>CAMAPE010000019.1:33610000-34152500 GCA_945859875.1 Cuscuta europaea
ATCTATTTTATGTGGTCCGATAAAATAAAATATAATTAAAATAATCTGAGAAATACAACTTTCGGGACCGAATGTGCAAATCGAGACACAAAAGGATGACCTCCCACATGAGTGGGGGCCATGCCACAAAATTGCACCTTTCAAAGGTCAACTATAGGTGGTTAGATGACTTATTGAGGCCGTGAGACAATGAGAGGATGGGAGGAGTCAATCAAGTGAGCTAAACACATAACATGAAGATACTTCCCACAAAGAACAAGTTGCTTATCACCATTGCTTAGAAGATGCATTATCAACAGAAATTGTTAAAAGCTTCATAATTGACCAATCTTGCACACATTTTTCTAGAAGCTTTCCTATCGATGAACCTTGATGATTTGGAATGACACAAAAATTCAGGATTTGCTTATGCATAGTCAAACTATTATCAATAAAATGGGTCGTAACTGCCATATAATCGATATTTTGGAATGAAGTCCATGTACATGTTGTTAAGCTAACACAATAATTTTTTAGATCAGCTTTCAAATCATCCTTCATGGTGCTATGCATACTTAAAAACATCTTCACCATTGTTTTCCTACAGGAAACTTTCCACTCCGAAGTTGCAATTTTGCAAAATCTCCTAAACCCCTTTTTCTTTATAACACTAAAGGGCATCTCATCTAAACAATCATTTCAATAGCCGGTTTAGTGCAATTTTCTTGAGTCCAATGAGTAACTACAATATATTCACCATTATTGTCAACAACGAGATGTTTCTGATCTACTCCCATATTCTTAACACAACCAGGGTACATGTGGCAATGTTGTTCTAAGTGCTTTTGTAGTGTGCTAGTCCCATTTTTTGTTGAATCGGAAGCAAACTCAGTAGAACAATACTTACACGTAGATATTTGAGTGTGCCCAACATGTGCCTCTACACCTTGCTCATTTTCTTTCATGAGAGGTTTCATTGTTGTCTCATAGTGTCCTCATACCCAATATCGTTTCTCTCGCTCTACTTTCACTCCAACCTTCTTCCTTTTTTTATACCTTTGGAGGCTCACTTGACTGAGTTGCATTGGACTTGTCAGAATTCATAGTAATTTGATCTACAATAAAGAGTAAATATATTAAAATAGCCCCATCATAACAAAATATAAATGATAAAAAACAGATGCCCCTTACCAATTAAACCAAACACAAAATAGAAAGCTCTTAAAACAATATAAAGAGGATGGTGTGATGCTTCGTCATTACAGTAGCAAAAAATTATCATTTGTTCGAGGAAAAAATATATTTTCCCCAAGCTAAACAATATCCATAATGGGTCCCTAGACACACAATCATCTTTGTATTGAGAAATGTTGTCAATTAAAATCTCTCATTAACTACTTGCTGAAACAACAGTGAGGAAATAGCTAATCTCAAGCACGGTCAACTACTTGGTCTCTCTCTATCTCTCTCTCTTTCTCTCTCTCTCTCTCTCTCTCTCTCTCTCTCTATATATATATATATATATATATATATATATATATATATATATATATATATATACACACACACACACACACATGACAATGATATGTAAGCTAGGCCTAAAAATAACAAGATTTAGGCCTCTTTCATTTGACGGACTTCCGGGTTAAATTGTTTGATGAAATTTTGTGACCATATTATCCATGAAGCATAGGTTATGTCCACCAAATTTCAGCTTAAAATTCAATCGGGAAATCAGTTAAATAAATTATTGAAAAATAACTGCATGTTTTATGTATTAAAAACTGCCCAATTTTCAAAAATTTATTTAAATTGCTTCCAGATTAAATTTTAAGCTAAAATTTGGTAGACGCAATATACACATCTTGGAGAACATGCTAACAAAATTTCATAAAAACATTCATCTTGGAAGCACCTCAACTGAAAGAGACCTACCTTACATAAATCTTTTCCTACACACACACACACACACAAATGAACAACCATAAACCAGCCAAATTAAAGAGACAAATACACTTGTAAATAAGTGAATTGAAGTAAGGAGCTTAGGAGCGGCTAGACTAATAGAGTAATTATATGCAACCGAACTCACATTTGGAGTAGTTATGACTACTCCTATGTTTTGTAGGAGTATTTATACGCAATGAGACTCACTAAAAATCAACACATTTATATCATAAAAATTCTTCTTCTGAATGATCATTCAGGCTCCTAGACTAATATCCATTAACCCCTTTAGTAGGGTAAATGATATTTGTTTCTATGTTTAATAGAATTATGAAATACACACTCAATCCAACATTATTCTTTAAATAAGATTATCAGATTACATACTTATCAAAAAACACATCACTAGGTGGTGCTCTTTGAGTTATTCACAGGTTATTACAGATTAATACATTGAAATTGAGACAATTTGACATAAACTTCTTCATGATTTACCCCTAACATAATGAAACCAAATACACTCTACAAAACTCTAGACAAAACATATACCAGAATCAAACCTTACAATGAAGGGAAAAAATGATGTGAAAGCATAAAATGGAACCCCTAACGAAATATGGTCCTTCTCAAGTATTGGGTTCATGAGTTGGTAACTATCAAGCTATACATCAAATTTAAAGAAACTAAACAAATATTTGATAAAACAATTACACCAAAAATCGAACTTGAAGTATTAAATAATTAAATATCAGATGTTTAGCTTAAAAACTTCATTACCTTAATATGGATGAATAGCAGCGGTACACGATGGGGTATCAGCGGTTAGCTAAGTGGGAGAAGCATTTGGCGGAGAAGAATCAGCGGTCAACGGTGAGCGGCGGTCGAAGGCGAAGGAGCGGCTGTCATCTTTGGTTCAGCCGGGTCTCCGCTAGTTTCTGACCTTTTGCTTTGGAGGTTTGTAAAAGTATGTGGGATCCAGACAACAATTTTTATTCTATTTTAACTTAGTAAATGAAGAAGATGATGAGTAGTGTTGAATGTTGTATTGAAATGTTCTAGGTTTACGAGACCTTATGGAGTATAAACAGAGAAATAATGGGTCGAACCGCTAATATGGGCTTGATAGACTCAACTACATAAAAGTCTAATATAGTAGATACAAATGATATATGAATTGTACAATAATACAAATGACACCCGATAAGCGTGTGTGGGACGCTGTCCATGCCCAATAGTCGTGAGACCCGGGGTCCGAGTCTATATACTCTACTAGTCCCTTACCCAAAATGTTTTATCGGATCTTTAACGGTTAAAAGGTAAATTTTTAAACCAAAACTGGAAACCGAACTGTTATTAAACACAAGGAACCGAACCGATTATTACTTATAACCCACTAACAGGAACCGAACTGAACCGGGTGTTAACGGTTCGGTTCTTACTGATTATCTGGTTCCCTATTCCAAAATCTCAGCCTTAATAAGAACTGAAGCGTTAACAATAAGTTCGGTTCCATAACGGTTTTACATCTTTTAATTGGAACCGAACTGATATCATGATTTGTGATTTTCTTAATGGTTCTTCCGATTTTTAAGAGGAATCGAACCAATCCCAGGCCTAATTGTAGCCGTCCAGTGCAAGTCGTCTAGTAGCGGTGCCGATCAACATCAACATCCAGATATCAAAGGATAACATACACCTTGATATCATGAAGTTGCCGCTCGGCAAGCACAGCACAACCCTGACCATCCAGCTCATCTCACCGCTCGGTAATACCACATGTGTATTGTTCAGCAATACATTGCACTCGGACATTGCACTCAGACATTGCACTCAGACATTCACTGCACGCATACACACATACATTGTTTTTCATCCTGTTCAAGTCCTTCGACATATTTGTGTGAGAGCCTCCTAAGGTCCTCGGGTAGCAAACCCTGGTCAGAGCCCTTTGCTCTCGCATGATACATTCATGGGGAGAATGCTTGGGGAAAAGCATCCCTTGCCCGATCCGGTCGGGAGGGAGAGTGTCTTTTCAGCATAATATATTCAGAGTGGTAGACAGCCACTCATCTAGCAGGACTACTCGAAGGCAGAGATTCAAGGAAGACAAAGCAAGGGCACACGCGATAGTATACTTTCTCGAGCAGATTCGCATGCTCACTACTGTTAAGGAGCCCAAGGTATTACCCCGATGTGAAGCCCAATCATTGATGCCCATTTCAGCCCATCAGATCTAGTTTCGGCCCATTCGGCCCATTTTGGCCCACTTGGCCCATTAGGGTGATTTATCCCCTACCCCATTTTCTATAATTAGGAGGCTTTCCCTCCATGTAAAGGGCTGGCTTTTCTCCTTCTTCCCCATGCTTACTTCTCGCTTTAGAATAGCTTGTAACCTCCAATAATGGGAGCTCTTGTACATTGTAACGGCGAGGAATGTATTAATGAGAATGAGAGTGGCTCGGACATTGGCCAAAAAAGTCCCGTGGTTTTCTCCCTTTCGGGTTCCTACGTAAAGATCTAGAGTTCATACCCATTTATATTTATATTTATTATTTCCTATTGGATTAAGCTCAACACATGACTAAATAAATATGTATAAACCTAGAAATGTCAACATATGCAACATTAAAACATCCTCTCATGTGACATAAAATACATCCTCTTGTGTGCAGTGACTTCTGTTCCAACGACCTACTCTCAGTGACCCCCCCCAGTGACACCGTTGCTACAATAATAATGATGCAACCGCTACACTGACACTTAAACCGTCGTCACAATAAACACATACGTAGTACTAGATATCTATTTTTTCCAGACAACCAGCTACCTTGGTGACCCACCATCAGTGACGGCCACAATTACCCAACTATGTTGACTAAGCTGCACATAGTGACTTTGATACTCATGACCCCAAATGCTCTAGTTACTCAGTGATGCAATGGCTTAGCACAACAACGACTCCACCACTGTTGCCCCCACATGTAACACCACCGTCTCCGCCCTTTCCAGTGGCAAGCCATCGCTGCAATCCCCAACACCCATTATCAGCCTCCTCACTTACCCATGAGCCGTCTTCCATGTTCACTAGACCAAACACAAAAACACCACATACAACCCAACCAGTCAACGCCCCCACAATCTCCCACCACACCATGCCCCCATGCCCCACTATCACCACCATGGCCCACCACTCCCGCCGTCGTCCTTTCAAGCCCCATACCGCCACCATCCTCTTTCTCTAACCCTATGCGCATCCTCCTCCTCTAGCCCTCACCACTACCGCCTTCTCTAACCTTAGTTGTCGCCTCCTTTTCTTGCCATAGTCCACTTATTATTTATCTACCATCACCACCCTAATTTGTCATCTTAATCAAATTTTAGTCCACACCTAACTGATATCGAGCATGCGATGTTGTTAACTTGCCATAGTTGTTACTAGGGATGTTAACGAGCTGAGCCGAGCCCGAACACCCAAAGCTCGAGTTCGGCTCGATAAGGAATTAATGGTGTTCGGGTTCGAGCTCGAAGCTCGACGAGCTTTACAAATGAGGCTCGTGTTCAGCTCGACAAACGTTCGATGTTCGAACCGAATGCTCGATGACGTGATTGAGAGAAAAGTGATGTCCATTCCCACACGGTCACCATATTGACTATTGGATATTACCCTTGACATACAACATGCAAATATCTCACATGATCTCTTCTTCTTTAATGATGTAAAAGGTGTCAGAGTCGACTCTGGGCTTGGGGTTTTCCATTATACCAAGTAGAAAAAATTCGAAAACAACTCCATGTGTTTCATTCAAAAAAAATCTCTATATCACCGATTTCATCCGCCGGGACCGCCAAGGAGGTTGGACAGGGGCCTAAAAGTTGGAATCGCCTAATAGCCATCATATATGTGCCCCCATATCGGGTGGATGTGAGGAGGCAGTCTCCCATCTTCATCGGGAAACGTACAGGTGCGGGTCGGTCGGTTTCCCAGGGCAGCTTTCGAGGTTAGCGGCCCGGCTCTGAAGTGTCAATGTAGCTCTGAGGCATCAATGGCTCCCAGGCAGCGGCCGACTTCCCAAGCAGATTCCCAGGACGGCAATCCAAGCCGCAGGACCTCCTCACGGTAGCTGGCGGGATTTCACACGCGCTTCCGGATTTCATGTGGCGATTTGGCCTGGGCGAGGCATGGAGCATCATATGAAGAAATGGTTTCTCAGAGGTTTGTGAAGAAGATGATGGAGTTTAGTCAGCCTTCTTAGATCAAAGGGACATTTCAGCCAATGAAGAAAATGGGAAGAAGTCAGGTTAGTCTTTTTTTAATTTCCTCCGTCTTCTCCCTTTCTTGATGCATTTAATTCCACAAAACTTGGTGTGCACATATATATATTTGATTTAGTTGTGTTTGACAATATAATCTGAACATCTTTCTTTCTACTGAGATTGTTATTAATATGAAGTATGAAATCCTTTGCTCTTTTGGTTCATTTCTTTGTTGGTTAGAGAAAAATATAGAGTTGGGTAAGAAACGTAGTATATTTCATATCAGCGTCATGTTTTTCGCGAGTCTTCAAACAACTTCAAATATTCAATTTTTTCAAAAAAAAAATTGAAGTTCACAAAAATATTCTACACTTCCTTTACCCTTTGAACCAGAAACTAAGAGCCACTAGATCAATATAAATCGTGGAAGAAGAATCACTCATGTATGTGTCTAAATTGAAATAAGGAGTTTTAAATTCTCCAATTAAAAAAGAAAAGAATAAAAGGAGCTCAAGTTCTTTTATTCTTCTAAATTCTTATAACCTTTTGATATGCATTATCCTTTATTTTCTTTTAGTATACTACTGCATTGTATTTTATGAAAACTAGCATATGTGAGTATTATTTTACAAATAATAGGATATATGTTTTTATTAAATTTTGTATGATTTTAGTTATGCGTGTAGCTTCATATTTTCTTATCTCATTTGCTTATCTCCTCTTTCAGGTTGAAGTAGTGGTATCCTATAAGCCAATAAAGTTTTATGCTTATTTTAGTGACTACATTGGTTTTTCTCATATTCTGATTTTGTGACATGGATGCAAGTTCTATATATTTCAGTCAAGTTCATCTTAGTTATTTATATTCACACATAGCTTATTGCTTATGAGGACAATGGTATCTCTTAGTTTACTATACTTCAGCAAGTAGTGGCTTAGTTTACTTGGTTGGAGTATAGAAAACTCCAAGCACAACTAGAGTTGTAATACTGCAGAAGTTAGTAAGAAAAACACACTATCAGGACCGAGATAGTAATTTGACTCTTAATGCGTTAACAAACTAACAACGAAAGAAGACATTGGAAAAACAATTGCACATACACTTGATCCAAAAACAAGATTTCTGACTTCTCATCCAAGCTTAAATCTTTAACTTGAATTCCTGAATATGTTATAGTTGATGTCTGACTGCTCTATCAGCCCTTTCAGAACAAAACTGCCTCTATGTTTATCTTAAAGGGGATTGAAAGTGAAATCGGAGAAGGTTGAGCGGTAATATCTATAGTGATCTTCATGTGTTGTTCATAAATTTTTATATATTTATCGAGCGCCAAATGAGGCAGGAGTGCAGGAAAGAGCTTGAAGCTTTAAGTCAATATGGTCTTGAATGGGTTGGGTCACACCGGCAGCAAGTTTGGTAACCGGGAAAGTGTGATAGGGTTGCTTTATGTAGAGATAGAGAGTGTCATGGTGGTGGTTAGATACATGGACGATGTCATCAACAGTGTAGTAGAGGGGCTAGGGATTGCACGTATTACATAGCGGCCGCAAGGCTGAAGTCTGCAACTGTGGCCTGAGTAGTTATAGGCGGAGCTGTGGTTGGATTGGGAGTGACCACAAACAAACTGTGAAAAGATACATGTCCATATGAGTTTGTTTTCCTATCTTTGCTATTTGGATATGCACGTTTGTGTGTGTGGTGTGTGTATGTATTTCTATGTGTATGTATGTATGTACATATATTTAGCTACTTTTTGTTTACCGGTTCTGTTCGTCGTTAAGATTCAATGCATGCATTGTGATGGCTGAAAACATTCTTCTCTGACTTTTGTAGTTTTGAACTTCCCCTCAATTTAGAATGATACATATGACATATGGAGGTAATATGATTGGTTTGTTGCAGCCTCCTCTTGAATATGCCACATCACTTCAATTTGTCGCAGTGTTTGATGGTTGAATTTATTCAATTGTTTTTTGTAATTTCTTTTTCATTCATGTAGTGTTTGCAATTAACTTGCATTGTTGAGAGCTTTGTGTACTATTTGTCAATACATGGGGTTGATATTTTCTGCTACTCTATACATTTATACATCTTAATGTCAAGAAGCAGGCCACAAAAGAAGTACACCCGGTTTTGATTAAGAAAATAGTCGAGGCTAGAGTATTCAGGTCTAAATCTGTTGGCAGGAGATCAATTGTAAAGGAACGGTTTTCAATGAAACATCAAAATCCAACTTTGGATTTGACGCTTGCTCTAAAACGTAATGCTTAATTGCGGAGGCTAGATGTATGACAAAAGATAGAAGACTAGGTGCTGCTTCTCCTGTAAGATCTAAGAAAATGACTATTTGTGAATTATGTTATATATTTAGCTTATTCAATAAATGAATATAAAATTGCATTTATTTGATGGTCATCGCTTGTGTTCATAATAGTGAATACCTCATTTAGGTTGAACTTTTATCACACGCAATCATATTCGTCGATCAAGCAATACTACAATCATGATCATGGATCAACACTTGATATGTTGTTTATAAAGAAATGTTTCAAAATGTTTAGACTAATACAATCATATTGTAATATATATTTATTCTTCTTTTAAAACATTGTCTACACCAATTTTGACCAGTCTATTCCTAACTATAACTTTTTATTACATTTTACATTTAAACATTCAATATATACAAAAAAAAATTTCACTAATAATTATATATTCTTTTAATACATTTAAACATTCAATATATACAAAAACTTTATTTAACTAATAATGCTAACAAATTATAAAAGATAATTGATGTTTAATTTTGATCCGTGCGTCGCACGGGTGAGAATCTAGTTAAAGTCAATGAATCATAGAGTTGGTTACGAACACACTATAATGATTAATGACGGCTAAATGAATCCAGTAATAAGTGATATAATTAATTATTTTATCTCGTACAAAGAAAGTGTTTCAGTTTACTTTATCTCTAATGTATTATAATACATAAACATAAAAAGATAAGTATATAAGTTAATACAAAAAATATAAATCATATTCTTAGTAGACCAGATACCAAACTATTACTCCTCATGTCTCTTAAAACTTTGCCAAGTTTGATTAACACTGAAAATAATAAAGTAAAAACTGCGTGATTGAGGTTTGTTCAGAGGATAGACATATTTCAGGAACCACAAATTAATTAATTAATTAATTAATTGATTAATTAATTAATAGAAAAAGTGACAAAGTTTTGAAATCATCTAAAAAAGAAAACATGACGCAATTATAAAGGACGAAGGGAGCAATAAATATCATCGAATCATTAAGGATGTTTTTACTTGAACCGAAATTTGTTGGTTTGGGCTGATTTGTTTAAAATTGATCTAGTTTGGTTTGAACTGGTCTGGCCTGGTAAATGTATGGTATCTGTGTATTTTATAACTATGGAAATCTAGTTTGGTCTGGTTTGTTTATGTCTGATATGATATGGGAATGAAAACAGTCCAATTAAAAGCATCCTAAAAATTTATAACACGGGTAAGAATCAAACCGAACTAATTGATAACGCTAGAATAGAGTCTATGACCCCATTCTAAAATCCCTAAGAGGGACGGGCAAGCGGGTACAGGAACCGCGAGTCGGGCCGGGTAATACAGGTTCGGGGCGGGTTAGGGCCAAGTCCTAATTTTAGAAACCCCAAACGGTTCGGTTCGGTTCGGGTCTTTAAAAGCTTAAGAACCGAACGAGTCTTAAAATTTGAAAATATGGCCATCCGGATCGACTCGTTTTATAATGTTATTAGAAAAACTCTATTACATTTAATAAAATATACTAATAACAGAGAAAGCTTTTCATGTTCTTGTGCCTAGACAAAGACTCAAATAAAGAAACTTGACAGTCTATTAAAAAGAGTTTCAAAGTCTATATAAAGTTATAAACTCCTAAGTTATTTCCCCTAATTCTCTATTCCAAATGCCACAATAAACCTTCTTTTTAATAGCTTTTTGTAAACGAAGACTCTTACTCAACGAAGTGTGAAATTAATTATCTTAATTTTTCTTATACTTTGAGATTTAATAAGCTTTAAATTGTTTTCATAGACAAATACATATGGTAACTAGTTTAGTTTCTTTTGACTTTATTGTGATATCCCTTTAGTTTATATGATAATGATGTCTAAATTGCTACATTTTAAAGTTGGTGTTATTTAATTTGCGTAGTTGTGTGCTGTTTAATTTATAGATTTGTGGTTAGATATTTTGTTAACTAATTTAAAATGATGTTTTATATTTTTGTATAAATTTTTACTATATTATGTCGACATTGATACTTAATCCCTTATACTTAATAGCGATACAAATAGATCACTGCCGTTCAATTTAAAAAGATCTCACGTTTACTTCATTTGTTTCCTTATATCGTCACCGATCCATTGCCTTCTGCTATTACCTATCCATTTCATTCCTCCTGTCATTTTATTTCCTCTCTAAATTTCTTTCTATTTCTTTCAACTTTTGTTATCTGCCGCTGCAAATCCTTACAATTGCATTCTTTTCTTAGGTCACTGCAACGCATCTGTATTCTTTACTTTCGTCGATGCAAGGAGAAGGTTTAGGTGAATGGTGGTAGCCATGGCTCTCTCACTAATGAAGCATCACCGCCACAAGATCCACTGGCGCCACCGTTCGATGCCAAGGTTAGATCAGTCCTCATGCGACAGAGAAGAAATTGGGGCTTATTTCCTTCCGCGGTTTATTATTTAATTTTAGTCAATTTCCATTCCAAGAGTGAAAGATTCTTTAATTTCAAAGTAATTTCCAATTCCTCAATTTGTTCATTCATATCAAGATTGATTGCTCAAAAATCAACCTAATTTCTTCACAAAGTTTGTTTCGTTTCAAAATGCATTAGTTTTTCTCTATACCTAGTAATGTTCAGTTCTGCCGTTTAAGAAATCAGTCGGTGGGTTCAACCCTTTTGGATGTGTCCAATGTCCTTGTGTAATTGAAGCACAATAGTGAAGTAATTCCTCATTAACTCTTGGGAGGGAACTAAGATGCCCTCAATACGAGTTTCATTGTTTTGTGATTTTATTTGAAATGGCATCCCACTCTTTCTATTAACTAAAGTTGTTGCACATGTGACATACGGAGTATCTATTTGACTTGGACCACCTCCACAGGGGCAAAAACCCTGGAGTCTATCCCATCTAATGTCCTGGTTAGTAAGAGGTCTGAAGCAAGTACGTACACGAGGTTGATATTTTCATTGTTTCTCCTGCCCAATTGGTTTGATTTTAGCTGGCTGCGGTTTAATGAAGCGTTTAACTTCTATATTGAAAAAGCTGATTGGAAAAGTCTTTGTTCAAGTTCAGTTTAGAAAGTGACAATATTTTTTAGTTGGAAAAGTCTTTGTTCAAGTTCAGGTTAGAAATTGATAATATTTTTATTAATTTGAAAAGTCTTGGTTCAAGTTTGGTTTAGAAACTTATAATATTTTTTTAATTGGAAAAGTCTTTATTCAAGTTCAGTTTAGAATTGATAATGTTTTTTATTCATGTTCAAGTTAGAAACTGATAATGTTTTTTTAATTGGAAAACTCTTTGTTCAAGTTCAAGTTAGGAAGTAATTGAAGTGACCTCAATTTCATAAATTTGAGTAGCTTTGTACCTCTAAGGTATGAAGTTCATATTCACATGGTTTCTCTTAACCATTTGATTTGATTTTTAACCGACTGCAATTTTAAAAAAGTGCTCAACTTTTTTATTGAATTTTATTAGGTTCTTAACCATTAAAGCTAATTGGAAAAGTCTTTGTTCAAGTTCAGTTTAAAAACTGATAAACTTTTTTAATTCAAAAGTCTTTGTTCATGTTCAGGATAGGAAGTGATTGAACTTATACAATTTTCAGAAAGTGACAATGTCTTGATCTTATAATGTACTTTTATAATGGAAAAGTTCTTGTTCAAGTATAGGTTAAATTGAAAAGGTGAGAGATTTGCATCGTGTTGCATTTTTTCTAATGTTTGGAAAGCTAGAAGTGCAGATAGTATGCTAACAACATGCTGGTTTATATTTATAATCCATGGTTTTCTGATCACTAGGGGTGGGAAAACCCGAACCGAAACCCGGAAACCGGCCCTGGCCCGGCCCGAATTATGATATCGGTCCAGTTTTTTTCTTTTTGACCGGTCCGAATAAAAAAAGCCCGGACCGAACCCGAAATTTCGGGCTTTGTAACGGGCCCTAAAATCTATAACCCGGCCCGGACCGATAAAACCTGAAACAATTAGCCTTAGTATAAAATCAATATAATATACCAATATAATTTATAAATTAATTCCTAATATATGATTATAATCATGATGGATGAAAGATTGACTTAATAACTTTTAGTGACTACAAATATGTTCAATTTATTTACCGTAATGACCATGAAAACATATTTATAGTAACTTTAGTCACATTTTTATCCATAAATTTTATTTCATATCATTTTTAGAACACCTAAATTACTTATTTTTATGCATCTTAAACAAAATATTATGATAGTTGTCTTCTTTGGATTTGAATTCTTGGTGATTTTGGAGACTAATATTTGTGATTTGTATTAATTTTATTTGCGGTTTGTACTTTTTATTACTTTTATTTGAAAATATATTTTAAAATATAAAACAAAAATGAGTGATTTCTGATGGAGTATATGGGTCTAGACCCCAGGACCCACATACTCAGAAGAACAGAAAGCACAAACCACTGCACAGTGCCCTCGTCGGCCAAAGGACCCATGACGGCCGAAGAGGGACCAACTCAGAATATGATCCTGAAGCCAGGGAACCAGGGTGTCCTCATCGGCCATGCCCTCATCGGCCGTGCCCTCATCGGCCGTGCCCTCGTCGGCCAGACCCTCGTCGGCCACGGAGGACTCGCAGAACTAGATTTTACACTTATTCATTTATATAGCCCATCAGTTACTTTGTATTAGGCCCAATAGCGGTCCAGTTGTAAATGGGCCTCCCAAGCCCAAGGCTTGGGAGCCCAGCCCGTATTATTCCTATAAATACTTCCTCTGGAGGTAGTTATAGGGGTTACAAAATCATTCTATTGAAGCATTTACTTGCACTTCTCTCTCTAGCTCTCACTTCTCTCTAGAATATACTCTATCATTTGGTGCTTTCATGGAGAGCTAGAACAATCAAGTTAGCACCCTTCGTCGCTACCAAGCACAGCTAACCACTGATCATGGGAAAACCAAGTCAAACTGCAACCTCATCAGCAAGGCCATCCCTGAGGATCAGGAGACCAGGGAGCATGAGGAGGACGCTACGGCCGACCAGGTCGGCGGAGGGGATGTCTTCTAGGAGGCCATCAACGGATCAACCTCACGTCGGACCTCCACAACCAGCTCAACGGCGGCGGCCCTGACGCCCGTATCGGCCTGGACAAGAAGTGCGCAGAGAAGACAGACTACGCCCCGGCCCAACCTATGGTCGCGGCTTCTCCGTCTGTGGATCCACAGGTCCAGGCCGCGTTGTCGGTCATCATCGCCAGCTTGGCCCAGAACCCCACCATCCTCAGCGCACTCTTGCCAAGGACTGGGGGGGACGCCACTCCACCTCCTCAGCCCCAACCGATGGCTGTCAGATTAGGCAACGATGAGGGGGTGATGGCCCAGGACATGGCGTCATCCCACTCCCACCCCGCTTCCCCTCTTCGGCCTGGGCAGACCCCGGCGCGTGGAAAAGCCTCTGCCTTCAATAGGCTGGGCGACACGCGCCGTCGTCAAGTTTCGGAGAGGATGGCAGGGCGGATTGGTGAGCGTCGGCCTGGCTCGCCAAGAGAAAGTTTGGGGTCTGTGTCCCGAACAGCGGACCAGCTCCGCCTGGACAAGGGCAAGGGAAAGTTGCATGAGGACGACGTGCGCCACCAGATCAATGCGGCCCACGACGAGCGCATGAAAAACCACCAAGGCGCCGGAGCGACCGCCAGGGATCCCCGGGACCGAGGTCATCACCCAGCTGGAAAGGAGGCTGGCCCAGATGGAGGTCAGGCAATCGGCAAACGTCCCTACGTCCCTACGCCCAGATGGAGGCCAGGCCTGAAATCATGGCTGAGGTGACAAAATCCCCAAACTCAGGGATGGGCAACGGCAGCCGTTGGAAACCAACCAAAAGTCTAGCCTGCGTCATAAATAGGCGACGGGATCCCCCTGAGATCATGGACGTTATAAACGAAGTCCAAACCATCTGGAGGACTATCGACCCCTTCGGACGAAGCCTGAAAGAAGGACACTCCCCGAAATAGGGAACAAAAAAAAGAGGGAAGCCGAGGACTGCGCGCACTTGCCGGCCTCGAGCAGTAAAAATAAATCCCCACAAATCAGCCACATTTGGCTAAGTACATATCAGTTGAATACAAAAGCAACACTACCAACAGGTAACGCGGACGAAGCGGCCACCCACTACAAGGAAAGTGTCAAGGACGGAACATGCGCCCATAAAACCCTAACCAAAGTGGTTGGGTGAAACGAGGGTGGTAACCTTCATCGGCCATAAACACCGGAAGCGCCAACACTTAGCATGAAAAACAAGGAATCGTAACTTCATACTTAAACACAATCCTGAAGATTGACCAACGGAAAGGAGGCCCAGGACGAAGCGGGCACTAAAACACCCGCGGGAAAGTTAAACACGAGTGGCAACCCCTACCGGCCACAACATTCCTGCTGACCATTACAGGCGCTAAAACCTAGGCGGTTGTTTAAGCTGAAAATCTTCCAAGACATTTGTCTAAGTGATTTCCAAAACACTTAGAACAATTCTGGAGAAAGTTGCCTGAGTGAACTCTAAACACTTAGAGAATTTCTTGAGGAAAGCAAACGCGAAGGAAAAGGCAAACACTTGGGCACCCTCATCGGCCACACCGCCCCACTTGGCCGACGACAATACTAAGCAGACAAACTGCATGGCCTAACACTTGGGCAATCTCCTCAACGAAGGGACAACCTCAGGACGAAGCAGGTACTCAGATACCTGTAGGTGCCCGTCTCGGCCTCGGCAACGACCGGTAAGGCCTTGCTAACCGTTAAAGACACTACGACTAAGGCGGCTGCTCAAGTCGACACTCAGTGGACTTCGATCACTTAGAAAGTTTTCCGGAAAACACAAATACCAAAGGCGTGGCCGACAACGGTACCACACACAAGAAACTACACTTAGGAAAATCTCCAAAGTATTGAATATCGTGGGGGCAGTCTTGGGATGAAGCGGGCACCTGAATACTTGCAGTGCGGTAGTTACCTATGTTTTGTATTGACACTTAGATAAATTTCTAAGTTCAAAATAACTAAAGCAAGAAACAAAAACACTCAAGGCCGAAGGGGACAACCAACCCGTGCACTCCAAAGGCCAAATCCCATAGAGGACCACTTCGGCCATGACACTCAGACGGCAAAGGTCACTTACCCTTATCGGACACAACACAGAAATCCAAGCCGACCTCCTGTTTAGATAAGGGGGATGCGAACAAAGCGGCCACAAAGAATACCGGGCCGATAAGAACACTACGCGTGGTATTTGGTTCAACACTTGGGAAATTTTCCAAAACATCGGTCCACAGTGAAAGGGGGCATAACGTCAAGACGACGAGAACACCCACCCACTGGAAGCCCTGATACTTAGAGAATTTCATAAGTCCCAATTCCAAAAACACTTAGACGAATTTTGGAAAGAGAAAAAAACAGAGGAACCAAACAGAGAACAAGACGACAAGACAACAAAGAACTTAAACATGTTCCATTAACAAAAATCATTACATGGAGGGCACTTCGGCCGTTACAGTCAAACGAGGAAACATAAACGACAAATTATAAGTTAAAGACAGTTATGGACGATCACGCCTCCGTAGCGGCCTCGTCGGCAGCGTGACCCGCAACATCCTCCTCAGCAACGAGCTCGACACCACCTTCGGCCTCAGCATCCAAGCCGGCCTCTACGGCGGAAGCGGCGGTATCGTCCAAGAAATCATCTTCTTCATAATCCGGCTCACCTAGGCCGGAACTCTCTATGAGAGCTTGCCTGTCGCATAGAGGAAGGTTGATCTACTCCTCCGGATCCTTCATTAGCCGAGGAAGCCGCAGGTTCCGCCTGGCCCAACCCCGAGTGTAGTTCAGGGTTCTGAGAGCGCGGCTCAGCCACCGATAAATGAGCCTTTGCATCCGATGCTGGCCCATGTTATAATACACGGACATTTCCCGTTCAAAATATTCTTGACCGACATTGGAGTTCTGCCCCCAGTCTTCAAGCTTGGCCGCCACGACCTCATAGCACCAGGGCGGACGCTCGTCGGTCTTCCAGCCTTCGGCCAGGAACTTCGCCACTGCATCATCAGCGGCCTTCACTACCGCAGCCTCAACTTCGGCCTTAGCCTTCTCGGCCTCATCTGCTCGCCGATGATAAGCCTCACAGGCACCCTTCTCCTCGGCCAATTTTGCCAGGGCCTCTTCCTTGGCCGCATCAGCCTCATCTCCCAGCTTGTCAAGATACACCCGGTCCTTGGCCGGGATGGCCTGAGAGAGCACGTTGTGGCCGTCAACGCCATCATTGAAAACCCCCCGTCCTTGGGGTATTCAACTTCCAGCTTGTAAGTGGACGTAGCCACCTCCTTGCCGGACCGCTTCGGCCGGGAGTCCTCGACAAGGGAAAGGGGTTGAGAACCACCTCCGGAAAGACCAGAGCCAAGGTCCACAAGGGCAGCAGCAGCAGCATTGGACCCTCCTTCGTCCGCAATCGGTACGGATAGCACGCCGGCCTCATCGGCGGTGGCAGAGGACGAAGCTTTCTTCGACTTCTTGGCAGGTTGCATACCGGCCTGAGTCAGCTTCCTCTGGGATTCCTCTGCCGACCGTTTTTTCTTCGGTTGGGGAGGTGGCCTCTTCGTCACATCACCACCACCAGTTGCCTTCGCTGCAGCCTCCTTGGCGGCCAGCTCCGCCTTGGCCCTTGCAGCGGCCTTGTTCATCACGGATCGTCGATCCATTACGAAGTCTGCACAACAAACAAACAAGTCAGCAAAATAAAAAGACAAAGTAGAATGAGGATGCCGTTGGGGGTATTACCATCAGCTTCGGCAAGAACGCCCAGATTGGGGCTGTCGGCCTCCTCGAAGGTCGTGGCCATCTTCGGCCACAATTGGAGGTCATCTTCCTTATCACCATACACGAAGTATCTAAAGAAGCCGATAGCGGTCATCTTGTACTCCGTGATGTAGTCTTTCACACTCCTCGGCCCCCCTCCAAGAAGGCTGCCACCTGAGCATCGAGGATTGAACTCTTGGGCGGGTCATGAAGGGTAAACCTTCCATCATGGCCGACGGAGGGGAACTCCGTGCCGCCCTCGCCCAGGGACACGAAGACAAACTTGCTCTTCCAACCGTGTATGGACGAAGGCAAGTCCGTGAATGTCCTCTTCTTCGGCAGCTGCTGCAAAGTGGCGTAGCAGGCGCAATTCTTGTGGCTTCCTCGGCCAATCTGGTAGAGATTCATGAAGAGGGCCGTTGTCGGCCTGTAACCCAACTCCGCACAACGAAGAAGGAACCCCACCATCAGCGAGTAGCTATTAGGGGCCAGCAAGGCCGGCGGAAGCCCCACCGTGTCCAAGTACTCCTGAATGAAGGGATGGAGGGGAAACCTCAGCCCTTTGGCGAAGCTCATCGGATACACCCCGAAATATCCCGGCGGCGGATTAAGCACTTGGTCCGTCGGCCTAGGCGCCCTAACCCTCCCAAACGGCCCCACATACATCTGTGCGACCAGATAATCAGCGGCACTGCTCTCCGGCTTGATGAGGAAAATGTTGGTAAGGTCCAGGTAAGAGAAACCTGGCCCATTCTTCGGCCGCCTGTTCCTCTTCGGCCGCGGAAGCCCCTTCACGGCAGACACCGGCTTCGGGAACAGAATGGTAGTAGAGGCGGACGCCCCCCCGTCCACTACGCGGGAGGCCCCTACGTCCTCACCCTCAGATGACGAAGGCTGACCTTTCGTCCTCGTCCTCCTCGTCCGCGTTATCCCCGGACTTGTACGGGCTCAGGTGCTCGATCTCTTCGGCGCACTCCTCGATCACATCATAGTCAAGAGACTTGGCGGAGGGCTCGTCGTCGTATGGGTAATATTCCTCGTTTAAGGATTTCATCCTAAACAACTCCTAAGGCACTAAGGGGAACTATTTTAGATCTAAAGTGTTTTTGTGACTAACACTGGATCAAGGCCTAGAAGAGCGAAATATGTAAGAAGTATAAGAACGGATTGAAGAACTAACCTTGAAGTTTTGAAGGGGGTGAAGAACACTCAGCAAGGGCTTTATCTCTCTAAAAAATTTGGGCAGCACTTCGTTACTCAGAATGCAAATGAGGCCTCTCCTCGGAACGGGGAGGGTATTTATAGCTTACCCTCCTAACGGTAACTACACGTGGCATCACCTTAGTGGCCACACCAACGGCCACCAATGGGATGCCACCATTCTACCTACAGGACAAACCCCCTCCACAAATCAGCGGCCCACCACCGGAGCAGGCCCTACGGATCAAGAAGGAAAAAATAACACCCACTACGGCCAGGGCATTCAACAGCCAACACAGACTACGGCTACCCAGGTAGCACTCGTATCGGCCATTCAAGGGGCCACACATCATGCAAAGGAAGGCTTTACGACGTCCACAATACCCCAAGGGAGTGGAACCCAATGGCCATGAGGCCCTTTCACTAGACCCTTGATGATAACCCTTTGAAAGCGACCTGCGTCCAAGGGTTCTCCCACAGGGTTACCTTGGTCAGGAAATCGCCAAAGGGTTGGATTCAAGGGCAGTATGAGGATCCCACTTCGGCCTAAGTTTCGAACTACTCCTTCACCCCTCACTCACTCTTCGTCCTGAAGCAGTGGGGGACTGGGGGACTACACCGGCCTCAAGAATAACAGGCGAAATCAAAGAAATCCAAAAATACACTAAGTCCACAACTACAACATTAGACATGCACCACAACGTCCATAACATCATGGTGCACCTTCGGCCACAGCAAAGCTTGAGATCACAGGACACTTATCGGCCTTGAAACCACACATCACTCTCAAGCCAGGAATCAAGAGAAAGGTTAACATACCTAAATCACTGTCGTCCATGTACCACAACGGCCCCAAGGTCCTCACAACTCCATCTCCAGCCAGACTGTTAACATCCCCAAAAGATTGGACAATATGGCGCCTTATCGTCCAAAAGCATAGGGTGTCATCAACAACGGCCAAAAGGAGTGCACAGCACCCTCAATGGCCTCATCAGCCCAAAAGGGAAACTCAACCAATCGACAACCAAGGATAGACACTACCTTCATCGGCCACTCGTGCCAGAACACTCATCATCCATAAACAAAGCCCAGAACGGCCGCATCAAGGGGCAGGCAACGGCCAAACTCAGAACAGGGCCACCAAACGCCGCGACAGAGAACGGCCAACATGGTCCCGCATCAGCCAAGAGCATCAAGCACAGAAATCAACTTTCCTTCACTTCGTCTACATCTCAGCTTAGAGAGTGGGGGACTCCTGATAGAGTATATGGGTCTAGGCCCCAGGACCCACATACTCAGAAGAACAGAAAGCACAAACCACTGCACAGTGCCCTCGTCGGCCAAAGGACCCATGACGGCCGAAGAGGAACCAACTCAGAATATGATCCTGAAGCCAGGGAACTAGGGTGTCCTCATCGGCCGTGCCCTCGTCGGCCAGACCCTCATCGGCCACAGGGGACTCGCAGAACTAGATTTTACACTTATTCATTTATATAGCCCATCAGTTACTTTGTATTCGGCCCAATAGCGGTCCAGTTGTAAATGAGCCTCCCAAGCCCAAGGCTTGGGAGCCCTGCCCGTATTTTTCCTATAAATACTTCCTCTGGAGGTAGTTATAGGGGTTACGAAATCATTCTATTGAAGCATTTACTTGCACTTCTCTCTCTAGCTCTCACCTCTCTCTAGAATATACTCTATCAATTTCACATTTGGGCTTTAACCGACCCAACCCGAACCCGGACCGAACCCGGGCTACAAAAAACCCGACTCGGACCGAATATAGTGGGCTTTTTTCGGTCCCTAATTTTCATAACCCGATGCCTTACGGGTAGTTTCCGGGTTTAGCAAAAACCCGACCCGGACCGGACCGATCCCTAATGTTCAAGTTTTTGGATTTTTTAATTATTTTAAGTTGAGTAGCTTTGCAACTATAAGTTATTAAGTTCACAATTTTGATTGTTTCTCTTGGATAATTGATTTGATTTGTAACTGCTTGCTATTTCAGAAATTAAAGTGCTTAACTTTCATAGATGTATACTATTCACGTATGTCAAAATTTGTGAAGCAATACTAATACATCGGTAGGCGGGCGAGTATGTCGGGCCAGAAAAATAATCTTTTCAATCGAACAGTTTCGTATAGAAAAAACATTTTATAACGGGCAATTGAAAACTTAAAACATTTGACCTGTAAAAATCAAACAGAAAGTAAGCATGTACATCAGTGCTATCATGACCATATCAGATTACGAATAGGCACCTGTAGCCTCTTATATCGTGCAATCTCTTTTGGACTTCCGTGGCATTAGGTTCTAAGTATCTTGCTTGATCCTTTTTCTCCTGCATCATATTATTGTATGAAATACAGTCTACCTACTAAAAGCAAAACTATTATGTTTAAAAGAATGTTTCAGATATTTTAAGTATAAAGGGGGAATGAATGGACATGCAAAATTGGTGTTGCTATTTAGTGGTCGTTCGACAACTTCTCTTTTGGCTTATCACCCAGATTTTTTACTCAAAGACTAATTTATTTGATAGTGCAAACCTGATTGGTTGATAATAATAATAGGCCCGGAGATGAGGTTGTTGAATATGATCATTTAGCTTTATATGTCTCTTTTCAGGGCATTCGCATTCAAGCACCAATATTCAAAACAGAAACCCAACTATTTGAAACCCAATTGGAAAAAGGTTGTGTGTACGCAATGTTAAGTTTCACCATAAAGGCGACTAATGGAAAGTGGAGACCATCAAGACATTCTTTCAGGTTCCAATTCAATGATACGGAGTACAACTAAAGTCAAGGGTCAGGAAGTTGTAAACCATCAACACTTTTTAATTGGTATATTTAACTTTATATACATGTGTTTGATTATAATTATCTAAGTACCGTGTCTATCATATGTGTTTGATTATAATTATCTAAGTACAGTGGCTATAACTCAGATGAGGATCTCGACTTACTCTTCACTGACGAGTGCAGGGGTATCTCTTGATTCAGTTTATCTCTTTTTCAAAATGTATGAGAATCCATATTGTTAAACTATGCTTTATGGGGATATATTTAGGAAATTTAAACGCTTAGAACGTTTTTCTCCGTTTCCTTTGACAGTAAAAAAAGATAAAGGATTAATTTATTAAATTTTCTTGCACACCTTCGAAGGATTATTGCCTAGAGTTTAATGGAATGTAATTTTTTATGGTTTATAGTAGGGTTTAACTAATCATAATAGATTGGAACTGATTTCAATATGTAACTTCTTAAAGGTTTTAGTTAAAAAGGCTATTTATTGTGAATTAAGTATTAAATGACTAATGCACAATTCTGATATTTGAAACTTGCCATATGGCGAATGCTATAAATCCTAATTGCGGTTTACCGTAACCTTTTTCTAAATGATTATTGAATACTTTCTTATATCTCTAGCAGAAGTATGTTTCTAAATAATATATGTAGTTGAGTAGATTATCACTTGGAGGCCTTGATTGTTGGTTATGTTATATTTTGCTGTCTTCCTCTAATTATATATGTAGTTGAGTTGTTATCACATAGATCCCGTCATAGAGTGAAAGTCAAATTTATGATGTAAAACAACCTGAAATTCAAGTTTTGTGAATTCATCATATTCTAAAAAAAGTGGTGATTGAATATGTTTAAGGGCCGGATGGTCATAATGTTGCTACTAAAGCTTTAAATATTTCGAGCTTTAAAATTACTTATTTTTACTTTGGTGTTAATTTTTTTTATGTGTATAACTATGCCAGAAATAAACTTAAATGTCAAGTTCATATATTATATTATTATACGTAGTAACACTCTATTTGAAGGTTTTTGTTGAATTTGGTTGTTATTATTATAATCTGTTTTGGTTTATGTGGCATATTGTAGATCAATAGAACTTATTGTCACAAATCAAAATGTGGTGGATTATTTTCACACATCTTAAAAACAGGTTAGGGGTCAAATTCAAAATGTATGTAATATACTTTTTTCAAGTTAGGGTCATATATCAAAGATCAATAAAACCGATATTAGTATTTTCTGGACTTTTTTTTTTCAAAATCTCATTTTGCTTTAACTTTTAACACGCTGATTTGAAATCAGGCGTGTTGCTTCAACGGACTTAAGTTTCGAAGGACAAATACATTGACATGTTTGTATATTTGGCCATATAACTTACTTCACTAGGTATCTATTAGTCCATCCTTATATCAATCTCTTCAAGAATACTCATTTATTACTTTGGATAGTCTTAGGTGTTGATCACAATCTATCTTTAGAGCCAACTTCAACATCTTCAAGGGCATTGCTAAATCTTTAAGCTATTGTGGGTTTAAATGAAAATTTGATGTACAAGCAGTCTGTAATATGAGTGTCTGATGAGTGAGACCTGAAATTCATATTTTTTGTAGTTCACGGTTGCTACATTGTTGTCAATTACTTACGAAGTACTGTATTATTTAATAGTTGGTGTGGATGTTTATTTGTAATTCTGTACCAAAGATTATGGTTTCTAAGTAATTCCCATTTCATGGGGATATTAATTAAATATTAAGCTTCTTTGTTTATCATTTGTAGTCATGCAAAATGAAAGTTGGAATATTTTCTAACAAAATTTTATGTTTGATATGAAATTAGTCTCATAAGATTGAGTTGAGTTTTAAGTGTGTGTTAAACTTCTTGTTTGTGTCTTACCTTAGCATTTCTTTTATCTGTATTTCATAAAAAATCTTTTCTGGTAGTTTGGATCCTTTGAACCGTGCCTTATTCTTTATGAGTCAAAGTAATAATAAGTTCATAAAAAATCTACTTTAATTATCTATTCCATTTAAAAGCTTGTGGTTTTTGAATTACATGATGATTTGTATTTGTTTTGTGCAATGACAATGATTATATAGAATCACAAATATGTTAATGAGACATAACTTAAAGATCCCAAAATAACATAAGTGTTCGTTAATCACGTAGAGATCTACTACTATAATCTTCTATCAGCATAGTTATTTTGGCACTAATCCAGTAATCAAGATGAGAAAAACTATTACGTAGAAAAAAAAATATTCTGCAAAAGCAAATAAGTTACATATAAATCGGTTTCACCATCACCAAAAAACTACATAGTTTTTTGGCATGCAGAAATGAGCCACTAAAATCCTCAATTTGACTAGCGATTGGTAAGAAATTGTTGATATCGTCCGATTTGATCAACCACCGAAAATGAGATTCAAATGTCATTTCTCTCATATTATGACGGTGTTTTAGAAATGAGCAAATAATTGAGGTTGCGGCCCACGGAGCTACTAAATTGGATGTCAACATTCTAGAAAAATTTGGTCTAACTATCATTGCTAAGGACGATCAATAAAAATTCACCACCTGATCGATTACATCGACGAAGGATGCACAACTTTTAGACATCACTAGGAGAGAACATATAAAATGAATAATACCCACTTGCTAAATACTATCGTATAAGTCATTTATGTTTTGAAAAAAACGAGGGATTGAGAGGGGTGGGATTTTTACTCCCATCACCGTCCTATGAAGAGCTCTCTCAGATAATTGTACTGGGAAGCTTTTTACGTTGGGCAAGTTTTAATATTCCGCTTTATGTGTTCTACTAGGAAGTTTTTTATGTTTGAAATTGATGAATCGTGTGAAGTTTTAAATCATGGGTAAATTTTGATGCATTTATGGATAAGGTTTTTTTAATTGGTTTTAGTTGATTTTTTGTCTTCTTCAATCATTGGTAAAGTGACATTGTATGACATTGACACGATTTTTCCCATTGAGAAGCAAAGCGATAGCAAATAACTTCCGTTAAAACCGAATCGTGCCATTTAAGTAGTCGTGCTGTGGTATCGCAGTCCACACAACAAATTATTCTGGTCAAAATAACAACAATTTTTCATTTTTTAAAACGTTGTACCTAAATTATTGTGCAGATACTGTACTCCCGTGCAACGGACGGGTGGAATAACTAGTCAGTTTGATAATGTTATGACTACTAGATATTTTGCTAGCATATTAGTATGTTGGAATAAGGGGCAAATAAGCCCACATACTAACAAAAAAAGGTCAAATGAGCCCTTATACAGGAGGCTCAGTCCGGTTGTCGCCATTTGGGGAAGTTGCCGGTTGAATTTTTTGATGAACTTTTTGAGAATCTTATTCATTAAGTCTAGTTTACTCATACCAAATTTCGGCTAACAATTCAATTGGGAAGACATTCAAACAAATTTTGAAGATAACTGCGCAGTTATCTTCAAGAACTCATTTGAATGACTTCCCGATTGAAGTTTCAGCTTAAATTTGGTATGAGTAAACTAGACTTAATGAATAATATGACCAAAAAATTGTATAAAAAATTTCCATCGAGAAACGCCCCAAACGACGATGGCCGGACATAACCTCCTATAGAAGGGCTTATTTGACCCTTTTTGGTTAGTACGTGAGCTTATTTGCCTCTTTTTTCCTAGTATTTTTTTTACAAAAAAAGAGCTGAGAACTCGGACCAAAACGGTCCGTTTCAAACGGAGCCGGTAAGGTCTGGTTCATATTTTAAAACTTGAAGTACCGGATCGAACCTCCCCGTCAAATGAAACCGCCGATTTTTGAAAATTTATCGATTATCCGGATCTACCCGGACTGTGCCAGCCCTAATCCCTACCCGGTTCTAAATTAAACAACCTGGCCTGTGCTGTTAAAAACCGACCGGTCGGGAGTATTTGAAAATAAACATCCTTGGGAGTTGGCTGCGCGGCTCCCCCTGACCTTTTGCACAGCTGCTCTAAAACCCCCTCCATCGGATCATTCACATTGCAGTGCCCCATTCTCCGCAAGGCATCCCCTGCTCAGAGCTCCAATCCAATCAGCAAAGACTCAGGAGTGATGGTGTCACCGAAGCTCCTACTCTCTTTAATAGAGTCCTCTCTGCTGGGCCCCACTCCAGCTCCGCCGTCTCAGAGGGTGGAGCTGCTTCACGCCGTCCGCCACTCCATGTCTTCCCTCCGCTCGCTTCTCTCGTACCCGGTATTGTGCTGTTTGCTCATCTATTTAAGAATTATTGATAAAGAAGTGTTCGTTTTGGCGGGACACTAATTTGAGTTCGAGTGATGTGTTAGTTCATCTCACATTAACTCTTTTATGCTAATTTCTCTTGAAGAAAGTTGTATTTGTTTAGTTGAAGACGTTGTAGTTTATGTACTCGTAATAGATAGGAGTACCTTGAGTTGCATTTTTTGTTCTAGCAATATTGCCATTTAGTGAAATCTCTGATTGTTGAATAACAATAATTTGCATTTCCCTGAACACACAGCCTCCAAAGCCCTCAGACAGAGCTCAAGTACAGTCGAAAGAAGTCAGGCTTTCGGATTCAGGGCGGATATCACTTGATGACCAGGATGTTCAGATAGTGAGTTGGACACAAAATTTCCCATTTCGTCTTCCTTAGAGAATTGTGTTTGATTATGTGGCATGATACATGGAAATTTGAGTAAAGCTCTCACCTGATTACATACATACTCCCTCCGTCCCACAATGAACTTCACAGTTTGACCTACACACATATTAAGCAAATAAACTTACCATGGGGTAAATTTTACTGTTTTGACACTGTTTCGACACCGTTTGACACTGTTTTGATGTAGATTAACTTGCCATTTAAGGAAATGAGAACTTGTTTCTGGGACATCCAAAAAAGGAAAGTGGGAAGTTCATTGCGGGACGGAGGGAGTATAATTCATAGACTATCATGTTGTGGCCATAAAGATATGTTTCACATTTGGTATGCCAAAACTAAATTGGGATCATGCTTGATGCTTCTCTGGCCACCTTTCCCATGAACTCATGAAGTCAACCTTTTCAATTACTCGCTGCCTTTATTATATAAAAGTGTGCTATGCTATCCATCGTAATGCACACAATACAATTTGTGTTACTGTTGTGGCAGTTTCTTGCGTAACTGTCTGTTGAAACATGCCACATGCCTTCTACAAGCATGTTATGTTATCTGTTTCATCACATTCTTTATGGTTTGTAACATTCTAATATATGTTGCTGCAGTTTCTTGGATACTACTTGGTGTGTATTGTCTTACTTGGCATTTGTTTGGTCTAGTTTTTGGTCTAAATTTATGTGTAATGTTATATTCTAGGCTTTAAAGTTGAGCGATGATCTCCATCTTAACGAGGTAGATTGTGTGAGATTACTTATTTCTGCTAATCAAGAGGTAAGTCATCTGCTTTCTCCCCCCATTACTCTTCACAAATCAGGTTTGCATTACTCAAGTAAAATAATAATTTTATTTTCATTGTGTTAATCCATTTTTATCACTCTGGCAGAGCTTATAGAACTTGTAGGTGAGAATGCTTTTTGTTACTTGTTTACACGAATGGTATCTGAAAAAACAACATTTTTTTGTCTTGACATATGTAAACTGTTAAACTTTGCAGTGGGGATTACTGGGACGAGATCCTTTAGAAATTCTGCGCCTTGCTGCGGGCCTTTGGTATACTGAGAGAAGAGATCTCATAACAGCTCTTTACACACTATTAAGGGTATTGTACATTATATAACTTATTCATGTTTATTTGCTTAATAACACTGTTTCTAGTTGTTTCTTCACTGATGTCTTGATTTACATAGGCTGTTGTCCTTGATCAAGGAGTCGATGTTGATCTTGTGGCAGATCTATATAGATACTTGGAGGATCTTATTAACGGAGGAGTTAGAAAGCGGTTGATTACACTGATTAAGGTCCTTCCACTAACTGGAATGCATTCTAAGTCCTATGTTGGCCATAAAGTGGGCGAGTAATTTTAGGTCTCACATTCAAATGACAGTGAAGTTTGCAGGAGCGTTTGATTATTTGATTCATCTAGGAATTTCATCAAAGTCTAGATTCTGTAAAATGTTAGAGAAGAAAAATGTTTCTATTATGTCCGTATAAGTATCATAGAAACGGAACAAAAATAAGTCATCGTAGGCACTAAAAATCTCTGTTTTTGCATGCTTTTCAGTGTGCAGAGCCTTTTCATTGAATGATGTTCAAATCATTGATAAATATCCAATCACATCATGATCACTGTAATATGTGATCAGTAGTTCAATACATAGATACATCACAAGTTTTTTGTTTATTTGTTGCTTTGGTTGTTTAACAAAAGGTGCTAGTTTCATATTGGAAACTGTTTGTTACATTTTAGGAGCTTAACCGAGAAGAACCGGCTGGTTTAGGTGGGCCAAACTGTGATCTCTATGTTCTTGACTCAAGAGGTGCTCTAGTGGAACGGAAAGCTGTAGTTGCTAGGGAAAGGCTCATTCTTGCTCATTGCCTGGTCCTTTCGGTTTTGATTGTACGGGCAAGTAAGCAAAACAGGACTAATCTCTATTCAAAGATGTTGTACAAAAAGTTTCTCTCTCTCTATGTATATATGTATGCTCTGTGTATTAATATATTTTGATTATGCGAATGATGGAAAATGTCATTACGATTTTATTTTAAGCTTCTTCCCTTTGCACTTCTTATCATTGGACTGGTTCATGCTTCAAATTTACACAGTTAAGCAATATGCTTTATATTAGAGTTTCTGGATGATAGTGCACTTCATGATGCAAAAAGATATCTTTGCATGATATTTTCTATGACGACAGAATTTAGAAATGCTTGCTAATTTGTTGCTGAGTCCCTATCACATGATGCAATGCAGTTCATGTTTGCATACTGCATTTTTCAGGATTAGTTCCAGTTTTGGCATGGTCACCTGGCTATTGTTTTTTACTTTTGTCCGTTGAGCTCAAATAGAACCAATCTGTTACCTCTGTATTGAAATTATGTCATCTTCAATCCTAAAATTTGTCACCTGTAGTCATTAAGATTAAAGTGTCATGTTTTTTAAAAGTGCTGCACACAAGAAACTTGATATTGAAGTTGTGAACTTAAATTGGGTAGTTGAATGGTGAAGAGACCGGAAATGATATTAACTCCTTCCAGTTACTCTTATCAGACCTTGCATGATTCTGAATTTGTTTCTTGTTTTGATGCTTCGATGTGCTAGTTTTTGCTCATTACAATGATATTATTTTATTTAGTTGACTAATTGTGATTGATCATATGCTAATTTAAATTTATTACCTTGGTTGCCATTTGTTATTTTTGTATTTCTTTCCATTACCATCTCTTCAAGCTTATAAATTCATTATGATGCATGCTCACACTGTAATTATCCATCAGTTCTAATGGCCTATTCTATATTTCTATATGATACGTTAACACAACCGTTGCTATTTTTTCATTTTCTTGTAATTTTTGCAGGCCCTACAGATATAAAAGACATCCTCAGTGTTCTGAAAGACAGTGCAGTGGATCTTAGTTGTAACACTGATACATTAAAACATCAGGTTTTGCTTGTTTTTTTTAATTTCAACTCAAAGTTAGCCGACCCCAAAATCTTTTGGGAATAAGGCTTGGATGTTGTTGTTGTTGTCGTCAAATTTAGGTTTAGTGATTGCACTCAGTAGTAAGAGCATTTTGTATTGCTTAGTTGGCTTTGCTATTAGTATATGAACCAGGATTTGTTGCTGGAATGGAGCAAAGAGTTAATAGCTCGAATTTACATTTTTTTTTGTGATTTGGGTAGTTGGCTTATTCAGGGTTCATCTTCTCCCTTTTCATGTGTTGTACTTTATATATACCCCACTCCCCTGATCAATTTGATTGGGCACAAAATATAAGGAAGTGACAAACTGCATGGTTGAGATTTACTCAGAAGAGAGAGTTATACTGTGAACCACATATTGCTTTCCTTTAAAGGAAATAGGCAGTATTTTGGGGATTGACAAAAAAGGAAAGATTGCAGATAATTCAGGACATAAGGACTAAGGAGTATGCATTTTATTTTAAAAACTAATTTTTTGCTATAGACACAGCAGTCCTATATTTCATCCAATAGTTTTTGGTGGTAAGCTTGTACCCAGAAATGACCTTTTTGGTGTTAACGGTCAAGAATATACCCGCTGCAGTATTAGTGGATCAAATTGTCTATTCACTTGCTAATGTAGGATATATGGGTAATATGGTCAAATGAGCACTTTTATTGCACATATGTGGATTTCTATTTGACTCACTTAAATTTGCAGATAACACATGGCCTCCTCTTCTCTCTCGTGGTCTCTTTAGTATCACATGCATTGAGTTCAGTTCTAGATAAAGCATCTATCTTGACCCAAGACATTTCTTTCAGGAATGAATTCCAGGAAACTGTAAGTAGAGCTAACATCTTCATATATCTAATCATCACTAATATAATGAATTGAAAGTTTAAAACCCGTGACTTCTCCTTTAGGTAATGGTTACCGTGGAAGATCCTGTTGTTAAAGGCTATATCAATTGTGTAAGGCATGCTTGGCTTGTACACTTAATGTTAATCCACGATGGACTTGATGCTCAAGACACAGGGCTTAGTGTTTCATCTCATGACATGCGACATATTAACACATGCTTGGAAGTCATAATGGCTGACAATGTTTTCCAGTTCTGGATGACTAACATTCTTCAAACTCCTGCTTTTGAGGTTAGTCTTTCTTATGATGGATTATGAAATCTTTACTCATGGAAATATATTGGAATCAGTAATTTAGTAAAATTCACCCTTAACAAACAGGCCTCTATATGCACCGGTATTAAATGCTATTGACAATTGTATTCTTTTTGAAGTTAGTATTTGAATTGAAATCACGTACATTACATATTCCATCATGGCTTTTGAGTTTTTACATTTAGTGCCTCGTTGCACTTAGGTGATGGCATTGCAATTTTCTCCAGCTACCAATTCCATCTGTTAACTTCATCGGACCCAATACAACTAGACATGACATTGAATCGAAATTATATATATATGCCCAAACAGCGAGCCTTATGCAGTTTATCCGTTTCTCTGCCAGTCATTGTGCACTTGCACGTTACTTCCTTGACTTCATAATCAGTTGTGTTTATGCTCAAACTAAAGTGATAAACTAACCCTAGTTATCTCTTTTATGTGCGTAGAATGATGATGAGGACATGATTTACATGTATCATGCTTATTTGCACAAGATGATGACTTGCTTTCTGTCTCATCCTCTTGGCCGAGAAAAGGTTTGCACATTTTCATATCATTCTAGACTTGAGCATATTTGATTTTCTTCTTTGGAACATTCACAAGTTTGCATAGTGCTCCCTAATGAAGTTTTTCTATAAACTTTTGTAGTGATTCAGGATTAGCTTTCAATGCTTCTTTCATAGTAATAACCTAAATTCACATATTTTTCTTTTGGCTTTCCATATGTTATTTTACAATGCTCACTGTCATTTGAAAGGTGAAAGAAGCAAAAGACAAGGCCATGACAGAACTCAGTCCATATCGCATTACCAGTTCTCATGACCATGATAGAAGCATGGGAGCTCAAAAGACTAATTCAGCACCACACACTTTTGTTTCTCTTTTGGAGTTTGTTAGTGAAATATATCAGGTTAGTGCATCTCTAATAGTTCAATGTTATTTCTCCCTTGTAAAAAATTGGGTGAGGTTTGGGTGACTTCATGATAGAAAACATATTCTTTGTTTATTTGGCTATGTGCCTTGAGATGGTGGCAATGACAAATTGACAATGAATGCATAACCACTGCAGGAAAAGAATCAGTTTGTGCTTTACGAATCTTGTATTTTGAGTTTGGTATATACAACAGGTCAACGTTTAAAAAGGCGGGTTCAGCTATCAAGGCGATTTGTTCCTAAGAGGCGAGGCTAAGCCTCAAAATATGTAGACATATATATAACTTAAAATAGTTAAACTAGTAAGTAGTAACAAACAACTAAAGAAGTACAGGAAATATCCATATTTATAAGTCCAAAGAGTGTGAAACACAAACTCATATGTGCTAATAGTAGTAAGTCATTAGAATTCAAACACACAAATATACATATCAGTATATCACACACAGAAACATCACACACAAACTGAAAGATGAATAGAAAGTATACGTTAGGGACTTAGGGTTTAAATGAATAAAAGACTTGTTAGGGTTTAAATGAAATAAAACTTGTTAGGGTTTAGTGTGACCACATGTTTAATTAATGGACTTCTATTTAAAAAGAACTCTGGGACTTTTATTAAATGAGATGCCTGGGCCCCTTTTAAGTTACTGCACCTTAAAAACAGAGAAACAAAGGAAAATGCCTCAAAAAATGCCTCAGGACGTGCCTCAAGACACACGCCTCAACTTTTGAGGCGTGAGCCTCTTAACCTGCAAAAAAACCTAAGCCCTGATACCCAATCTGTACGCCTTACCTTGAGACGTGACTAAAAAACCTGCCTCTTAAGCGCCTTTTTAAACCATGGGTATGTATGAAGTGATGTTTTGATCTGGTGATAAAAGTTATTTGAGTTGTAAAGTTAGCTCTAATAACTGACTGCAGACTATCCTTTTATGTTTCTGGAGACAGGCTCAACTGTGTTGTGTTGGATAATTGGAATCCTATGTCTTAAATGTAGATGCTGACATTATAAGAGATTGGTCCTTTTTCAACATGATAATGACCACTGATCTAGGGATATATTAGTGTAGATGATTGGAGTCCGTTGACTACTACCTGCTTCTTATTAGGTCTATGGAATGTTATATGCGAAACTGGCTTTTTGTGGAGTTACATATCCACTATATGTGGCCCAAGTTTTCATTTTCCTCTCATTCAGTATACCTCAATGTGCAGTAGAAAAAATTGGTCTTATAATAACATGCAGTATGCCAGTATGTGAAGCTTGCTTGAGGGTTACTGCATTACTTTTCTGTTTAGCAACACTTCTACAAAATTCCTTGAACTTAATGTGTGTTACGGCATTTGATTATGTTAATGTGTATGTAACATAATTGGGATCTGTTATCTTTAGGGACAATTCCCATGCCTTTTCAGTTTTCATACTTCTATTATGTCTGCGTGCATATATATTTTAAATGTGTTTGCTTGTTCACTAGAGGGAACCTGACCTGCTGTCTGGCAATGATGTTTTATGGACTTTTGTCAATTTTTCTGGAGAAGACCATAGTAATTTCCAAACACTGGTTGCATTTCTGAATATGCTGAGCACATTGGTAATAAAAATTTCTCTTTTTTAAAATTCCAGTACTCTTATAGTTGTACGGTCTGTGAGAAAAAATTACTGATACACTCTAAAAAGCATGCTTCCTTAAACTAGGCTTCTACTGCTGAGGGTTCTTCCAAAGTTTTTGAGTTGCTTCAAGGAAAGACGTTCCGTTCTATTGGGTGGAGTACTCTCTTCAGCTGTTTATCAATTTATGAAGAAAAGTTCAAACAAGCCATCCAGAGTGCTGGTGCAATGTTACCGGAGATACAGGAAGGAGATGCCAAAGCTCTTGTTGCCTATTTGAATGTTCTGCAAAAGGTTATAAGTTTTTTGAACTGCTTTAGTTTTTGTCCTTACAATTTTGTCTTACTTTGTTAAGGTATTAGCCTATTAGGTAATGATAGTATAAACTCTGTTATGTTGCAGGTTGTTGAAAATGCAAATCCTATTGAAAGGAAGAATTGGTTTACTGATATTGAGCCATTATTCAAGTTACTTGGATATGAAAATGTTCCTCCATATCTTAAGGTTTGGACCTTGAGTATCTCTGTTTTTCATCTGACTTAATGACTTTGATCAATTATTGCTGCTTATCCTGCCATCTCAGCTATTATACATCATCTCATGTGCATCATCTGTATGGGGCAGGGTGCTCTGCGAAATACAATTGCTACTTTTGTTAAAGTTTCTCCAGTTACAAAAGATATAGTATGGAGATATTTAGAGCAGTACGATTTACCAGTGGTGGTCGGACATCATGCTGGGAACACCGGGCAACCCATGGCAACACAGGTTATTTGTTTAATGTTTACTTTATTTTACATAAGGCGATAAACTTGGTATTTTTGGATTAACTGTCAAGTTTTAAAAACAGAGTTTTTGCCACTTTTAGCCTCCCGACTATTGTGTCAGTGACACTTTTGGTACTCAACTTTTAATATTTCTAGTTTTAGTACTTTGACTGTTGTGCTAGACTCATAGAAGACTCATAGAATAGTCTAATAGTAATTTTAAGGGTCATGCTTGGTGTACACAAGATGTACACAAAATGTGTACATTGTCTGTGTACACAGGCAATTGGGTATCAAATTCTGCCCTTTTCTAAATGAATTGCCTGTGTACACAGGCAACTAGGGGGGTTTTGTGTACAGTTTGTGTACAACTCATGTACACTAAGCATTTTCCAATTTTTAATATGTTAAGCAAGTACAAAATACAGGAAGTATCCTAAATTAATCAATAGATGATATTGGTTCAAGATTTAGAGTATGGGTTTCTAGTTTTGAGGCATATTTTTCTACCACATCTTGAAAATGAATTTAATAATGTGAAAATGAAGAAAAAAGAACTATTGTGCGAGAGACACTTAGTCCTCGGCTTCAAAGTTCCCCACATTTAGCCCCCTCAGTATTGTCAAATCGACACTTTTAGTCTTTCCACTATGATTTTGGCACAATAAGTGGAGGACTAAAAATGTCACTATGATAATAGTTGAAGGACCAAAAGTGTCCCTTTTATGAAAGTTGAAGGACTAAATATGGAATATTTCAAAGACGGGTACGGAAAGGACTTGTCTTTCGCACAATAGTCAAAGGACTAAAAGTGAAAAAATTCTAAGTCAAGTACCGAAAGTGTCTCTGACATAATAGTCGGAGGATTGAAAGTGGCAAAACTCTTTTCAAACGTTTGCTTAAGAACTGAAGAATTTATTGATATTGTCATTTGCCTGATTTTTCTTTGCATCTAAACGAAGTTCTGCCTTTTCCCTTGGTAATATTTTGCAACTTTTCCCCTTTGGGGATTGATATATTGTCAAGAATGTTTATCCATACTCCATAGGTGCTGTAAATATATTGAAGATATACATATATATTGCCCTTGCTTCATTTTTTCCAGCTCTCTTCACAATTGCTGCTCCTCTTTAAATGCTTACTGCCCCAATTTTTATTCATGCAAACAGGTTTATGATATGCAATTTGAGCTCAATGAAATAGAAGCAAGACGAGAACAATACCCATCTACTATATCATTTATTAATTTGTTAAATACTCTCATTGCCGAGGAGAAGGATGTTACTGACAGAGGGCGCAGGTATTGAGGTCTGGCATTGTAGTGTTCTTTCATTCCACCTTCTTCTTTCTAACATTGAGTGCTATCCTTGCAGATTCATTGGCATTTTTAAGTTCGTTTATGATCAGGTGTTTGGGCCATTTCCCCAGAGAGCATATGCCGATCCTTCTGAGAAATGGCAGCTGGTTATTGCTTGCCTCAATCATTTCCAATTGTTAGCCATCTGTCCACATCTCCTTCAAAATTATTAAATATATTTTGGTCCTTAGTACCTTACACTTACATGGGCCAGGTGTCCAGGTGTAACTTCCTTGCTCTGTCGTCTAAGAGTTTCTGAACTTCTGTGTTTGATTTTTTTATTGCAGGATGCTCAGCATGTATGACTTCAAAGACGAAGATATTGAATATATTGCTGATCAGTCTCGACTTTCTGAAGCGGGACAATATTCTTCAATTCAAATGCAGCTCCCAGTCATAGAACTGATGAAAGTATTTCCTCTAACAATCTATAGAAACTTCTTTTCTTCTTTTTTGTCATTACCACTCTCCTCATGATAACTATCATCAATTTATTTATTTATTTATTTATTTTATTTTTCACTTGTACGGTTGTACCACACCTTGCACACAGTTTTTAGAATACAGCTTAGTTATGAGAATATGTTTTTTCATTTGCAGGACTTTATGAGTGGTAAAAGTGCATTTCGGAATGTTATGAGTATTCTTTCACCAGGAGTAAATATCCTTATAAATGAAAGAACAAGTGAAGGTCACGGGCAACTTCTTGAAAAGGCTATCCTCCTCTCGCTGGAGATAATAATTCTTGTTTTGGAGAAAGATTTGATTGTTTCTGATTTCTGGCGCCCTGTATACCAGGTTAAATGCCTGAATGAAACATTGATTGATCTTTCTTTTGTTAATGTTTTCTCCTAAGATCAAATCTTTGCCTACCAATGCAATCAAATTCTTAACTCACAACTTGCCGACTTGGATAAGATATTTTTGAATAATTTTCCGTTGATTGCCCATTTGCCCCCTTGGCTGCCTGTATCTTATGTATTGTGAATGACATTTTAATGTTTTCCTGTTTATTCTTTCTTGTCTAGCCCTTGGATGTCATTCTCTCTCAAGATCATAATCAAGTTCTAGCTTTGTTGGAGTATGTCCGATATGATATGAAGCCTCGCATTCAGCAGTGCTCCATTAAAATAATGAGTGTCCTAAGGTTTTGATTTCTGTTCTAGTTATGCTGTGCTTTGTTTCTTTTCTTAACGCTACACGTCCTCTTGTGCAATGACATTTCATGCCTAGGTTTTTATATGAATGACAGTTCTCGTATGGCCCCAATATCTTTTGGGACTAAGGCTTGGATGTTGTTGTTGTTTGTTGTTGTTGACAGTTCTCGTATGGCTGGGCTTGTTCAACTGCTCTTGAAATCCAATTTGGCAGGGTCCTTGGTTGAGGATTATGCTGCTTGCTTAGAGTTACGTTCTGAAGAATGCCAATTTATTGAGGATATGAGGGAAGATCCTGGTATACTCATACTGCAAGTATGGTTCTACTTTTTCCTCTTGAATCTATTTACAAATGTCTAAATCTTTATTATTTAATCAGTTTTGTAACTCTCTTTTAATCACGGAAAGAGCAGTAATTATGAACTTTCAGAACAATCTCATTTTCTGTTCACCTATTTTTTTTGACTGCAAGCCTGCAACACATTGATTTCTCATTGAGAGCAAACCAACAAATTTGGAGAACAAAATTTAGATCATTGCTGTTAGTCTTGAATAATTGAATGTCAAAACTGACGTGCCACTGATGGACCATATAAACAGACAGGACTAGAGAAGTTGAACAAAAAAGGGGCAGCCCGGTGCACGATGGCAATATGGCCATCCCCGCATGGCGAGTGTCCGGGAAAGGGTCCCACCACATGGGTGTAACAGGGGGAAAGCCCCTTGCCAATTATTGGCAAGAGACGGCTCCCGGGACTTGAACCCATGACCTCTTGGTCACAACTCACAAGAGGTTGAACAGAATATAGTAAAAAAGAATTTACGAAATTGAGCACTAGATGAACAATTTGTCTCGTAATTTGTGAGCATCTTTACTGTGGTTGATAATGCATCCAATCAATATGGTTTAAGATGATATAATGCACAGATGCATTCATGCATCCAGGGAGCAATGACCTCTTAAAGCCTCTAGAATAAAAAAAGAGAGATGGCTGCTAACAAAGCTTGGTCGTGGTTTGGTCCAAAGCTAACTATTTTTGCCTTTAATTTCCTAATAGTCATTTGTATTTAGTTTCCTGATGTTGAAAGATTATTTTTTGATGTTAGGGCTCTATATTCTACTTTAGCTAGCTTTTTTCTTATTTGCTTTTGTTGTTTTCCTTCTTGCATATTTCTGTAGTCAGCTTTGCAAGGATTGTTTCAGCTATGTAGTTTGCATTCCCTGTTTTACTGAGCTCTGGCAGTTTAGCATAGAAAGTGTTAGCACTTAAATAGTTGCTAGGCACCTACTGTCAAAGAGCAAGTAGCGATTGTGTCTGACTACATGTATTAATAATTTGTTAAAATATATGTTAGTGTTGTAATAATAATCTTGTAAGTCTTAAATACTCTATCCGTATTCTTTGTTTGCTACACTGTCCTTTTTGGGATGTATTTTAATTTTTGCTACACTTTTCCTTTTTGGTAAGTCTTCCCTTTAAGAAAACTTAAATACCCTTACTTTTTCTACATTTTATCTTCTCAATCATACTTTTCCACCATTAATCCTACTTTTTCTACACTATTCATTACCCCTACTACTTTTCCCTTAAACATTGTACCAAACCTATTGTAGCAAACATTACTATATAGATGGAGTATGCAAAGCAAAAAACAATAATCCATAATAACCAGCATAATACATTATCTAATCTTTCCTAACTTCCTATATCCTAAATTAGTCATTATTTTCTTCAAGATCAACATTATCTTCATATCCTCCATGTCCACAAGCACATCTTCAGTGACAGTTTATAGTTTATGAAATGTCAATTTTTTTAGGAGCATTTATGATGTTTTTTTTGGACTGTTTTCAGTCCCAGATCAGACCAGATTAGACCAGGCCAGACTTACATATTTATAAAATACAGACCAGTTCAGACCAGACCAGACCAGAAAATTCCAGTCCTAAAGAAAATATCCTTATTTAAGTTGACATCCCTTGGTTCTTTTTTATTTTCATAATTACCGATTTTAATCTTTTTTAGTAACTCATTTTCCTAATCGGAACGACTAGATACTGGTAGACAACTCGGAAAGGTCTTGGGTCGAGTATTGTGTACTCGGTTAGTAGTGTACTAACAGAAGATTAAATAGCATAGATAAAAATAAATTCTTCAGATTAAATGTGATTTCATGAAATTGCATTTTTTCTTTGCCTCCTAATTCTGTTACCTCCACCTGCAGCTTCTTATTGATAATATCAGCAGGCCTGCCCCTAATATCACACACTTGTTGCTCAAGTTTGATCTTGATAATCCCATTGAGCGTACTGAGCTTCAGCCTAAATTCCATTACAGGTTCCAATTTTCCCCATTTTCCCTCTTCCATTTATCTTAGGCCAAGATCATAATATCTCCTTTTCGCTTTCTCTGTAGTTGCTTGAAGGTCATTCTTGATCAGTTGGAAAAGCTTTTCAAGCCAGATGCCAATGCTTTACTTCATGAATTTGGTTTTCAGGTTAGATATCTTTTGGTATTAGATTTTAGTTTTGCAATTCAAATATCAGCAAAGGCTAAATGCTTTGCCATAGATATTTATAATCTGTTCTCTGGCATTGTTTTCACGACTCCTCTTCCGTTCTGGGTTAACCAATGAGTTCTTTAAAACAGCTTCTCTACGAGATGTCCGTAGATCCGTTAACTTGTGGTCCGATCATGGATTTGTTAAGCACTAAAAGATATCAATTCTTCATAAAGGTACATCCTGTTTGATTCATTGGACTTTAGTTCAATTTTCCACCATTGTTTGGCGTAAACGTCTCAGTGAATTGTATTGGTTAATTTTTTGTATTATTACAATATTATTGTAACAGCATTTGGACACAATTGGTGTTGCTCCACTTCCGAAAAGAAGTATTAGCCAGCCACTTCGCATCAGTTCCCTTCATCAGGTTTGTTTGGGAAAACTTCTATTTTTTCTTGTTAAGTGCAAGTTATTGTGTTATGTACCTGATAGGGAGCAGCGGCTTGAACCGGAAGAAGACACGGGCCGTTTATAATTTTCCGGAAGAAATCCTATTTGGAGTTAATTAGGATTTCTATTATTTTGTTTCCTATTTGGAGTTAGTTAGGAATTCTATTATGGAATTAGTAGAAGGGTATTTACACCCATAATTAGGGTTCACTCTTGTTTTATCAGTTAATAAAATTGAATTTCAGCTTTGGAGGCTTTGCGCAACGGTTTCTTCCGTTGATTATTAGTTTTCAGTCCACATCAGTAACCCTTTATAGCCTGAGATGTTGATTTTGTGTTTCTACATCACTTGTACCAGCTCGGAAGCTTGAATTGAAAGTATTCAATTATAAACTTGTCTGTCAGTCGGATGTTTATGTGTATTCTGTTGCAGTTCTCTGAAGTGGATAGACCACTGTGCTCTCTCGAGTCTCTTCTTATAATACTTTCCAAACAAATTAGGTTTTTACTTTCTTGTGCAGAGAGCATGGCTGTTGAAGCTGTTAGCTGTAGAGTTGCACTTTGCGGATATGTCTAGCTCCACACATCGAGAAACATGTCAAAATATTATATTTGAACTATTTGGACAAGGAATTTCAGATGATAACATTACCACAGACATTCTCGACTATTCTGGATCAAGGATGATCAGGAAGAACAAGGTAATGGTTGTTGCATTGCTTCACACATTTTTTTGCTAGGGCTATTAATCTAGTATTGATAATTATAATTCAAATATGTGCATCGAAAGATGGAAATTCAAGCTCATCAATTGATAGGTTTATAACAAATCAATATGCTTTAGTTTTCTTTGAAACCATCTAAATGCTCATTTGTAAAGGTCACCATAACAGTTGGTTAAAGCCTTAGATCACATAGGGCTTCTGGTAATTTGCTAACATTTGTTTCATAAATAAGTTATTCCTTCCTGCCTGAGAGCAGTGTCACTTACAGCTTTTGCTGGTCCTCATGGAAAATGGCCATTTTTTCAAGCTATGGGTTTAGGCGTTTTCTGTGAAATGATCTTTGTAGTTGAATAGGAATTTAGAAACTGATTCACTTCAAGCAACGATTTAATCAATTTTCTTTCTTTTACCTCTTTTTGTCCACAAACCTTCAAAAAACGGTCACTGCAAATAATAAATCATCAAGAAAGATGTCATATATTCACTTTTATGTGCCTCAGGTTACTGCTGAGCCTCTTTTAGCTCATAAGTCTGTTTTGTGCATACCATAGTGCACGTTCCTATTTAAGGTGATAAATAGTCCTCTCTCCATCCAAGTTTAAGCTTCTCACTTGCCTCTTTTGGGCGTCCCAGCTAAAGGTTCTCATTTCTATTTCTGAAAATAATTAGCATTCTTAAGTGATAACTTCTTCATCAAATATAAAAAATTATATACTCGAATAACCTTATTTCATTATTGTCTAAATAACCGTAGCATTTTTCAATAGAAGCTCAAGACAGACGGTGGTCGTAATCTCATGTTCTGCTTGGGCATGAGGACATCCTATTTTGTCAACACGTCCTGTTCAGTTTACTACATGTTTTGTGGGATCCATTGACCAATTATATTTGGACATTCAACCACAGGTGTTGGAGTTGCTTGATGTTGTTCAGTTTAAGACTCCTGATACCTCGTTGAAGTCTTCCCAGATAGTTTCAAGTGTAAAGTATGGTTTTCTGGTAGGCTACTTTTCTATACTTTTCTAAATCATTTAGCTCCATTTATATTTTTCTTCGTCTGTTTCGTACTAGTCCGTATATTGTACTTCAAGCAATTTTTTTCCATAGGCAGAGGACATACTTAGCGACCCTTCCACTACTGAGAAAGGTGGTTTGTATTATTACTCAGAGCGTGGTGACCGTTTGATTGACCTGACCTCATTTCGTGACAAACTTTGGGAGGTGCTTTCTCTGCCAATTCTCTCCCTTTACTTCCCTATTTCAATTTAGTCCATTTACTTGTGTTTTAGTAGTTGTCTACTTCCTGCAATCTGTTTTGACTAGTTTCCTTTTCTAGAAATATAATTTGCATGATCCTCAGCTAAGCTCCTTTGGCACTGAAGTTGAACTTACTGAAATTAGAGAAACAGTACAACAATTGTTGAGATGGGCTTGGAAGTACAACAAAAATCTTGAAGAACAAGCTGCTCAGCTTCATACGCTAACAGGCTGGTCTCATGTTGTTGAGGTTTCATCTCTCTTTCTTCATTGCCTTATTTTCTGAACTGGATATAGTCATATAACAGGCTGCTCTCCTTCTTTGTTGTTTAAGTTTTGGTTTTCTCTTATTCCCTTTCCCCTATTATTACAGCTTGTGTTTATGGTTTGTGTATTTTGTATGTAGATTTGTGCATCTAGAAGATTATCTTCTCTCCAAAGCCAAACCGAAGTATTATTTCAGTGAGTAGCAGTTTCATCTTCGCCTTGTTTCCCCCCAAGTTATTAATGATATCATCTCTAAACTTCTAGTTTAAACTATAGGTTATTAGATACTGCGCTCGGTGCTTCTGGATCTCCTGACTGTTCATTGAAAATGGCACTTGTTTTAACCCAGGTTATATGACTCTCGTTTTTATTAACTCATTGAAGAGGTTGCTGCCAAAGAGTAAAATATCTTTGCCTACCTACACTTATATTTTTTATATGAAAATTGTTAAGGTTGGTCTAACATGCATGGCAAAGCTCCGTGATGTGTGTTTCTTATGCCCTGGCGGCTTACAATCTGAGACCATCACATATCTTGACATAATGATTGCAAAGCAATTGTCTAATGGTGCATGTCACTCTATTTTGTTCAAAATGATAATGGCTATTCTCAGACAAGAATCATCTGAAACCTTGAGGAGACGGTACTATTTTCTTATGCTGAATCACAATAAGTTTTCCACTCTCTAACAGCAAGTCCTTAATTTTTCTTCTTCTTCTTCTTCTTCTTCTTCTTCTTCCCTTCTTTCAGTCAATACACTTTGCTTCTTAGCTATTTCCAGTACTGTCAGCATATCCTCGATCCTAGTATACCCACCTCAGTCATGCAGTTCCTTCCGATGGATGAGCAGGATAATGAAGATGCTGAACTTGAAAAGGTCAGAAAAGATTCCCACCGCCACTTAATTTTTTTTATAATACTAGCAAGTACGGAGTGTATGATATTTGAATTTGAGCTTTTGTTTCTTACAATCTGTAACCAGATAGTCAAAGATCATGCCGAATTATCACATGCAAACTTCTCTATTTTAAAGAAGGAAGCTCAAGCAATTCTTGACTTGGTGGGTGGTTTTTCCGTTTTAGCCTGCATTTTGTTCATGACATTCATGCTTGAAGTGGTAATGCTTGAAGTTGATGCCTTAGAGACATGTCACATTGCTGAATTGAATAGTATCAAAGGGGAAACACAGCTTGCAAGATGTTATGATATGATTGTTATTACCAATTAATCAATTATACTACTCCCTCTATTCTTTTTTAATTTTAGGTGTTTTGTCACATGCTAAAGCATTAATGTTTTTAAAATCATGATATAAGTAGCATAAATAGGACTAGAATAGCCAAATTAATGCTCTAAAGTAGTACTACCTCCGTTCTTAAATAAATGCAACACTTTGACTTTTACACTATTCACATGTTCTACTTTGACTACGTTTTATTTATTAATGTAATAATATTATATTATGAAAAAAATATTGTTAAACTTGTCTCATTGTAAATTTTCATAATCTAATTTTTTTAATTTTTTTACCAATACAAAATCATTTATATTAATGGTCAAAGTTGTGTCTCGGCAAGTGTGAAATGTTGACCGTTGCATTTATTTAAGAACGGAGGAAGTATTTCATATATGGATGTAGATGGGTAATGGTATAAAGTGATTTAATGCTCTCTTGATATCCTAAAGCGGCAGTTATAGGTAATTAGAGAACCAAAAGGTATCTCTAAAGCAATACTTAAAAAAGAACGGAGGGAGTGTTACATTCTTTTAATTTCTATTGTTTTAAAGAAGTTTAAATCAAAACACAGGTCATAAAAGATGCAACTCATGGAAGTGAATCAGCAAAAACAATTTCGCTTTATGTTTTGGATTCCCTTATTTCTTATGATCATGAGAAGTTTTTTTTGAACCAACTTCAAAGCAGAGGCTTCTTCAGGTCTTGCCTTATTAGCATCAGTAACTTTTCGTTTCAGGTATTATTCTTTCGCTGTATGTCCAAAAGCATGCTGATGTTTTTGAAGACTTGAACTGTAACTATTTGCTCATGTATCTAGATTTCCTTTTAGTGGAACTAATACATCTTTCAAATTTCAATGAGTAAACATTTAATCCCCAATTTGCAGCTGATTGTGTCACACTGTTTACACTAGTGATCAGGTGCGAGGAAATCGTCTGTTGATTGTATTTTTGGAGATCAAACTGTTTAAATCACAAGCATTTTGATTGGGCAATCACATTTGATTGACACAAACACACACTCTCACAAAACGACAATATGACCACCACACACCCACCTGTTCACAGTTGCACACAAATTATTGCTCGGGATTTTCATGCATGTCTATGTGTGACTCATTTATAGAAACACTGGGAGGTAAAATTTCAGTTCTTTCAAATTTGCAAATTGCAATAAGCACAAATAACATGCACAACCGTGTAGAAACTAGGAAGTAAAGCTTTTATTGTCGCTTTTAAGAACCCATGGACAGCCATGCTAACAAATTAGTGCTTGGGGGTTCTCATGTATGTCTATGTGTGACGTGTTTATACAAAGACCCCGGGAGGTAAATTTTCAGTACTTTCAAATTTGCAATAAGCTCAAATAAGTGAATGACTTGTATGTCTGTTTAGAAAGTAAAGGTTCTGTGTTGCTTTTGAGATCCCAGGGACATGCAAGCTAGTAGTATACTGAGTTTCAAATTTAGTGAACTGGTAATGAAACCATGATCTGCGGTGTTTAACCAGCAGTATTTTTTTTGATACCTTCAAATGTGTTAGCATGTCTACCTGGAACGTTAGCTGTTCATACTTCATAGCCCAGCTTGCTTTCTAAGTGTCTCTACTTAAGTGGTATCTACAACATACTAACTTGTGTTTCTCAGGATGGGTTTCCTGTTGGGTCGATGCAGCGTGTGTGCACTCTTGAAGCAGAACTCGCTCTCTTGTTGAGAATAAGCTATAAATATAGGAAATCAGGGGCACAAGTTCTATTTTCAATGGATGCATTGGAGCGTATATCTACATGTAGAGCACTAAAAATGCAAATTAAGGTTATTCACACATTTAATACATGGATATCGTATTTTCTTCTTCTTATCAATTCAATTTAACAAAGAGCTCATTTTTTGTCAGGGAAGCGGCCGCCACTTTGAAGCCAAATATGGGAGAGAGTTGTCTGTTGATGTTGACAAGCAACGCATGGTTATTGCTCCTGTACTTAGATTGGTGTTCTCTTTGACATCTTTGGTTGACACGTCGGAGTTCTTTGAGGTTTGCGTCCTATCTTAATTTTATGGTATTTTCCATACCAAAAGTTAATTTTCCAGTTCAGTGTTATAAAATTAAATGATACTCCCTGAATCCCCGTAAGGAGTCATGTTTCAAGATTCTTTCTATTCACAAAATTGTCCGGTTCTAAAAGTCAACTTTCATTTTAAAGTAAATCTTTGCAAGGCCAAGTGGCCAGCTGTTTTTGTCAAATTGTCAAATACTCCAAACAGTCTTGGAAATATGCTATAAGGGGTATGTGTCACCCTCTATGTTGTGTAGCAGAAAAATTAAAATCAATGGGGTAAACCGTTGCCCAAATAATCAACGATAAAAATACCGTTGCCTAGAGCCAAAAGGCTAAAACCAATTTTATTCCAAGATAAGCTAGAATGAACCCCGACAAGGGTATAAATAGCCTTCTAAGAGAAACCCTAATCAAGCCCAAATTAATTAAATCCTAATTAAGCCCATAATAACTCTACTAAGTACTCTACTAATAATAGGCCCAAAGTAAAACATAATAAATAACCCTAATAAACTTAATAATAATAAATAAACTCTAATGACAATCCTAACCCGGTCCCGCCCCATGCTCTTCCCGCTCTCTATCAATCTATCCTCCTTCAAAATAACCTTGTCCTCAAGGTTGAAATACGGAAACCGGCTCACATTTGTCCCCGGGGGTTGCCCAGTATCTTTAGGAAAGATTGAGATCCTCCCCAGTCCCTGTCTGCTTGCCTCCGGGCAGCCGTTTAAAGCAATTGCCCTTAAACTGTGAGTCAAAACGAGCCACCAATGCCTGTGTAAGCTCATCCCATCACATGACCGGCTTCCGTGCCCATAACCAGGTCAACCAATATAAGACTGGCCCTTCCATCGCAACTACAACGGCTGCCACCTTCTTTGCCGGTGGAGTACAGTTCAATTCGAACTTTTGCTCAGCCCTATCAACCCAGCTGATCAGTTCTTCTCCGTTAAGCGAGGGCAATATTGTGTGAAAGGTGCTGCACAGTCCAATTCCGAACGAGGATGCTGCTGCCGCGTCAAGTGAAGCCACCGCCATCGAATGCTCCTCCACCGCTGGCGGCGCGAGAGCCTCTGTAAACGCAGCCAAGGAGGAAGTGACGCTGCACGGCTGTCTGTCGCTGCTGTGCGCAGATACGGTGGGGCTGCCAACCGCGTCCAGGCTTGTATCCGTCGTGACCGGAGGAATTAGTGCCTTGGTAAGCGCTGCCAGGGATGCGACAATCTCTGCTAGCCGCATGTCGTGCTCCTCTAGGGTTTGATTCATCCGAGTTTGCTTGGTGACCATCTCTGTCTAGCGGTCGATCTGAGATCTCATCATCCTGGCGGGACGGGATCCTGCAGGTCGGACCAATTGTTGTGTAGCAGAAAAATTAAAATCAACGGGGTAAATCGTTGCCCAGATAATCAACGATAAAAATACCGTTGCCCAGAGCCAAAAGGCTAGAACCAATTTTATTCCAAGATAAGCTAGAATGAACCTTGGCAAGGGGTATAAATAGCCTTCTAAGAGAAACCCTAATCAAGCCCAAATTAATTAAATCCTAATTAAGCCCATAATAACTCTACTAAGTACTGTACTAATAATAGGCCCAAAGTAAAACATAACATTAACTTAATAATAATAAATAAACTATAATGACAGCCCTAACCCGGCCCACGGAAGTGGGCCCAAGCCCGGTCCCGCCCCATGCTCTTCCCGCTCTCTATCACTTTATGATGCACACAAGTTTTCAGAGGGTTGCGTTTCCATGTTCTGGAGACTCTATTCCTATAAGCAAACCTTTATATTTCTGTTTGCGTGCAACACACATGATGCCCCCTTAATAACTTCTAAAGGCTTATACCTGTACCTTACTGAAACATGGTCCTTTCTTTGGGATGGAGGGAAGGGAGTAGAATGGTAGATCCTGTATCCTCTATACTGTTCGTTCTTTCCTTATCCTCTGATTCTTTGTTTAGTTTTTCTAACTGAAACTTCTCCACTGATCTTAAAAATATATTCTTTGTGAACTTTTTATGGCAAGAGCAACACCAACCCTTCACTTCTTTTCCCTTTGCACTTCAATCGCTTAGGCTATCAATTATTTTAGTAGTTACTTCATATATGTATTGTTATCATGGTGATAAATTTGTGACTCTGAGTTATATGGTTTGTATGTAATAGGTTTCAAATAAAGTTGTTCGGGAAGTTCTTGATTTCATCAGAGGGCACACATTACTCTTTGATCAAATTCTTCGAGAAGATCTTTCTGGTGCTGATGAGTTGACAATGGAACAGATAAATTTAGTGGTCAGCATTCTTACCAAGGTTAGTATCAACTGTAAATGCTAATGTGAATTTCAGTGGAGCAGGGTATCCTATATGTCCTTTCTTTTTCATATCACTATGTGGCCGCACTGGACTATATGTGTGCCATTTCTCGTCAGATATGGCCATATGAAGAAAGTGATGAATACGGGTTCGTCCAAGGGCTGTTTACCATGATGCGTGTTATTTTTTCACTTGACTCAGAGTCCTTTACCTCAAGCAAGTCAACATGCTATCTGGAGGTAATTTAAGCTTCATCCCTTCATTGTCTATTGGCCAGAAGTAACTGGTTCATCTACGAGTGATAGCACGTGACTATGTGAGACATAACTGTCTATGGTTGGCATATTAATACTACTTTTCTATTCCTTCTGTAACCTGTGCAGAACCAGAGGAAGACTGACGTAAACATATCTTGTCTCTGCTTTAGTCTGAGCTCGTACCTATATCTCCTGGTCACAAAGAAGAATCTGCGGTTGCAGGTATGTGTTGAATGATTTAATATTGCTTAAAAACTGTATTCTTATCACTGAACATCCAATTATTACTCAAATGGACACCTCGATTCCCAGGTTGGGAACATAAGCCCTTGAAATATACGTTTTACTGTGACATCAATGTAATGTTATTTGTGTCTAATCTCCAAACTGAAGGAACATGTGTGGGCAAGGAATTTCACTAATTAAATCATACCCCATGCCAATTTTTATCTTCACTCTTTCCTTTTCACCCAAACCTGAATAACCTTTTCCTTTAAGAAAATGGATTTTGTGGTTGACATTGTTTTTCTTCTAAACAAATTTCAACAACGCATTTTCCATATTTTTAAAAACCGTGAGAAAGTAAGAGAGATGAATAATAAGGGTCGGAGGGAGTAGTACTTATAAAGAACAATGAAATTTAAGGCAAATTCTGAAATGATTGCTAGTCAGAATATGACCACTCTCGGACTCTTATCATATTACTCTTGTTTTCTTCTTATGAAATTACTTTTTCTTGAATATGGGAGTTCCATTTTATTTCCTAAATCCATCACAATAATGACTGATACTAGAAACAAAATCACAAGAGTACTTAAAGAACTCACGATGCCTAATTCAAAAGATGAGTGTGACAGAGATGCGTATGTTGCGTTGGATGTGTGGACATACCACAAAAGACAGCTTGGGGAATGAGATAATCAGACAAAAGGTGGGAGTAGCACCTATAGAAGATAAGATGCAGTAGTCTCGTTTGCGGTGGTTTGGGCATGTGCGTAGAAGACCGAGTGATGCACCTGTTAGACGACTTGAGGGGTGGGGAGAAGAGGCAAAGAAGAGAGGGAGGGGAAGACCCAAACAGACTTGGATTAGAGGAATCAGAATTGATATGCGTCATCTTGGGTTGGATGAGAGTATGGCTATGGAGAGAGCAAAGTGGAGGGCGCACATCCGTGTGGATGTTTGATGTCTTTTCTACCTTTCATCTCTTTTTTCTTTTATCGTTTATCTTCTTTATCTTTGTATATTCTTATGTTATTTTTATATTCTAGCTTTTTTATGCTCTTTTTTATCTTTTATCTTTCTTATATTCTTGTGTTATTGTTATCTTATATTTATTCATCTTTATTTTATTCGTTTTATCTTATTTTTTTCCCTTCTCTTTCTTGTCCGTCTTCTCTTTTTGGCATCAATATCATTGATCGATTCATGTTAGCTGACCCCAAATTCTTTTTGTTGTTTGTGACCGTTTTTCATTGATAGAAGTTGAACACAATTCATCTCCTTGCCAATAAATTTGCATCAGGTCTCTGATGGTGCAATGGACTATCGTTCTTCTGCTGGACAACAACAACCAACATTGACAACACTTGCCTTTCTCCTCTACTCTCTTACTACTGCTCTAGAGAAAGCTTCTGAAGAAAGATATCTCTTGTCCAACAAGGTTGCATATTCGATAGTGGCATTATCAATGACTATAGTATTCTATTTGGCATTCAGATAATCACATTCAGTTTTCTGCAGATTCAAGATATAAATGAATTATCTAGTCAAGAAGTTGATGAAATAATAAATATGTATGCACGTGAAGGTTCTATTTCATCATCAGAGAACATACAGAAAAGGTTAGTGGTTTGACAAGTTTACTTAAATCAGCGATGCTTATGGTTGCTTGCATGCTATATTTTACTTATAATAAATGTATTATATATCTATTCGCTAAGGCCGCTTTGATCGTAGGGCAATTAGTCATATGCAATATTTCGTTGAAAAATATTTTTCTAACTTCTAAGAAAAATTTACATTGCTCCATGTATATTATTTTATTTAGGCCCCATTTGGTAGTATTGCTTCACTTATTCTGCTCAACTGCTTATCAACAGAACATTCGACCAATGCCATTTTTTGGCAAAAGATAACTTAATTCTTATTGATAATGAGAAACACATACAAAGCCGCCACATTAAAGGCTACACTGAGATGAGACTCAGAGTTGGAATCACGCTTAAGAGCGGCCCAACTCGCTAATCCCACAAGGTGGTAGACTCCTCTAACAGCAATGCTGCACCAGCTATTAAAATGGAAGTCTAAAGTAACTGAAGAGTTATGAAAAGGAAAACAAAAATAAGATCCCAGTTTCCCAAGTCACTCACAAGGAAAGAGTGGTTTGACCTGCCCCCGCCAAAGGTTCCACCTTCTCCTCACAAAGATCCCCAATCACTGGCGGCGCTCTCCATGCAGCACCGCCACCTGCAATTGTTTTTTGAATTCGCACCATGAATATCCATGTTTGCTTGAACACCATCTTCGCTAACCAGATCAATGACCATGCATATCCTTGGTTCTTCTGGTGTAGTAACAACTTCCTTGCGCTTTGAAATTAGACCTTCTACCACATAGCTTCCCTGCTCAATTATGATTCTACCCGAGGGGCCTAAGATCTTTTCATCATCCCTTTTGTCACTTGACCTGTTGTTGCTAGGAATTAGCCACCTGTTTCCCGGGTGCACACTACCCCATCTCATATCAGCACGTAACCATGACCCATAAGGGTTCTCACCAATCCAAGGACCACTGTGTGGATTAGAAGGGCAGAAACAGTCCGCATGACCAAGTATCCCACACAGGAAGCAGAAATTTGGGAGTCTGATATGGAAAGTCCGCCCATATCCATTTATCCCCCTCTTGTCGTACCTGCAAGCGTCTAGTCAAAGCTACATTAATATTAATGGTAACTCTAATACGCAGAAGCAATATCTGTTTTCCTTCAAGAGAGCGTTCATCCAATTGGACAAAAGACCCGATACTATTGCCAATCCCATGAGTAATCACCACTAGGTTTTGTTCAAAGGACCAAGGCCCTTCCTCAATGACTCTACTAATATCTCCTTCGTGGTAAAACTGGAGAAGAAACATGGATTCACTTTATCTCATCAATAGAGACTCCCCGAACTGGTCTTCAAACAATGGCCACTGTTTGACGGAAAGAAATAGCACGAATAGGTTTATCCAAAATCACTCTGGCCACAGCCGAGAGGCATGCTCTCTCATCAGTCTCACCAGTATTCCCTGCCGGGTCTGCTTCGACCACCAAGCCCCTGTTCTCTTCCTCAGCTACAGAGACCATAATATAATTCTTGACAATCACGTTCATGGTGAGAGTACTACAATATCAAGTAACCACTCACAGAGAAAACAAAAGCCACAATCTATATGTAAGACACAACTCCACGAGAATTCAATTCACAGCACACGAACAAACACAAACTTAGTTCAAAATTACCTCAAAACTACCGTTCAAAAAAAATGTAAGCAAAACACAGCCACAGTAATGTGCCAGACCAGAAAAACGGGAAGCAAGCCCGTAAACCAAACACACTGGATGCACAGAGAAAACGGAGCAATGAAAAAATGAAACCTGTCGTCAAAGAGCGTTCACCAAACGAGACTGAAGACCAACGCTTTCTCCCCTGCCGGAGTGACATTTGTAACACAAGCCGACCCCCTGAGCCGTATAGGATGCAGTGATCATCCTCCCAGCCGCCACATCATGCTTTAGGGTTAGAGCTTTTCGTCAACATGTACATTCAACCAATGACTTGTTTGGGTGAAATGATTGACCAAACACTTCTCTCAAAAAAATCAGTAAATTCAGCCATTTCATTTAGGCCAAATAAGTTGAGTAACCCTTGCCAAATTGGCACATACAAATGTCAATCTAACTGTTTCATAAAAATAAGTTGAAAACAGAAGCAATCAAACTTTTTCATAAAAATGATTTCTTCTTAAAAGATAAAATCATTTTTTCGATGGAACCAAAGACTCAATATTTCTTTGGCTTGGGAATATGACGGAATAAAGCAAAATAGTTCACTAAATTGTCTGTGATTCTTTATTATGGAGTAGCAGTCGGTCCATGCAATTTGCAACGCGATTGTCATCACGGGTCATCCAAAAACAGTCTCTGTGCTTTAGTACAGGGGCAAGACTGCGTACATCCGACCCCCCTTACCCCCAACGTAGGTGGGAGCCTGTGCAGCAATGGGGTAATTTTGTTGTTTATTGTAAAAGATAAATCATTTTCCAGAAAAATATATTTTCCTTCAGGGAAATGTTTTGTGGTGCCAAAGCAGAGGAAAACCCAGTTTGGTGTTAGGAATATATATATTACCATGAAACAAATGGAGCCTAAACTTGAAATACAACCTGATCAGAGTTATGATTTACTTTCAACTTTCAAACATGTATGGCCCCCGATTAGACACATTTTATACATCTCATCCATGGGCAATTTGAACAGACAATGTTGTCCTTGTGCCATCATCAAATGAACCCTTAAATATTTGAAATCACAGGAGATATATAGCAATGATGGAGACGTGCCGCATTGTTGGAGACAGAAATCGTCTTATTACAATATTACTTCTGGTTTCAGAAAATGTCATGAATATTATCCTCTTCCATTTTCAAGACAGGTATAAATTTGTAATCCCATTGCTTGTTCTGTTTATCTTGAGATATTAAATATGTTTTTAATTATTTATTATGTATTTCAGTTCTTACGAGTGTGATCCCACTAAGTCCATAAAGAGGCTCACGTATGGTTCGAAGCCTGATACTAATAATGATGAGTTGAACTTCCTTTGTGGGAAAGTAATTTCTTCAATGGAAAAGCTTGGGTCGCTAAGTGAGGTATGACCCTTTACTATAAACTTACACTTATATCATATCTTCTTTGAAAATGTGTTTGGATGTCATTTATCTGTTTTTAGTTTTAGAAAACCAGAGAAAATGTGTTTACTTATTACCAACTATTGGCAATTGACTAAAAATAATCTAAATTGGATACCCAACCAATTTCAATATAATGCTAAATGATAAAACAAGCAGATTTTTTGGTAAAAAGTTGGCTAATGTGATGATGTAAATAATTGTAACTGTTGCCTGTGGATAAAAAACACTACAAACTATTGGCCAATGGCCAGAGACCAAATTAATCCTAACTTTGAAATTCCATCACACCTCCAACCTTCATATGATCACTTTATCCAGATTTCTTAGAAAACATGTTTGTATTATTTTTGATATTTATTGGAATTGTTTTAAGCCTATTGCTAGTAGTTTGTGTTATTTTAAATCGTTCCATAAAAAGGTAAATTAAAATTTGAAACCTGAACAAATAAACTCATATTTTATTCTTGGGCATCTTGTTTTTCACAGGATAAAATCGGACATGAACTAAAAGTGTTCCACAGACTATCAAGCTCTCTTAAAGAGATCTCGATTCAAAAGTTGGGGTTGTGAGTAAAAGTTCTCACATTTTCACAAATCTGTATTTCTCCCATCCTGTTTTGTAGAGTAGTTACTGTACCATAGCAGCCTAGCAGGTCACTTTCTCATGCCGGTCATTTGGTAAATATTTTCTTACAACAAAGCTTAGAGAACAAGGAAAATTCATTATGAGCTTTCACAATTGTATTTAATGAGAAACTTAGGAGGTGTATTGAATATGGATTGTGGTGGACTTTTTTAATCCATGGACTTTTCAAAAAGTCTATGGAATTTAAAATCCGTAGACTTTTTTATGAGTGAATTCTATTGACTTATAAATCCATAGATAAGTTTATAGACTTTTAAAAAGTCCATAGACTTTTAAATCCGGACTGTCACTGCCGATCATCAGAATTTTCACCTAGATCGCCGCTATCGATTTGCCTGTCCGCCTCCGTCACCGGAGTTCACCGTCGTCGTCATCAGATTGATCCGCCACCAACATAATGACATTGGTTATGCAAGGGAAATATGGACAATTAATTATATTAATTAATTAAATTAGGGGTAGAAATATAATGAAACCAAACATATGACCATAGTTTGGGGAAAATGTTAAGTTTTAGTCCTATCGTAAGTAATTTCCTATGTATAATATGATAAAAACAATAAAATAAATAAATGAAACAAATAAATGAATAAATGAAGCATAAGGAATTAATCCAAATTTATTTTTATTAAAAAGAAACTCAATTGTTATATTACATAATTCAATAAGTAAGAACATTGATCATTACACAAGTGTTATACTCATTACTAAATGTGGTACAACTATAGGTGCAATTGAGTTTTTCTTTTTAATAATTGTTTTCTTTTCATCTTACGCTTGTTAAATTTTGTATATTTATTTACGGTTAAATATTTAGTAATTTCAAATTATATTTATGTGTTAGCATTTTAACGATGAAACACGTTAATAGGTAATTTTCTTTCTTAATGATTAACCGACAATGTACCAGAATTGTACCAATGTAATACTACATCCGTCCCGCAAAGAAATTCTCACTTTCCTTTTATGGATGTCCCAAAAAGAAGTTCTCATTTCTATAAAAGGAAACCACTTTTGATCAAAAGGTCACAACTACCCTTACTTTTTACCCATTTTTTGTTTGATTTGATGTAAAGTAAGGGTATACTTGGAAAGTCAAAATAATACTCAAAAAAAATATGTGTGTAGGTCAAATTAAGAACTTCTTTGCGGGACGGAGGGAGTACTATTGATTCTTATATCGGTTCTCTCCAAATTTTAGAACTGAATCAACATGAAATTAACGGTTCTTCAAATGCTTCCTAATTTTATTTCAAAAACTGAATTGATCTCACACCTACACGAAAGACATAAAATATCACTTTTTAATTTTTTTAAAAATTAAAAAGATAAGTTTATCTTGTGTATCAGTATTAATGTAGGAGCTTTTTGTTCAACTTTATTTATCGTAAAATGATAGAAAATATCAAAATTTAATATTCAAATCTTGCATACTGAAACCATCTTGATAACCACCTCCTGGCTGGTACTAGTCCAGGACTTGTTGGCCGGTTTGTGATCTCGGGTAAATAATTAGTGAAAACTGCCATCAAATCTAAGCGTACTTGTGACGAGTAGAAGACAACTAAAAAATTCATGGAAATCTTTGGTGGGGAGAAGAGACAATTGCAGAGAAATAATGTACTAAGAATGAGTTAAAAGTCCACGAGAATCCGTGATTTTGGAAGTCAATAAGAATGAACGGAAATTTGAATATGCCTAGACTTTTATAGAATTTTAAAAGTCTACATTGAATACACCTAGATTTTTGTAGACTTTTAAAAGTTCAAATTGAATACACCTAAACTTTTAAAATGAAAGGACTTTTAAAATTTTGGCACTAATTCTTAATATAATACACCCTCTTTGCAATTTCTGGCATGTAACTTGATCATTGTTTTTCAATCTTTTTAAGACAGCACTTTCGATCCCTCATTTATTAGTATATTGCGGATTTAGTCCCTCAGTTATTCATGCCATCATATGTATACTTTTAGTCCCTTGGTTGTCCATCAAGTAGTGAGTCCCCTGGTCTCTAAACAAATTGTATGAGATATTTTATGTGTAAACATCTGTACATCAAAATACAACTCCACTTATTGTAATGGACCAGGGGCTGTATAATGAAAAACGTGTATGTCAGTAAAAAGTTATATGGAGACCCAACAAATTTGTCCCTTGGTTGGGTATTGTTGAGACCCAACACGAATTTGTCGTCATCATATCAGGGTGGGGTAAGGAGGGTTGAATGTACGCAATCTTACCTCTATACTAAAGTACAGAGATTATTTCTGGATGACTCATAGTGAAAATCGCGTTCACAATTACATGGACTGAGTGTTGCTAGGGATGGACTAACCCGGCCCGTAACCGGCCTGGTACTGTTATGGCCCGGTACTCGGGTATGTGCCCGGTTTGGGCCACCCGGTCTGGCACTGTAGAGGGGCGGTTCCTAGGTCTCCCAAATGACGAACTGGCCTGGTCCGAGCCTCCAATGGTCAGTTTTTTTTTTTTTTAAATTAATTGGAGGCACTATAGCTGTTGGGAACACCTCCAAACGGCTCTATAGCCGTTGGAGGGCAGGGTGGGGGGTTTGGGGGTATAAAAAACTATAAATAATCCTATTTTCTAAACAATTTTTTACACATCTTCTCCAACTCTTCCTACTCTCTATTCTCTATTATTCTTAATCATCTCCATCTTCATCTTCTTCAATTCTCTCTACATATTTTTATACAATTATTATATTTACTGATATATTAATTATCTACTTATAAATACATATATTATATTACTAAAATTTAATTATCTACTTAATATATACTTATTATCTACTTTATATATACTTCATATTAATTTAATATCTACTTATTATATTATTGTTATTTAGTTACATATACATATTACATCTACTTAATATATACTTATATATATATTAAAGTATTGAATATAAGTGTATTACTCATCTTATAGTAATATACTTATATATTATATACTATAAACATTATATTATATATTAGTTAAAACAATTATTATATCTACTTATATACTTATTATCTACTTATAAATACATATATTAAGTATATATATAAATATATATTAAAGTATCAAATATAAGTGTACTACTCATCTTATAGTAGTATACTTATATATTATATACTATAAACAATATATTATATATATTAGTTACACTTTAATTAATAGTAATTATTAATCATATTACTTATACACTCACACTCCCATAAATTTAGTTTACACATTCATACATTTTTTATTAATATTAGTTAATTGATACATTTCTCATTTTCCTATTAGTTCATTGGTATATTTGTCATTAAAGTATAAAAGTTGTTAATTGTTACATTTATCATTTTCGTATTAGTTCATTGCTATATTTGTCATTAAAGTATAAAAGTACTTAATTGTTAGTTGTTAGATTTCTCATTTTCCAATTAATTAAAGTCACACTTGTTAGACAATAATTAGTTAACTACTTAGATTTTTTTACTTCGAATTTATTCATTTTAAAAAAAGTAGTCGAATTTTATTTAAAAAAAATTAGTTCGATTTTTTTCATTATACTTGTTAGATTTAAAAAATAGTTCGAATTTTACTTCTAATTACTTCGAATTTTATTTAAAAAAAATTGTTAGATTTTTGTCATTAACATTTAATTAACAAAAACTAGTTATTCAAAAAGTAGTTCGTATTTAAAAAAATAGTTAGTTTTTTTCATTAAAAAACTAGTTAGATTTAAAAAACAGTATTTACTAAAATAGGTTTAAATAAAAAATAAAATTTAGAACGTTTCATATTACTTGCATTACTATTGTACTAATATTAACATAATAGTTAGAATTTAATATTTGCTACATTTTTAAGATGCAACGTGGTAGAGCTTCTGTAGATATGAGTAACGTCAACCGGAACCGAACCAAGGAGATTGCGAGGAATCATCCTAGTTCACGCAAAGGTAAAGGTAAAGGACGGGCCGGGTCTTCTTCTCAAACCCGAAATGATTTTGAAACGGACTACCACCGGAGAGATGCAGATGCAATGTCCGACGAGCAACTACAACAACTGTTGGCCCAACAAGATGGGCGGTTTTACCAACAACATGACATTCCCGAGGTTGAAGATGAGCTCGAGGATGACGATGCGGAGGAGGATCCGCCGACAGCTGAGGGTGAGGGTGACGACACCCGGACGATGAGGAAGAGGTCGAGGCCGAGGACGAGGCTGGTTCATCCCAACTCAGTAAGAAAGATGTATCACCAATTATTGACGGCAATTTTAAAAAGTTGAAAGACAAGAAAACTGAAAAATGGTACGCACATTGCCAACATTGCCCCAAAATTTATAGTTTGGGAATTTCCGGAGGATACGGCAGTTTGAAAAGGCATCTTCAGTCGAAAGACCCCGTGGTGAATGCGAAAATAGATCAAAGCAAGGGGAAGCAAACTCAAATAACGAGGTTTGGAACTGGCCAACCCTTTGGTAATTTCTCCTACGATGATCAAAGACATTTGACTGGTATGTCTCATTTAATTGTTGAAGAAAAATTGCCTTTCATTTTTTCTGAAAGTCTTGCTTTAAAAGAATATGCTCAAGGTACTTTAAATCCTCAATTTTGAAATTATAGTCGCAAAACGATTAAAAAAGAAGGTATAAGGTAATATGTTCTGGAAAAGGAAAAATTACAAATATTTTTCGTAAACTTTGATGGACGTGGTAGTATTTGTAGTGATATATGGGATGATCTACATCATCATTTATATTATTTGGGTGTGACTGCACATTATATTGATGATGACTGGGAAATGCATAAACGTGTTCTTGCTTTTCGTGAATTTAATGATCGACACACCACTGATAATATTTATATTCTGCTTGAGCGTATTTTAATTGCGTACAATTTGATTGTTAAGGTGTTTGCTATGGGTTTTGATAATGCTAGTAATAATACTGCTGCTATACCTAGATTGCGTGAATTTTGTGGTTCTTCTACTTTGATGGATAAGTTTTTTATCAGCGTTGTGCATGTCATATTCTAAATTTATGTGTAAAAGACGGACTAGCCGCGTTGGGAAATGCTATGGAGGTAGTGAAGGGGTGATTACACTTATTTGGGCTAGTAATCCATTAAAAATGCAATGACGTCAATATTTGAGGGATATACGTGTCAAATATTGTGCTTTTCCTAAAGATTTATCTATTCATTGAAATAGTACTTATAACTTAATTGTTGTACTTATTAGATTTAAAGACCATTTTCTTGCTTTTTTAAAAGAATATGCTAACTATATTATAAACCCGACTGACATCGACACTATGTAAAAAATTGTGAATGTTTTGGTATATTTTAATAATGCAACTCAAACTTTTAGTCATGTTTATACACCTCCCGCAAACCAATTTTTTGTTGAAGCTGTTAATCTCTCTGGCGCTTTTTGTGAATTTTGCGATGCCGCTTACGTTAGTTATTTTTGTTCTTTCATGAAAGATTTTTTTTAAAAATATTATTCACATATTCCTCATATATATGGCATTGCATTTATTCTTGATCCTCGTTTTAGACTTGATTCGTTTGGGCAATGTTTAGATTACTATTATGCTTCTTTTTAGATCCATTGCCTGTGTACGACGATAAGGCCATAGACTCTAAACAAGAATTCCAAGAGGTTAGTAATTTATTATATCAATTATTTAATGAGTTTCATGCACAATATGATAACGCACCCCCTCCCCTGGCATGAACATCTTCTTCATCTAAAAGAAAATCACTTTTTAAATCTGCATATGGCAATCTTATGAAAAAAAGTAAATCAACTCCCGTTAATGAACAAAGCTCGATTAACGAGCTTTCTTTGTATCTAACATTTCCTGTTGATTATGAAGAAGGGGATGACGTTGACGTTCTAAAGTGGTGGAAGGAAAAAGTAAGAACGTTCCCGATTTTATCAAAGATGGCTAAGCAAGTGCTAGCAATGCCGGTATAAACATTTGACGTGGAACAAGAATTTAGTGCGGCTGACAACGTGCTAACGGATTATAGAACGAGATTGAGCGTGAACTCTCTTGAGACGCTTGTATGCTTCCACGATTGGTTGAAGGCGAAACGTAGAACTCAAGAAGTGTGCATCGCCCCCGCCCGTCACTTTATGGAGGAAACAATCGAATATGGCGAAGATTCTGATTGATTATATTTATTAGAAAATGTATTTCGTGTTTTAAATTTTTCTCAATTCTCAATTGTACTACATATTTCACATAAATATACTTTAACTTTTTTATATCCAACAATTCTTGAATTAATGTGTAAAAAAAATAATAATACCCGGTTCGGCCCGCCCCGATAGGTACCCGGGCCAGTTCTGGGCCTAAGTTCCCCACAAAAAAGCCCGGTCGGGCCCGACCCGAGTCCATCCCTAACTGTTGCTTCATTATAATGAAATGCAGAGAGTTTAGTGAGTCATTTTGCTTATTTCATCGTATTCTCAAGCCAAAACATAGTGAGTCTTTGGCTTCATTGCAAATAATGGTAACCCAACACAAATTTGTATACAGTAAAAATAAATTCCAGTATATCGAGGACTAAAAAGTCTGTTTATTGAATATAAAGGGACTTTATAGGAAGACGCATTCTTTGAGAGTCGAGCAAAATGAGAGTTTTTTTCCCTTGTCCCACCTCCCGGTCCCAGGTGAACAATTAATCTTCCGTTTAGGCACTCTACTAGACTACTAGAGTACTAGACTACTACTAACAAAGTGTGCTATCTCATAGAATGTTCTTTCCCTTTTTTTTGTGGGTTGTCCCAAAGTAGGGATGGACTGAGACCGGAGGCTATAAGGGTGGGCTTCAGGCTCATTTTTTAGGCCCGACTCGGCCGGTCCTGAACCCGATTGAACTATTTTTTTAATTAATTGCCTAGGCCCGTTCCGGCCCAGTCCCGACCCTGTAATGTTTAGGCCCGGCCTGACCTGGTCCTGGTACAAACTTGGGCCGGTACCGGGTCCGAAAGTTTTAGTCCCAGTCCTGCCTATTTAATATCGTTTCAAATCACTGGTAACCAATGCTATGACAAACCTGGACCAATTAACCAATGGTAAATATCATTTCAAATCACAACTTTACCGTAATAAAACTTTTCCCATCAAATATACCATTTTGAATTGCCTCAGTAGACTATGAAAACTGTATTAATGGTGGTCATATTCTTAGAGTTATAACTGGGGGTGGACCTGGGTCAGTTCGGTCCCAGTTTTGGGCTAAGGCTGTCGATCCTTCCCATTATGTATCAAGGCCTGAGTCCAAACCGTATTAATGCGATTCTTGATATCTAGGTTGTTCGGTCTCGAACATGTTATAGTTTTTCACCCGATTTTAAGCTAAAGTGGGTCTGGAATCCCTCGGTTTGGTCCCAAATATTGGAACCTGGAATCGGGATCAGGACCGCCTGGAACCTGGTCGGATATCAGGCGTGCACTAGGACCGATTTTATGGACCCGGTCCGATCTTGCATAATATCGCACCCAGTTTTGGACTTGTAATGAACTGTTGTCTGCCAATCAGGTCCATCCCTCGTCATACCACTTTGTTGTCATTAACCATTAGCGATGATGGGTAAGATTGGGAGTGGTGGAGTGGTGAAGACATTAAGAAGTCATTTATTATTATAGATTATAGAAACATCATAAGTGGAGGATACACACCATTAACTTTAACGTTGCCTGGACAAATCACAAATTACTTTTCGGAGGATGGAAAACCGGGTCTTTATTTTTAATTATTTTTAATCTAATTAGAGCAATTTCTTTAATTTTTGTTCTCATTTAAGTAGCTGGTGCAACTATGCTACTGATAGAATCTACATTGTTGAGGGGTTAGCGAGCTGGATCGCGTCTAAGCAAGTGTCCAATTTTATGTCTCACCCCATAGTAGTCTCAATTCTCAAACATGTCAACTTTGTTCCTTATTACCCTTATTAATATTAAGTAAGTTATCTTTCAAAAAAAAAAGAAATCTGATAAGTGGTGATCATAGTTGTAAGAGAAGTATCTCATTTTTGAAAACTCGTTTCCATTTTTTCTAGAAGAAAAGCATATTATAGAATTGTTTTTTTTTTCTAAAGTCGAATGCTGATAAAAGAAACAGACAAGTGGTAGGTTTGATTTCTATTTCTAAATTTGAAAAAGTAATTATGCTTTTTATAATGTACTGTTTTTGATAATATAAAGTTTTTTATCTAGTTGACGACTTCTTGGTATCACTATACAATTAAAGGTTTAAACTCATTCCTAATTTTGTTATGTTTAGGGGTACAATTTAAAGGATTATAAATAAAACATGATTATTTTCACAATGATAAATGATTCCCATTTTGAGAAAATGGGAGAGTACGATTGAGTTTCAAACCCTTATGTGACTAGCGGGTTTCGAATTCGAGACCTCTCACTAAGCACGATAACCTCACAACCAGCTGGACTGGAATGCCATCATAATTACACCATATTTTCTTTGTGTACCATAGCATAGATTGCCATCATAATCAGAAATAATAATCAACTGGGGATAAAAAAAAGAGTAGGTCAAGAATCAAGCAAGCAAGGTCCAGGTGCGACTACAAATTCCTGGCCATAAGCATTATCACATTGAGCAGTGACAAGATTCCCAGGTGACACTGATTCCAAATGTACAAACTGCAACTTTATGTCGGTGCATGGTGTGGATTTGCTGCAGTTGAGGTTCACAGTAACATCTGTGCTTGATGTTCCATATATGTTCCTAAACACAACTCCAGTAATTTGGACCCCACCATTTCCCTGTTTTCATTCAAACATACACTAGGTTGGTTGAGTGGTGAGAAATTTGAATCAAGGTACCAAAATTTATATCTCACAACGACCGTGCCACTTCGTTGACTGAGTCACCGCGATTTACATCCTCCCACGTGCCTTGTCGGGTCGGGGTGGTTGGGGATCCATGGGTGGGAGATTCCACCTTTTTGGATCAAGAAAAAATGACCTTTTTTTGTACATCAAAGTCATATATGAACATACGTCCTTCTTAATATTCATAATTTTCCACTTTCCTTTTTAAACTCTAACATTCATATCTTTTCATCATGCCTTTATAATTTTAAATAAACACACTATTACAACTACTTTTTTGAATTTATCTTTTATTCCACCACTCTAATTCATTATTTCCCCATCGTACCCTCAATAACTTATCCCTTTTTACTATTCATAATCTCATCTACTTTTAAATGTGAATATATGAATGTTAGGAAGGTAGTAGTTTTTATTTATATCAAAGTGACAATAGACATGAGCAAGTGTGTGTTTGTACTTTTAATAAAAGTTTAAACATAAGGTCTAATAAGGTAACACAAGACTTAAATAGATCAAAATAGACAAAATTGACCAGACCAGAACAAATAGGATCCAACTAAACCAAGCTAGACCATTAAATTTCATTTGAAATGAACACTCTTAAGTTCTGAAATCCCAAATAGTCCCTTTTGTCAAGTTTAACTAGTAGGAGCGATAAACAAGAAATTAAAGATAGCATTTGATTAAAATGTGAGTGAGTTATGTTTACCTTTTGGTCACAGGATTCTTGTGAGTCGCAATAGTATTGATCAATGATGATGGGATTGTCAACTGAGTCTAAGAAAAGATTCTCAAATATTACGTTTTTGACATACCCTCTTCCAACCTGTGAAGTTTAAAAGTAACCATAAAAATAATAGTGTAAGTGAAATGTCATAAATTATTTTAGGTAAACAATAACTCGGACTTTCTTTGCTCATTGAATTCCCCTTTGGAACAAAGTTTATTAAGATAATCAAAATTGGTTAGTTAAAGAGAAAAAATGAATAAAAGAAAAGCCTTGACGGCAACTATTTCCAATGAAATGTGAAATTAATTTGAGATAGATAAGATAAGTTTATAAGCAAGTGTAAATGACATCAAGATGTATATCTAAACTACTTTTTAAATGAAAATATGACTACAAGTGAAAACAGGAATGGATATTTTATAAATGAATTTGAAAAGCTTCATTTGAAAAAGAAAACTACGTACTCTCCTTTAAAAGATTGTACCTAAACTCACTAATTAAATTGATTGAAAAATGCTATGGACCATACTTTTAATATCTGAGTGTGTGACATGGAATCTTTAGTGACTATTGTTTGATACTTATCATTCTAAAATAATCCTATTGGAGCTTTAAATTTGAACATATTCATTGGATGATGAAATAATATATGAAGATGTGCTATATATTAATTAATGTCATCGTAGAATGTCGAGCCTTAATATCATTTTGCATTATACTTGTTGTAGTTCACTATGAAAAAAATAACATGATTGACAAGGATGGGCCAAAGTTCATAGATGATTTGGTATGGATACGTCAAATCTGTGTCAACGGCACTTTGTCATGAGCTATTTGACACGAAATCATCGATTAATTTGTGTTAAATCCGTGTGAGTCCTATAATTTTTTTGGAGTGATTGTAAAGTCAGACCCAAGATATCCATAAATTTAATTAAGTAGTGGATGAACTTATATCCTTGGGAAAACTATCAAATAAGCCCTCGTACCATACCGAAAAAGTCGATTAGGCCCTCGTACTTTACAAACACTCAATTAAGTCCTCGAACTATGAAAAAACGTTCAATTAAGCCCTTTCGGTCGGTAAGTAACCGGTTTCCAGGTTAAATGTAACCTGTTTCCCGGAAGCCACCGTTGCTGGGGTTCGAGCACATCGTCGCCATCGTCGTCGTTTAATCGGGAAATCGGTTACTTACCCACCAAAAGGGCTTAATTGAACGTTTTTTAATAGTTCGAGGACTTAATTGAGTGTTTGTAAAGTACGAGGGTCTAATCGACTTTTTCGGTATAGTACGGGGGCTTATTTGATAGTTTTCCCTATATCCTTTCTTTTCTTCAATTATTTAGTACCTGCCATGTCTTAATGCGAGCTCCATTTGTGGTTCCATACAAGAAAGCATTGCTGATATGAATGTTCTCAACTTGTACTATATTTCCAGACTTCCCTAAGCTGCCAATACTAATTTCAACAAGGAAGAAACCATCAATAGTAGTCTTATACTCCGTACTGTATATAAAAAGACAGTGCAAATTAAATAAATGTCTTTAATTAGTATTTGATTAGTAAAAAATGTTTTTTTAAAATGTGTACCCCTCTGTGCTTTAATACAGGGGTAAGACTGCGTACATCCGATTTCCCTACCCCACCGTAAGTGAGAGCCTTTGCGGCACTGAGGTAATGATAATGATGATGGTTGTACGAATAATTGAAAGAAAATTTACGTTGGAAATGAAAGTAATAAGTTGAACAGCTTAATTTATTTATAAAATCGTATACATATGATTTCCAGAAATTAGAATGAACCTTATGCCATGACCTGGACCACAATCAACGTTGTTTATATAGACTTCGGAAGTGTAGTCTCCAACAGAAACACAGTCATCCCCTGCTCAGCCAATATCAATATTTGTAAAAATATAAGGTCAGATAAAAAACACCAGGGGTATATTGTTTACAAAAAAGCTTTTTGTACACACTCTTATACACACTATTGTACACATCTATGTTTGTGAAAGGTTTTTTTTTGTCTGTGAACCAGATTCACAGATAAAAAAAGCTTCACAAACTTGGTGTGTATAAGGTGTGTACAAGGGTGTGTACATGAAGCAGTTTTGTATTGTTTAAGAATAAATTTGAACAAAAAATCTATTTGTACACACTTTTGTACACCCCTCCTATTTTGCATGTGCACATAGGCAATTCGTTAAAAAGAAGACAACATTTGTCTCCCAATTGTCTGTGTACACAGACAAATGTACAAAGTGTGTACAAAATTGTGTACAACAAGAAGAGTTGAAATTTGAATTAGTTCACTATTCGGAGTATGAATTAAATAGAGGTTCTAACCTAGCCAACTATAACAAGTCACATGTTTATCCTTTTGTCTTTATCTTATAACTACAAGTCATTATATCTTATACTAACCTCTGCCAACCCATTATCCAAATATTTACTCATAAGTTTATGGGAAAGTTCTTTGAATGAACAAATTTTAGAATTCCAAAATAAGACTACTAAGAAACATGTTTTTCTTTAAGAAAAATAGAAGTAACATGAAATGTCATGTTAGAGTCATTGCTGCCAAATAGTTACCGTACTAGACATTGACATGACAGTATTTACCGCCATTAATGACAATATTTTTCAATCATGACAGTAATGAGTCATATTTCGGACGAAAACAAAACAATCTTATTTTGGAATTCAAAACATGTTTACTCTATTAAGGGCAATTTCCCTAAGTTTAAATGAAATAATTGATTGTTTCTTAGATTCAACCCAAATCCAAACATGTGTGAGCCAATGGACTAATCAATCTCACTTTACTTTATACTTGACCAGAAATTAGAAAAAGCAAAACATACCACTGCTGATTCTGGAATTGGTGATGGATATATGATTAGAGGAGTGAATGTGAATGCCATCAGTGTTGGGACTATCTCCTGGAGACTCTATTCTTATATTGTCAACTCTGAACCCATTGCATCCAATGAGGAGTACATGAGATTGTGGGCTGTTGGTCATCAAAATATTGCCTAGGAACCCTTCATTGCATGATACAAACTTCAAAGCCTGTCATATACGGAGTACATATTTATACTACTTGGCTAAGTTAGTTTATTTTGTAGATTGTTAATTTTTAGTTCAACAAGATCAGTTGAAATCATTGGAAGTAGACTACTATACATTTGTTCAAAAAAGAGTTCAAATTTAGCCATAAAGATCCACACGAGACGAAAGACGAGTTTACAAGACAAAAGATTCAAATCAGCTAGATTAGACGAATTCAAAATGATTCACACAGGCAAGATCTTAAAAAAGCAATGAGATCACATTTTTCAAGCAAAAAATCAACTACATGTATCTATTTAGTGAAACTATAGGGTGAACTGAACTATATTGAAATACATTTTAAAAATGTAGGTACTTTAATTAATAAATTAAAGGACATGATATTCAAATGATAATATTATAAGCGATCCTTTAAACTATTGGAAAACATGCAGTCCATCAGGTTGTAGACTTGTAGTGTTGTACTTACGGTTGGGGCCAAATCTTTGCACCCTTCCTGCAGAAAAACACAAACAATTAAACAGTTAGATTCATCTTTTACCGTCCCCATCTACCCCAATTTGAAAATGATCACTTGCATGCCAATTATAAGAGCTAATCAATTAATTCTGTTGAAATTTATGAAGTTCTTGCTGAAGTGATTTGATTGACTGATTCCGCTGATTTATAAAAATATTATATTTCAAATGTTCTTTATTACTAGAATAAACAAAAACTTATATGAAAAAATAACTTGAATGATCCTCCACACCAACTTCAGACAATATAACCAGAAAGTAACTTCAACATTATTTTTTCTTATTATTACACAATTTAGCGTACGAAATCAAAATTACGTGTTTGATGAAAAAGTTTGATGATAAGTCTGATTACCGGAAAAATAAAGTGCCAAACGGGCTCTAAATGGTAAATTTCTTAGTAAGTTAAATAATACAAAATATAAGATTTATCGGTGAATAGTGTACTTTTTACCATTAAAAATACAGTTTTTACTTGACAAACTAGATCAAACTTAAACAAATTACACCAGACCTTGACATTGTAAAATACACATAAACTAAACAACTAACACACCCGACTATTCCAGATCATACCCGAAAATTTCAGTCCACTTAAAAATTATCTTACGGAGTATATTTTAATACAAGATCTTAAATGCACTTATTTACTGAGAATAAATTGCGAATTTCGTATTCAAAATAACTTTTAGAGTTTATCTAAACTTTACAATTAAAAAAGCAAAAATGTGTGGTGTGTACTGTGTACCAGGTTTGGATGATCTCTGCAAGATTGATCCCACCAAGCCTTTCCTTGTCCATCAATTGCTCCTGACCCATAAACCTCAAGTCCGGTAACGTCCTCGAATGCCATCCATTGGCTTTCATCTCTTCCTTCCCATATCCTTGGGGAAATGGGTGCTATTATCGTTCCCAATATCTATAATAATTTAGGTATTTGTTACCAAAAATTCAAGTCACATATTATAGGATAGTACTCTCTCCGTTTCTGAAACAAGTTCCACCTTTCCTTTTCGGGCAGATTCAAAATTAAGTTCCACTTTCAAACATTTCCTTATTTGGCAAATTATCTACATCAAAACAGTGTCAAACAGTGCCAAACAGTGTTCAAACAGTGCCAAACAGTGCACTCCACAGTAAAGTCAAATTTATTTTCTTAATATGTGTGAGGTCAAATGTGGAACTTGTTTCAGAAACGGATGGAGTATATTTTATGCTTCGAAATCAGTCTCACTTTAGAAATTAAAAGTTATCTTTTTAAAAAATGGTAATGTGTGCGTATACTTAAGAACCCTAATAATACCCCTTATAAAGTGTTAATTATCAACTACTCCTCTTTTCAGGTCTTATCATGACATCAGAGTCAAATCGATTCATAACCTTAGTGTTGGCCTATAAAAAATAAAGACATAATTATAAAAAATGACAATGAAAAAAAGTAATTATCCTAAATAGGACTAATACTAAACTAAAATGCACAAATAGGACCTTAAGTTTCTAATTCCCTAAATAGGACTAAAGATTATCATTATGCCCTCTTATATAATAAAATGAAAACCCTAGGTTGTGATCAATCCATCTCACGTCTCTCTTCTTCGCTACTCAGCTCGCATTTGCGCCTCACCATGAAGCTCTGGCTCTATTGTTGGCACTGCCGCTAGTTATCCATCGCCGCCACTGTCTCTATTTGCCGCCTATCTACGCCGCATCTTCCTTCACCATCGTCGTCGATTCAAGATTTGTAGGTATCTTCTTCTTCTCCATCATCATCTTCTTCTTTCTTCTTCTTCTCATCCATCTCCTCCTCCTTCTTTTTCCTCTGATTTTCATCTAGAAATTCAGATTTTGTTCTTGAATTTTGTTATTTCTGGAAGAAACTTTTCTGATTTCATTAAATTTTTGAGCTTTTGCATCAATTTTCTGATTTTGGACATTGTTTTCGTAGTTATGTTTTGTGATTCCATCAAATTTCCAATTTCAATTAAAACTCCGAGTTCTCGATTTTGAATATGTGGATTCGTGTTTTGCCAAATTCTTTGCATTTTTGTGAAATACTTACAATTATGTTTTGACTATTTTTTTGTGGCATCGATTTAAAAATATGTCATCTTTTATGGCAGATTTGATGATTGCACAATGGCAAAAAGAAATCTTTTTGTTTGGATAAACTGCCAAGTCTAATGAAAAAACTTATCATTGCCACGCTCATTTTTGTTCGAACAATCTTTCTGATTTTTGTTAGTCGCCCTTTGTGTTTTGATTTTTTATTTCGTTAAATTTTAAATTGCGTTTTAAAATATGATTTTCTGGTTTTTATATTGTGTGCATCTTTTACCAAATTTTTGGCATGTTTTGCTTAATTTATGGCAGAAAAATGTTTCTTTTTATACCAATTTAAATTTTTTGCCAACTTCATGACATATTTGGTAATTATATCGCTGACACCGGCTTGGTAGTGGTGGTGCTATGATTTGCGGCTACGACAGCACTGGTTTGGTGGCGGAAACGGCGGAGGGCGGCAGCGACGGTGGGAGGCAGCCGCATTTTTGGCTCAAGGCAGCGGCAGTAGTTTGGAACTGGACGTGCATCTAGGGTTTTAAAAAGGAATTTTTTATTATTTATTTTTATGAACAAATATGTTTAGAATTTTAGTAAGGGTAATTTTGTCAAACCAATGCATTTTTGATCCTATGAAACATGGAAGTCCTATTTGTGCATTTACCGATTGTTTTAGTCCTATTTAGGGAATTAACTCAATGAAAACCCAATGAAAAGTGAATGATGCCTCGATCCAGACAAATTGTGTGATCGTGAGAAGGGGAATTAAAATCTCACACTGGTAGATTATGATATTATAAGGTGCTATATTAAGATCACAAGTTACTCTTCTATTAAATTAACGTTTTAGGATTGAATATAATATTAGGTCTTAACATAGAGGTTATCTCTTGAATAGAAGAAGAACATCGAATATTTTATGGAGGTTGTCCCTTGTACTAAAGAAGAAGATCGAATATTTTCTCTAATAACATTTAGAGAAAATTACCCACCATATGACTAAAACAATATGTATTTCTCAATATATGACTCTACAGTTATTATTCCCAATATATGACTTACTTATTATCTTACATGCATGACCGTTCCTTTTTTTTTAATATTTCAACGGTTGCCTCTATATTACGATTTACGTATATGAAGCATTTATTTGTTCCTAAAAATAAGGAATTAATTTAATATTGTAACCGCTTCCTTAATTATTAGAATGTACTCGTACTTTTATGTTTTGGAACCCACGAAGCTAGAATTCTCTTCCTAATAATACAGTAATACCTACATGTCAACTAAAGTTATTGTCACTGTGCCATTTACTGCTCTCTTGCACAATTATTGTCCTTTTACACATTTATTTCCCTTTTCTCTTTTACACACTTCCTTAATTTGATATATGTCTAGAATTCTCTTCATAATGGTACTATTATTGTTATTTCCCTAATCATAGCATTTGATCCATGTGTCCATGATTCTAATGATATGCGTAGTCATACCACACATAACAAAACATAGTTAGTCATACATTAGGGAAACGCTCGTCTTTTAGTAATATCTACATATTCAACCCTAACATTTATAGTGGGTTGAAGGCTTGTGCAGGGTTCATCGAGGGTGCCCTTGGACTAAAGAAGAACATCAAATATTTTCTTCAATTCCATAGGAGAAGTAGTTCAGAATCTTAGGGATCCCAAATATGGATTTTAAAGGAATTTAGATTTTTAAAGAATCCTTTCAAATCGAGTATCCTCATTCCATGAATTTCTATTTTTTTTTTGTTTGAGCTGATTTTGATGAATTTCATATGAAAAATAATGCTCAAACCATACCACACATTGTTTCAAGCTAGCCCCTCGAGTTCGCAACTTCGACCACTCCTCCCGTCCTCCGGCTACAGGTATTTCACTTCTCTCTTCTCACAAGTTTATCTACTTTAATATCTCTACCTTCCATTGAAATCATTGAATTCCATATGATTGTGTAAAATAGAATTCCATAAGAATTTCATGGATTCTATAGAATTCTATTAAAATCCATTGAATCTACGACCCGTTAAAACCATTTATTACTTCATAAAATACTTTATTACTTCATAATTTTTTGGTGTATGACTTCAACATCTCTTCTCACGATCAGACACTTCGTCTCGATCGTACTACCATTCACTTTTTCATGGATTTATCATTGTTATTTTATACATCGTCATTTTTTCATAGAGGTCCACACCATGCTTGATCATGAATCAATCTATCTTTGATACCATATTAAGATGTGATTCCATCTTAAAAGGATAATATGATAGAATGAGTAGTTAAAAGGAGAAAATTTCATTTTGGAACACTTAAAAGGAGAAATGAAAACTTATGGAATATCAAGCGAGCGTTGAATGGACTAATACTTTAGAGTCAACCGTTCAATGTGAAAACGAATAATTATAATTACCGTACGTCCTGCTAACTACCACACTATGTTTGAGCATTAATGATATGAAAAAAGAATGTAATTTTCTCTAAATATGAACTAAGTACCACATTATCTTCTCTTATTTATAGGAAAATACAAACGTTTCTCTTGTTTGAAACAATTTGTTCAAAAACGTTTTTGTTTGGCATCCCAATATTAAAAAATTCATAAAAACATCCCGATAACCCTAGTATATAAAAGATGAATATTTCTTCAAAAATATTCATAATCATTAATACTTGAGTATAGCTCGAAAGACTATGGTTAAAATTATAAGTATTTGCCGGATAAGGATCAAATCAAAGAATTGAAGGAAAATAATAAACAGTGTGGAAAATTTTAAATTGATGTTTTCCCGTCCCAATCTTTAGTTCTTGAAATAATTACATAAATATGGTTAGAATGAAGGATGTTTACAAAATGTGACTAGTGACCAGAGAGAATAATAATGAAATCAAAGTAACTTATGTTCAATTTTTAAATTTAAATTACCATGACATTACATTGTCGTAATTATTAGTCATATTTGTGTAAATAAGTTTTTTTTTGTGAAAAAACGCACTAGTTCTTGTACCCAAAATATGTTCTTATTTTGAAACCGATGGAATATTATTGATGGGTTTCATATCATACCAGAAAATGAATTTGGTTGGAATTGCAAGGGCCTCTAAAAGTGATTGGGTGGAGCAAGAACTTGTAGTTTTGAGGAACTGTGAGCAGGGGATATCCTTCGCTTGATGAACATGCATCTTTCCACGTATTCAAAAATGCCTGTCAAAATACAATATTCAATTCAAGAAATACATCATTACAGACATTTATAAAACTGATAAAAACTGAAAAAGCACTAAAAGTATATTAACGTCTTTTAAACTCATTTTACATTTTAGCACACAATAAATCCTTAATATTACGAATATATTTGTATAATTTTAATGAATGACATTGCATCACATATTAATAAAGAAAAGAAACTCTATAAAAGTAAAATGTGGACATAGTTCATAAGTCATAACAAAAAAAGTATGTTTCATATTCAAAATAAAAAAGGACTTATTTATTCCAATCAAAGAATAAAATTAAAAAAACTTCCAACACATGATGTAATATTTTGATAATTTGATACGTCACTGCAAAAAAATTACAGATTTGACACGAATTTAGTATGGATTGACCGATCCCTGTCAAATCCTCTATGAAATTTTCTGATTTCCCACCGAAAAATTCTGTCAATTCGGTGTTTTTTTTGCAGTGGGTACCCTTACTTGGAGAAATGTGTCAGGTTTTAATTTATTCAGGTTTAGGAGATTTTCTTTTCTTTTTGTATAAAAAAAGCCAAGAATAATTAAGGATGAATAATACCTGTGAATCATCTCTATTCCCATCACCAATGGCTCCATAATCCAGGACACTGAAACTGCTTCTGGAAGGGCCATTAACACTTTGGCAGGCAGTTCTTGAAGAAATGAAGCCAATAATGAAAATTATAACAAAATGAATCTGGCAAACAAACAAACAAACAAGAACGAGTTGTTGATTTAAAAAGAAAGCAAATGAAATTTGAAGAATATATTTACAAATGGTTTATGTATGGACAAGATAGAGTTCAATTAATACTCTCTGGCAATAAGCTGCAATTAAGTAGATGAATGGCCAGAAAAGAAAAAGAGTAATCTAATTACCATGGTACATGAATCGCAAAAGCAAAACACGAGAAACGGCAGTACATCTGCACCTATTTATAAATGTACGGCCAGTCCATTAATTAATCTCTGATTATAGTTCTATTAATTATAATTACAGTAGTTCATTACTCATTAATTAAAATATGAGAGAGAGAGAAAGTTAATCATCAGGAATCATCCGGTTTTTTATAAGGAGTATGTCGTATTCATGTGATATAGGATAGGTTGAAAGGCCAAATATGTACCTTGTCATCACATCACTCTCATAGTCTCACACTCTCAAAAAGGAGATCGCGTGTTCGAATTATATCACAGTTCAAAGATGTTAGTCTTGACATAGAACAAATAAAGTTTAAGAAGATTTCAAAGAAAAAAAGATAAGTTGAGTGATTCTCGATTAATGTTTAAAAGTTTTTTTCTAGAATGAAACAACAAAATAGTCACTAATACATGCATGGGTGATGGGACTATGAGAGTGTGCGTGTGTCTTGATCTGAGAAGAAGTTATTTATTTTATATACTTCCTTCGTCCGGGTCATTTCTTCTAAGTTTGACTTGGTTCGCAAATTTAGAAAGTGGGGAATAAAGTGAAAACTGTATGGTTGTAGTTGTGTAGGAAAAATGTGAATGAATGTGAACCATATATTTTTTCCAAAAGTGGAAGTTGGAAGAATTAATTGGGACGACCCAAAAAGGAAAGTTGGAAAAAATGACCGGGACGGAATGAGTATTAGACTTTGGCACTTTGCAAGAAAATTAAAACAAAAATGATGTTTGTACTCACTCTTATACGCACTTTTGTACTCACTCATATTTTTGAAAGCTCTTTTTTGTCCGTGAACATCGATTCACACACAATATTTTACACAAACAAAGTATTGTATGTGAACCGAGTTCACTGACAAAAAAAAACTTTACAAACATGGTGGGTATAAGGTGAGTACATCAAGCATTGTTGAAAATAAAATGATCGATTAATTCAAAAAATGACAATTTTTCAAAAGAATTACGTAGTACCCGGAGACCGGAATATAATTTTTGAACAGTAAAATTCAAAAGTTTTGATAAAATAAAAAGTAATAACACAGTACTTTTTACTACCTCCATCCCCCTATTATTGTCCTATTGCGATTTACGATGCATGACCGACGATAAAACAAGTCGATCCCTGTCCGCACTCAAATTATTTTTAGAAAAAAATAATTACTGAATCTGCATTAAAAGCTTTACAAAGTCGCAAAAACCAAAACCAAGTTTGATAAAAATTTGATATATAAAGTAAGAGGTTAAAAGTGATTTGTGTTGATCAAGTGAATAGGAACTGAGACAATAATAGGAGGACGAAGGGAGTAGTATATTAGGCGTGTTTATAAAATGTCATCGAAAGATGGAGAAACAGTTTTTAAGCACTCAGAACCTGTTCTCTTCGTCTTAATCTTATTACTTATTCCTTATTCTTATTTTATTCAGATCAGATCAGATCAGAAAAATTCAGATCAGATCAGATCAGAAAGATTCAGATCAGATCAGATCAGATCAAATCAAAAACATTCAGATCAGATCAGAAGCATTCAGATCAGATCAGAAGCATTCAGATCAGATCAGAAGCATTCAGATCAGATCAGAAGCATTCAATCAGATCAGATTAGTTCAGAAATATTCATACCAAATTGGAAGCATCATATTATTATCTATTATATATATTACTATTACTATTACTATTGTTATTGTTATTTTTTTATAATTATTATTATTATTGTTAATATAATTACTATTATCATTACTATTATATAATACTATTATTATTTATTGTTACTATTATATATTCCAATTTCACATTTATATTTATTTTTTTTTGCAATTGAGTTGTAAGAACAAACTCATGTGTTTGTCATTTCTACGTTACTCTCATTATGTGCAAGAATTTTATATTGCTTCGTTTATTGTCAAATATTTATATTATTATTAAAAAGGTTATTAATATCACTACTACTACTTAAATTATTATTATTATTATTATTATTATTACTACTACTATTATTATTATTATTATTATTATTATTATTATTATATATATTATTATTATTGTTATGGAGTATTATTTTTATTATACTTGTTAAATAATAATAATAGTTATTGATGGATAGTCTACCCGGGGGGTATATATCCGAGGGGTTATTGCTGAGAATAACTTAGAGAGAAGTCAGAGCACAAGTAAATGTAGAGAGAGAGAATGTATTATAAATGTGGAGCGTTTTCAGCGTGGTTACAAATGGCGAAATGTGGTGCTATTTATAGTAGCAATAAATGCCGGACAGGGACACGTGTCAAGCGCCTATTGGCCGAGGGGTCACCTCAACTGGTTGGCGTTGGCAGCCGCATGTGGCCGCATTTAATGCGGCTGTTGGATGGGACGCCTGTACAGGGTACGGTGATCTGTACGCATGTGAGGCGGATATCATGTCGGGAGAGGTGCCCTCGGCTGCAGAGGACTAGCCGAGGGCTCTTAGTGCCGAGGACCCCTGAGTGTCGAGGGCTCCAGGTGCCGAGGGCTACTGTTTTCGCCGTTTTCTCCCAGTTCCTCTGTTTGTTCGAAATATCCATGCTGTGATAGTTTGGAGCCTTCGGCCAGGGGCCGAAGGCACCCCTGGTGCGTATTGCGGGTTGCTTGGTACTCTGGGCGCCGTGATTTGGGCCTGTTGGGCCTTCTGGGCCTGTTGGGCCTCTATTGGAGTAGTAGGAGTCTGTGGGTCGGATGTTCCCGGGCCATATACTCCATCAGGAGTCCCTCACTCCTTTTGCCGAAAGGTATTTGAGGGAAAAAGAGTAATTTTTGCTTGCCCTTTGATGTTGTCCTGTCGTGACCTCTGAAGTTGGTGAGGAGTTGTTGCTTTTATGTCCCTGCCGAAGGCAGTCCCTCAGTTACCCACATGTCGGGACTTGAGGGCTTGCTTTGTCGTTTGTTGGAATTTCACTAATTTTGTAATTTAATGATTTTCCCGAGGGGGTTCTCCAGTCCCCCACTCCTTGAGGCACTTGTAAAGTGGTAAAAAGGAGTAGAGTAGTTGCGTTGCTGTTGTGGGCCGAAGGCTGACGCTTTTCGTTTCATTTTGGGGGGATGCCTCGTTAAAAACCTCATTAGGAAAAACCCTGGGGGAAAAAATCCTAATGGGGGAAAAAGAGTGCACCGAATTCCCCCAACGATGAATCGAAAATGTGAAACCTTGGTCAAAAATCGAGAATAACGGTAATGTCGAAGGTTCTTCTTTTTCTGAGGCCTCATGTGTTGAGTAGCCGAAGGCTTGCTGTTGATGTCCTGGGGGTGCCGAAGGGGAGCCCCTCAATCTGGGGATCGAGGGCCTGATGGATGAGGGCAGCAGTGGAGTTGTTATCGGGGGGTCCACTGTTTGTTGATTAGTTGGTGATGAAGATACCCGAGGGCTCCCATTACCTGCGTGCCGTAGGCTATCCGTCAATGAGGCAACTCCCCGGGGGCTACCTGGTTTTACAGTGCTGAGGGGGAATCCCCGAGGGGTGCCCTGATATGAAGCCTTGGGTTTCTGAAGGAGTGATCCCGAAGGCGTCTGTTATGTGCTGTGTGGGGCACAACCCGGGGGCGCTTCTGGGTAAGTGTACCCGGAGGCTCTCCTTGATGAAGTGGAGTGAAGTAGAAAACCCGGGGGCTTCCAGAATATAGCCGTTGGAAATATAGCCGTTGGAATATGTAACGTCAGGTTTATAGCCGTTGGGGGGGGGGGGGGGGGGGGGGGTACACGTGGAGTGTAGCCGTTGGCTGCTCGTGGGCGGGCGTCACCGGTTGGGTGAAACGACGGTGTGTAATGATGACGCTTGGCCGGAGGTCCAGTTTTTGGGCCCAAGCCCGGATCCTGGAGTCTATAAATACCCCAAGCCAATGCCATTCCTTCCTTACGCATCCAACATCCTTAGCGAAGCTCTGCCAAAAATTCTAGAGAGAGAAACTCAAGCCTTCGGTCAAAACTCAGCTTTCAAGGTCAGTTCCCCCCTGCCTTTCTCCTTCTAGTTTAGCTGTGGCTTGGCCCTTAGGTTAGGAGATAGAATTCTCTAGAAAACCTTAGTTCCCCCGAACCCTCGAGCTAGAGTTAGAATGTCGTCCCAGAGTGATTCTCAATACATCTCGAGGACCCCCTCGGTTCAGGACGAAAGCATCTCCAACGTGGAGTCCAGTAGCAGTCAGCCCTCGGGTGGTGGTGATGCAGCTCTCGCCACCGAGATGCAGAAGGATTTGGTGGCCGAGGTCGAGGCGGAGGAGTTCGAGCGAACCGCCGAAGATGAGGAGTTAGCCCTCGCCGTCCAAGTTGCTGAGGAGGAAGAGGAAAAGGAGAGGGCGAAGGTTACTATCGCTGTTCTTCCCCCCGGGGTTCTGGGGAAGCAAGTAGCTCGAGGCCACTGGACCCGACGCCTTTAAGTGTAGCCCCCGGGAAGAAGAGGAGGAAGACGAAGGCTGGCCCCCAGAAGAAAGTAAAGGCCGTCCGATCAAGGGGGGCCAGTTGATCTGCCGGAGGGTCACTCCTTCCTGGACACCGCCGCTCTGGAGATTAAGTCCCAAGCTGACAAGGCGGACATCTACATCACCCAGTTGCATGTAGGGCCCTCGGCCGTAGTAGTCGAGCCAGGTCCTGATGACGTGTTGTCCCGGCCCCCCGAGGGATGTATAGCCGTGCACGTGCTCTCGATTTCAATGGGCCTCCGGTTCACTCTCCATCCGTTCCTCCGGGAGTACCTGAGGTACACTGGCCTGGTTCCCTGTCAATTGACCCCCAATAGCCACTCATACATAGCTGGGTTCGTGAACCTGTGCAAACTCCGGGGGGTTAAACCGAGCTTGGAGTTATTCTTCCAAAGTTTTAACCTATGCCAGGGGGCCATACTAATGCCGAGGGCTATGCAAACTTACAGCAGATAGCCCAGTTCAAACTGTTCACCGAGGCCCCTTCTTCCAACAAAGGGTGGAGAGAGCGATGGTGCTATATCAGACTGACCGACAGCCCTTTCCCGAGGGAGTTGCGGAATCGCTTTCGGCGCCACGTGAAGGTCAAGAGTGCCGCCCTCGAGGAGGATGGCCTGAAGATTGCCAAGATTCCAGAGGGTCGGGAAAAGAACATAACCATCAAGGAGTGCATCCTCGAGGAAGACCTATATGCCCTCGGATTCCTGAGGTATCGGTTCATTGGGGAGACCGATGAGAAGTATCCCCTCTATGATAAAGCCTTCGTGGGAGCAGGAGGTAGTGGCCGAGGGCTTTAGATTTTTGTACTTAGATTTTTTTTTTTGTCATGTTTGTCATCGTGTCTCTGACCCCTCGGTTCTAACCTTTTAACTTGTTGTTGTCGTTCTTTGCAGGTAGCAAGATGAATGCCAATGCCCTGTTTGCAAAGAGGAAGGGCAAGACCCAGGCAAAGGAGAAGGGGCCCTCGAGCCAGAAGCCAGCCGATGCGTTTTTCCCGAAGGTCGTAGAGCCTTCTGCTGGGGATTTCCATGCTGCTGAGGGGACCGGGGGGTCGAAGGCCGAGGCGGCCGCGAAGAAGAAGAGGGGTGGTAAGGGGGTGGAGCCCCCTACCAAGAAGCAGAAAGCCGCCGGGGGCGATGTTGAGGGGGCGGCCCCCCTCATAGTTATTGATGACATGCCCTCCACTGATGGGCCTCTGGCCTCGGTCACCCCGAAGGCTCCGGTGAATCTCCCCCCGGAGGAATTACCCCGGGAGATCCGTCAACTCTCCTTTGCCCCCGGTGCTTCACTGATGCACGGTACTGCCGAGCCGAGGGCCTTCCTACGGGGCATCACCTCGAAGATGGACAGGGAAGTCTTCGAGACATACGACGATGATGCCCTCGAGAACAGGATCCTCCGGTCCTCTCTCACTGTAAGTATCTGCTTCCTGTCTCCTTTTCTTATCAATTTAGTGTTTTTTCCGGGGAATGATCTAACTCCTTTGATCATTGTTTGCAGGCCTGCATAGCCCTCGGGGAACAGGCCCGGAGGCGTGAGGAACGGCGCCTTCACGAGGCCGAGCAAGACAAGAAGATGGAGGGGCTGATTCGCAAGAACTCTGAAGCGATGAAGCATGCTGCACAGCTGGAGGAGGCCCTCTGGGAGGCGAAGGCGGCGGAGGAGAAAGCCAAGGCCGATGGCATAGCCGAGGGCGAGGCAGAGGCCGAGAGGGTTGCCGCCGAGGCGGCGAAGAAAGCTGCCGATGAAGCCCAAACCGCCAAGGAGGGAGCCGTGGCCAAGGCCCGAGGGGAGGCAGTTGCTGAGTTCCTTGCCGAGGGCTGGAGGACCGAGGGCCACAAGGAGTGGGTGGCCTCCGTGGTGGCGGCCTCGGTGGATGCTTGGGTAGAAGGCCCCGGGGTTGACTGGCTGACAGATAGGGGCGACGCCTACTACCAGGGGGGTGAATTCTTTACCCAGCATTTGATTTACCAGAGGCTCGCCAGGCACTTTGGCGTATCCCTCGATCAATTTGACCCCTCAGCATACAGCCTCCCTCCATTACAACCAGATGTGAGAGTTCCCCTCCCCCCGGGCGAAGAGCGGCCGACGATATACGACTCTGTGATGATGGGGGGTGATGGGGGCGGAGCCGCCGCAGGTGATGCTGCTGGGGAAGAAGTCTCCTCCAAGGCCGCCGTAGAAGATGCCCCCGGGGATAATGATGCTGAGGCCACAGAGAAGACTTGTAATTAGAAATTTCTGAACATACTCTTGTAATGAACACCATTGATCCTTCGGCTTCAGCCTGTTTGTAACAATTACATTTACTCCTTTTTTTGATGATTGAATGATTGCCTTCGGGCTTTGTATATATGGCTTGTTTTCTTTAATTCATTTCTTCTTGAATGTATGCCTTCGTCTCATTTTGGATGTATGCCTTTGCTCCTTTGAATGTATGTTTTAGGACTTAGAATATTTTCTGATTGTAGCTTGCCCTTGGAAGCCTTCGGTAGTTGGGGCACCCTCTGATGGATATACAACCGAGGGTTCAGCAATAATTAGGACTTAGAAAATTTTTCTAAGTGTAACACACCATAGGGCCTTCGGGTGTTTGTAGTTCCATTGCTGTGTGGTGATTAGGTTGAGAACCCAATTCCTAGGACTTAGAAAAATTTCTAGGTGTAATTTTGCCCTCAGATGCCCTCAGCTGGTAGCCTCCTTCCTGATGTGTGAATATTGGACCGAGGGCCCAATGTACAGGACTTAGAAATTTTTTGCAAGTGTAGTACGTCATGTAGCCTTCGGATACTGTGGAGCCCCAATTGAAATGTTGATTAGGTCGGGGGTCAATTCTTTAGGACTTAGAAAATTTTCCTCAGTGTTGATTCCTTGTGCACTGTAGCCTTTGATTGATAGGTAGCCTTCGGCTATTAGGTCCCTTGAGATGAGGGTGAAATATGTAGGACTCAGAAAGATTTCTAAGTGTAGATTTTCCCTTGGGAGCCTTCGGGAAATGGCATCCCTTCTTGACGATATTTGTTTGAGTAGTATCCTTCGGGAGATAGGAGCCTTCAATTACCGGAGCTGTTCCCGTGGGGAGCCCTCGACATGTTGTGATCTGTTGGAGTGTACTCTTTGATTTCTCGCCGAGTCTACTCCCCTTCACCCCCCCCCCCTTTTTTTTTGGTTGGTGGTGAAGGGAAGGCATCAAGAAACTTGGTTTCTTGGTAAGGCTGGGCCTATCAGGAGACCATCAGAATACACCAATGGCTCTCCTCCCTCGGGTTAACCTTCCGAGTTCCGAGGGGATCGAGGGTCGTTTCCTGGGCACAAGATATGGTGGTCTGTAACCTGCCTCCCCTTGGGGGATGGCGCGGAAAGCGCCTCATTTTTGAAAGTCGTCCCCTCGGCGCTAGACATAGTCCGTGGCCTGCCACACCCTTGGGGCGGTGGCGCGGGGAGCGTTTCGGTTTGGAAGTCGAATCCTGGGCATTTCTCGTGCCTGTCATACCCTTGGGGTGATGACGCGGATAGCGTTCCGTTTTTGAAAGTCGAATCCTGGGCATTTCTCATGCCTGTCATACCCTGGGGGTAGTGACGCGGAAAGCGTTTCAAGGAAGGGTTTTCATTTGCACACTAGTTGCAAATGGCCGGGGGCACTACGTGCCGCCGGCACCGATGGTGGCGCCTTCGGTATATGCGTCCTCGTGGAGTGCGGCTTTTAGAAACAACACTTGGTGTTAGTTTCGATGTGTAGCCCCCGGTACTTGGTACCGAGGGGTCTTCTGTAGGAACACTTGGTGTTCTCTTTTGTTGTAGTTGATGGAGGTGTCTACCCTCGGTACTTGGTACCGAAGGGTCTTCAAATGAAACACTTGGTGTTTTGATTGGAGTGTTTGGTGCCGGAGGGCCCTCGGAGCAAACACTTGGTGTTTCCCGACAGATGTTTGGAAGTTGATAGGAGAGCATATCCCCGGCACTGGGTGCCGAGGGGTCTTCTTTGAAACATTTGGTGTTTTTCTTCGTTTTGATGTTGATGATGGAGGTGTACCCTTGGAACTGGGTGCCGAAGGGTCTTCTGTAGGAACACTTGGTGTTCTTATCTTTTCTTTTTTGATGTTGAAGGTGGGGATGTACCCTCGGCACTGGGTGCCGAAGGGAAATAAAACACATGGTGTTCCTTGTCGTTGGTGACAGGAGTTCCCACCCTCGGTACTTGGTACCGAGGGGTCTTGTTCGAAAACACATGGTGTTCTCCTGTTGTTGTAGGTGTTGATGGTGTCCGCCCTCGGCACTTGGTGCCGGAGGGGGTTCTTCTCGTGGTGAGGCCTGGGGCCTGTAGTCAGTATGAGGGCGTGGTGTCTTGAATGTGTCTTCATTCCTCAAAAGTGGAGGCCTTGGGCCATAGGATAGTACATTCATTAGTTATGAGGGCTTGGCCGCTCTTACATTATTGGTAAAATTTAACTAAATGGTGTACATTCCAGTGCCTAGGGACCTCTTTCCTGTTGGGGCGTTTGAGCTTGTAAGTCCCAGGTTTGATGATGGTTGCTATGATGTGCTGATGGGGGCATAGTTGACCGTTGGTCTGCCGGGGGCTTTCTGGAAATGTTGACATGCGGTGCACCTCCGGGCAAGGTCAGCACAATCTCTGGCCATGGTTGGCCAGAAGTAGCCCTGGAGAATGAGCCTTCGGGACATGGAGAAGGGTCCCTGGTGAGCTGAGCAAGTGCCACTGTGCACTTCCTCCATTGCGACCTCGGCTTCATCTTGATGAAGGCACCGAAGTAGCGTGCCATTGTACGATCGTTTGTAGAGCCTTCCATCTTCGATGGTGTAGCTAGGAGCCCTCAGCTTTGCCAGTTTAGCGCGGGTCTCATTCTCGGGTAGCTGCCCTGTGGAGATGAAGGCGGTGATATCTGAGATCCAATCCTCTTGGCGTTGTTGTACGTTCATAACGGGGCTTGTATGGATACTTGAGAGGCTGAGTTCCTCAATTTTGGCAATTTTGGAGATGTGCTCGGGGGAGTCGGCTGAGAGCTTAGATAATATGTCGGCCTCGGAGTTCTGAGCCCTCGGTATTTGAGTGAGAGAGTGCGCCTCAAATACCTTAAGCAACTCCTTGGCCGCCTCTTTGTACTGTTTCATTCTTCCTTCCTTGGCCTCATATTCCTCGGAGATTTGGCCAACGACCAACTTGGAGTCGCATTTGATGTGGATCTGTTGAGCCCTCATGTTGGCAGCCAGCCGAAGGCCACATAGGAGGGCCTCATATCCGGCCTCGTTGTTGGAGACTTTGAAGGAGAAGCGGATTGCATAGTAGGCTCTGAAGCCCTCTGGAGTAATGAGGACTACCCCTCCCCCGCATGCTTTGGTCGCGGAGGAGCCGTCGGTGTAGAGGGTCCACCAGTCGTCCGAGGTAACCGAGGGCTCCCCGTCCGTGGCTGCCCTTGCGGTACATTCCGTCACAAAGTCCGCCAGGGCTTGGCCCTTGATGGCAGGCCTTGGACGGATTTCAATGTTGTACTGGCTCAAGAAGATAGCCCATTTCACCATGTGGGAGGAGCTGGTGGGGCTCCTCATGAGGGCGCCGAGGGGTTGATGAGTGAGGACCTGAACCGGGTGAGCCTGAAAGTAGTGGCCCAACTTCTTGACGGTCCAAACGATGGCTAACACCGTCTTTTCCACAGGAGAGTACCTGAGCTCGGCCTCCCTTAGGGTCTTGCTAACGTAGAAGATGGCATGTTGGATGCCGTCTTCCTCCCGGATGAGCACAGAGCTGATGGCTGCCGGGGTGACCCCAAGGTAGAGGTAGAGGGTCTCCCCTACCTTGGGTTTGGAGAGCACGGGAGGTAAAGTTAGATATCTTTTGAGCTCGTCGAAAGCCTCCTGGCATTCTGAAGTCCATTGAAAACCAGCCGTCTTCCTCATGATTTGGAAGAAGGGTAAAGACTTCTCCGCTGATTTAGATAGAAAGCGGTTGAGGGCTGCCAGGCGGCCCGTCAACCGTTGAACTTCCTTCACATTGCGTGGGGGTTCCATGTCGATGATGGCCTGGATCTTCTCGGGATTGGCCTCAATACCCCTTCGGCTCACCATGTAGCCCAAGAATTTGCCCCCTTGGACACCGAAGGTGCACTTCTTCGGGTTTAGCCGAAGGTTGAACTTCTGCATGATGGCGAAGATTTCCCGGAGGTCGTCAGCATGGCTGGAAGATTGCTTGCTCTTGACGATCATGTCATCAACATAGGCCTCCATTGTGCGCCCTAGGACGGTCTGAAAGACTCGGGCCACCATCCGGGTGTAAGTGGCCCCTGAGTTCTTTAGGCCGAAGGCCATTACCAGGTAGCAGAAGATGCCCTCGGGAGTCATGAAGGCAGTTTTTTCGGCGTCTTCCTCGTGCATGAAAATTTGGTGATACCCTCGGAAGGCATCGAGGAAGGACATGATCTCACACCCTGCGGTCTCATCCACCAGTTGATCAATATTTGGTAGAGGGAATGGATCCATAGGGTACGCCTTGTTGAGATCGGTGTAGTCCACGCACATGCGGAAGGTAGGGGGCTTCTGTGCGAGGACTACATTCGCTAGCCATGAGGGATATTTCACCTCCTTGATGTGCTTAATGGAGAGGAGCATGTCGACCTCCTTCTTCACAAATTCCCTCCTTTCGGCGGAGAGGGGTCTTCTTCGTTGTTGTACTACTTTTGCCGAGGGGTCCATCGAGAGGCGGTGGGTGATGACCCTTCGGCTGATTCCCGGCATGTCCTCCGGCCCCCATGCAAAGACAGTGGAGTAGGCGCGGAGGGCGTCGGTGATACCGGTCTTCAGATCTTCAGGGAGCTGGGCTCCAATCTTCACGACTCTCTCCGGCTGGGCCAGATCGAGCGCAAAGTCTTCTACGTCCTCGGCCGGTTCAGCCCTCGGCCCTTTTTCTTCTTGGTCGATGGTTCCGGTGATGGTGTCAACACGGAATTCCGTCTTACTCACCTTCTTAGTTTAGTGACTTGAAGATAGCAGGCGCGGGCGATTTTCTGATTCCCCCGGGAGTAGCCAATGCCCCCCTCGGCAGGAAACTTGAGGCAGAGGTGCCTCATGGAGATTATGGCCTCGAGGTCCTCGAGGGCTGGCCGGCCGAGGATGATGTTGTGGGCGCAGTCAATGTTGACGACGACGAACTCCACTTCGAGCTGGGCTCTATGGAGCCCGTCGCCGAAGATCACCGGGAGGGTTATTACCCCCTCGGAATCAATAGTGTCGCCGGTGAAGCCGGCAAGAGGGGTCTTAATGGGCCGAAGGGACCCCCTCTCCAGATGCAGCTCTCTGAAGCTGCTGAGGTACATTACATTGACGGAGCTGCCCGTGTCAATGTAAGTTCGGTGAATGATGGTGTCGTTTATTTCAGTCCGAATCACAAAGGCATCCCTGTGAGGAGAAGAAGTAGGAGGGAGATCAGCGTTGGTGAAGGTGATGGGTTCCTCCCTCAGCCGCTTTACCGGGGGCATATGGGTGACTTCCCCCACGTAAAGAGATTGAGCCCACTTCTTTCGCTGGCTGGTGGAATCGCCCCCTGTATTGCCACCGGTGATCATGAGGATGTGGCGTTTTTTCTCCTGGTAGTGGGGGTACTCCTCCTCTTCTTCTTCCAAGTTTCCGATCTCCCTCTTCTTGCCGAGAGGGATGGTGTTCGGGTTCACCCAAGCATTCACCTTCGTGTGGTGCCCTCGGGGAGGTCCCTGATGAGAGGGCCCCTCCTGCCGAGGGCTCTGAACAAATTGGGACAGGTGCCCCGCTTGTATCAACCTCTCGATGGCCGTCTTTAGCTGATGGCAGTCATCGGTTCTGTGCCCCTGGTGCCGATGGAAGCGACAGTATGGGAACTGAGGGTTAATAGCATGTACCTCCGGGGGTGCGCGGGAATCGCGCTCAACGAGGCCCCTCTCCTCGGCAAAATCAAGGATGATGCTGACGGGGTGCGTCAATGGTGTCCGAGGGCGGTCCAGGAGAATGGGTTGTGCCCAAGTCTTAGGGCTGCCCTTATAGCCTCCCCGGGCTTGGCTTGGCCTTGCCGAGGGCGGTCATCAGAGGGTCCTGAAGCCTTGGGATGATTTGGAGGAGCCCCCGGCCCCCGGTTATTCTTGTTGTCAACCCTCGGGGGCTGCTGATCCGGATGCTGGTGATATTTTTCCACCTCCTCGGCCTCAGCATATCGGTCCCCCCGCTGCAAAGCCCTTATGTAGTCGCGGGGGGGTTCAATGATGAGGCTCCTTGAAAAGTTGCCGGTGCGGAGGACGGTTTGCAGGAGGGCCAGGAGGGTCCCGTCATCAGCACCGTCGACTTTGTCGGCTTCCATCCTCCAGCGCTCCAGGAAGTCCCGAAGGGTCTCATCCCTCTTTTGGCGTATTGTTAGGAGGTGGGAGAAGTGCTTCCTTGTGCGACGCCTCCCGGCAAATTGTGTCAAGAATCGCTGGGCGAGTTCTTGCCATGAATCAATGCAGCCGTCGGGCAGCCTGTTGAACCATTCGTATGCCGGCCCCTCTAAGGTGGAGAGGAACCAACGACACAAATATTCGTCTGACGCCCCTACCATCATCATGTTGTTCTGGTATTTGTTGTAGTGTTCCTGGGGGTCCGTTTTCCCGTTGTAGGGCTGTATGTGTTGCCCTCGGTATTTTTCCGGGATCCGGGCCGCCAATACCCTTGGGGTAAATGGCGTCCGAGTCCGGAGCTGGATGACGGGTTCCCCGGAGCCCTCGGCCACCTTCTTCTGTAATTCCTCCATTTTGGCCATCATGGACTCGTATTTGAGGTCTGAGTGAGGGGGTGGAGGTGGTGGCGTGAGCTTTGTTGGACTCCATTTCGTCAAGCCGGCGTTGGAGGGCCGCAATAATCTCGTCCCGGGGATCCTTCGGGAGGGTCTCCGCCCCCTGCGAACGAACCCGGGCCGAGTGGGCCTGGTTGATCTGGTGGCGAGCATCATCGGCATGAAGGGGTTCCTTGCCTTTGTCCCGAGGGGGACGCTCCTCGTCTGCCCTCGAGACAGACCCTCCGCTTTCCTGGGGCCTTTGGAGTGCTTTCCCTCCGAGGCGGTCTTGGACCCCTCGGCGGTCTGGCCCTCCTCCGAGCCGGTTGAGGGCGGAAGTGCGGGGCCTTTCTCTGTTGTCATGGTGGCGGTCCCGGGACTGAACTTCCTGGGAGGACGTATCTTGGGCCACTACCCCTTCGTCGTTCCTAACCCGAGGGATGGGGTTTCCGAAGGGGTGTGGCAGAGGGGGAAGTATGACGTTCTCCCCAACCTGGGGTTGAGCCGGGGCCAGGGTGCCGAAGGCACCCGGGTTCTGAGTGAGCGTTTGGATGAAGGCGGAGAGCGCCGATCGCACGTCGATGGTGAGAACCGGAGGGCTGACTTGGTCATCGCTCCGGTTTTTCTTCTTGGCCTCGATGCCGAGGCGGGCATCGGGGGCATTCTGTTGGATCTGAAGGCGTAGGTCGACAGCCGCCTGTTCCAGCCCAGCGATGACACCGCCCTCGGGAGCCCTGTGAGAGGCTTCGGGGGCGTTGCCGTCGCCGAGGGCCAGGTTCTTGTCTTCTACGTTTTTGGAGTTGGCACGCGTTGTTCTCACCATTTTGGTAGAGGGCTCGTGTTTGGCGAAAGGGGTGGGTTTTTTACTCGATTGTTCGACCTCTCAACGAGAGCACCAAATGATGGATAGTCTACCCGGGGGGTATATATCCGAGGGGTTATTGCTGAGAATAACTTAGAGAGAAGTCAGAGCACAAGTAAATGTAGAGAGAGAGTGCATTATAAATGTGGAGCGTTTTCAGCGTGGTTACAAATGGGGAAATGGGGTGCTATTTATAGTAGCAATAAATGCCGGACAAGGACACGTGTCAAGCGCGTATTGGCCGAGGGGTCACCTCAACTGGTTGGCGTTGGCAGCCGCATGTGGCCGCATTTAATGCGGCTGTTGGATGGGACGCCTCTACAGGGTACGGTGATCTGTACACATGTGAGGCGGATATCATGTCGGGAGAGGTGCCCTCGGCTGCAGAGGACTAGCCGAGGGCTCTTAGTGCCGAGGACCCCTGAGTGCCGAGGGCTCCAGGTGCCGAGGGCTACTGTTTTCGCCGTTTTCTCCCAGTTCCTCTGTTTGTTCGAGATATCCATGCTGTGATAGTTTGGAGCCTTCGGCCAGGGGCCGAAGGCACCCCTGGTGCGTATTGCGGGTTGCTTGGTACTCTGGGCGCCGTTATTTGGGCCTGTTGGGCCTTCTGGGCCTGTTGGGCCTCTACTGGAGTTGTAGGAGTCTGTGGGCCGGGTATTCCCGGGCCATATACTCCATCAGTTATTATTACTATTATAATTATTATTGATATTATTATTATTATTATTATTGTTATTGTTATTGTTATTTTTCTTATTATTATATACCAATTTAGAAAGTTAAGATCAGATCAGAAGGATTCAGATCATATCAGAAACATTCAGATCAGATCAGAAACATTCAGATCAGACCAGACAGATTCAGATCAGATCAGAAACATTCAGATCAAATCAGACAGATTCAGATCAGATCAGATCAGAAAGATTCAGATCAGATCAGATCAGATCAGATCAGAGCTTAAAAAATTCAGATTAGAAACATTCAGATCAGGTGAAAGGAACAGCTTCTCAATCACTGCTTACAACTTTTAGTATAAATTAAAGTGCTTAAATTGTAAAAGCACGTATTTAAAAAAAACAATTTTTGGCTTGAAAAAGACCTTTCCTGAAGGAATGGTTTGAACAGGAAAAACACCTTTTGTAACTTGCCAGTAATGAAAACAGCTTGACAAAAGCACCTTTTAAGGAACACAAATGTTAAAGGTACCCAAAAATATATTCCATTTTTACCTCCACCCCTAATGTGTGGGCATAAATGGGCCAATTCATTTTGGGATACTCCTAGCAAAACTCTTTAAGGAATGAAAAACACTTGCATAAGGCATTATTGAACTTTATTTAGGCTGGCCCTTATCGTTAATCATGAAAGACAATAAAAAGAAATAATTACATAAATATGACCAAAATAAAGATGATTTACAAAAAATGACTAGTGACTGGAGTAGTAATGAAATCATAGTAATTCATGTTCAAATTTTGAGCTTAAGTTACGACAACACCACAATGTACTAATGCATAGTCATATTTATGTAAATATGTTTTATTTTAGTAATATTCTTGTAAATCCCCCAATAAAAAGCAGTGATTATACGAAGATGATAGAAGTATATAACTTATGTGTCGTTTCAATTCTTACAATTACTTAAATACAAAATTGAATTAATTGCCTTCGATTAAATATAATAATAAGTTCAAGAACAATACTAATAATCTATATCTTTGTTCGCTATTAATATTTTAACTTTACTGGCAAATCTAATCACGTAGCTAATAAATTTGTCAACATAATGTACATTTTTGAGTAAAAATAAACATACATGAAAAGTCACAGATTTATCTCCGGATTTAGTTACAAGATTAAGGGCATGTTTGTCATTCAGCGGTTAGTGGTTAGCGGATAGTGGTTATGTTAGCGCATTGTCAATAGTGGATTCAGTCATCAGGTTTGACTTGCGAAATAAATTGGCTGGTTGTCAAAAGATGTTTGATACTTTAGTTGTTTGGTCATAAAATTAGTAGAAACGTCATTTTTCAAAATGTCAACCCAAAACTCTTTTATTAGCACCGTTTTCCTTTCGACGTTTTCTTCCAAAAACGTTAGTGCCAAACAACTATTTACCAAATAACTTTTTCACTTACTGAAAACGTTGAAAGTGATCGGACCGTCATTTTTCGACGTAAACGTCGTTTACCAAACATCCCCTAAATCGGTAATGAGTAAGTTATAGACTTGTTAGTATTGTTGTTTTTTGGCATGAAGCAAGCCTCAAATTTAATAATAGTAACAAGGAAACGCTCAACTATTAACATGATATTTCAGCAATTAATACAATTCAACATTGATTTGTCAAACCATGAAAAGTCTAACATAAACAGTTAATGATGCTGGATGAGTTGTTGGCAGATGGAAGATTAACGTTATAATAATAATAATTCTGCCATTCTCGTTTTTTTGGCATTTGGTAGCCAAAGCCTATGTTTAGCTATTAATGATTTCTCCAAAAACAAAAGCTATTAATGATAGCATAATACTCGATCATCATAACTTTCATATGAAAAAATCGGACATGAACTAAATCTCCATAAAAAATAATATCTACCTAAAATGTTCTATCATCTAATACTCCGTACTAATCATGATTACTAATTTATTATTACTACAAAGTATTATAATGTTAAAAATTGTTTTTCATTAAACCTTCTCTGTAGAAACTCGAAAGGTGGCTGCTACTCGATCAAAATCGGTCAAAAATTTATACTTCATCTGTTCTTTTTTAAATGAAATAGTTCACATTTCACGTTTGTCAACGTGCAAGTTTGACAATTAATATTTTTCATTCTTGTTGTTAACAAATTAGATTTTGAAAATTTAAAATGAAATGAATTTTACAATGTTTTTTTAAGTTTTTAACATATTAAAAACTCAAATGTTGTACTCCCTCCGTCCCATATTTATCTTCGTAGTTCGGTTTACGATGTTTGACTGACGATAAAACAACTTGATCCCTGTTCACACTCAGATTATTTTTAGTAAACTAAATTTACATATTCAGAAACTACATTAAACCCGCTACAAAGGCTGATCAAGAAAATTTAAATTTGATAAAAATTTGATATATAAAGTAAAAGTTTAAGAGTAATTTGAGTTGACCGTGTGAATAGTAACTATAAAGATAATTTTGGGACGGAGGGAGTATATAAAAAAGGCATCGATTGACTCAAATAGCTTGACCAACCATTTTTTATTGTGTGACGTGTGATTGACTTTTAGAGCTTTAGTTCATGATGACTAATGGTCAACCAACTAAAATGTACTACGTGCCTTTGACAAATGATTGGGCAAATATGAATATCACAGGTCCAAACTTAAAATTACTCAAGTGGAATTTAATTCAGAATGCCTTATAAAAGGTTTGATTTTTGACATTTTCCACATAGGAGTGGACTCGGGCCAGGCCAACTGGCCCGGAACCGGACCGGCCCGCTACTGTGCGGGCCCGGACCGGCCCGCTACTGTGCGGGCCCGGACCGGCCCGCTACTGTGCGGGCCCGGACCGGCCCGGTGAACCGGTTGGTGCCCGGTTCAGGCCACCTGGCCCGGTGAGGTAGGCGGGCCGGCCCCGGGCCTCCTAAATCGTGAACCGGCCCGGCCGGATCGGGTCCGGTCCGGGCCAAATTATTTTTTTTTCTTTTTTTTTTAATTTTTTTTATGTTTTTGGGTTGGGCTGGGTATGATGGGCCATTTGAGGTGGTTTGGGTGAGGGGGGAGGGTTGGGGGTTAATTAGGAAAAGCCAAAAAAAAATATAAGAACCGAGGCCTGGCCCGGGTCGGTTCCGGGCCTCCCCTTTCATGAACCGAGGCCCGGCCGGGCCCGAATCGGAACCGGTCCACCCCTATTTCCAGAGCATTTAATGAGATCTCTCTTAGATTGTTTTACATAAATCATATTTGAAAATATTTTGAGTTGCCTTCAAAAGATATTTCAAAATTTATTTCATTAAGAATTTTTTGATCTCTTCAAAAGTTATTCAAGAAATTATTTCAGAAAACACATTTTTTTGAGATCTCTTTCATAATCTATTTAAGAAAGTTTTTTGTGAGTTATTTGTCAAGTGGAGTGAGGCTTATAACCAAATTTTATTTATTGATAAATTAGCATAGACTTCTCAAATATTTTTTTGTAATTGACATACTAAGCGTTAATATTACAATTGTCTTCTTGTGAGTGACCAGCAAAATAGTGTGTTTGAACTCACTTTTGTTGGGAATGGTGCTACTTGTACACATTTTTTATACATGCTGCGTAATTGCATGTGTACACATCACCTTCTGAATGAGTTGCATGTATACACAGACAACTAGGGGAGTGTGTACAAGAAATATGTAAAAAAAATGTGTAGAAATAATTTTTTCCTTTTGTTGGATGGTCAAATTCAATAATGTCACATTCAAAAGATAAGTGTGGCAGAGATGTGCATGCTGCGTTGGATGTGTGGGCATACTAGGAAGGATCGCGTGAGTAATGAGACAATCAGACAAAGGGTGGGAGTAGCACCTATTGAAGACAAGATGTGGGAGTCGCGCCTACGGTGGTTTGGTCATATGCGTAGAAGACTGAGTGATGCACTTGTCAGACGAGTTGAGATGTGTGGAGAAGAGACAGAAAAGAGAGGGTGAGGAAGACCCAAACTGACGTGGGTTAGGGGAGTTCGAAGTGATATGCTTCGTCGGGGGTTGGATGAGGGCATGACTTTGGAGAGAGTTAAGTTGAGGGCGGGTGATAGATTATATATCTAGAGAGAAGTGAGAGCTAGAGAGAGAAGTGCAAGTAAATGCTTCAATAGAATGATTTTGTAACCCCCATAACTACCTCCAGAGGAAGTATTTTTAGGAAAAATACGGGCTGGGCTCCCAAGCCTTGGGCTTGGGAGGCCCATTTACAACTGGACCGCTATTGGGCCTAATACAAAGTAACTGATGGGCTATACAAATGAATAAGTGTAAAATCTAGTTCTGCAAGTCCTCCGTGGCCGACGAGGGTCTGGCCGACGAGGGCACGGCCAATGAGGGCACGTCGACGAGGACACCCTGGTTCCCTGGCTTCAGGTGCATATTCTGAGTCGGTCCCTTTTCGGCCGACGAGGGTCCTTTGGCCGACGAGGGCGCCGCGTAGTGACTTGTGCTTTCTGTTCTTCCGAGTATGTGGGTCCTGGGGCCTAGACCCATATACTCCATCAGGAGTCCCCCACTCTCTAAGCTAAGATGTAGACGAAGTGAAGGAGAGTAGATTTCTGTGCTTGATGCTCTTGGCCGATGCGGGACCACGTTGGCTATTCTCTGTCGCGACGTTTGGTGGCCCTGCTCTGAGTCTGGCCGTTGCCTGCCCCTAGATGCGGACGGGGAAGACTATTGTTCCTTTGGTGTGCTTTGTTTGTGGATGATGAGTGTTCCGACACGAGTGGCCGATGAAGGTAGTGCCTATCCTTGGTTGTTGATTGGTTGAGTTTCCCTTTTGAGCTGGTGAGGCCGTAGGGGTTGCGTTTTTGTTTTGGGTGGCCGATGAGGGTACCGTGCATTCCTTTTGGCCGTTGTTGATGATGCCATGTGTTTTTGGACGACAAGACGTCATGTTACCCAAGGTTTTGGGGATGATAACACTGTCTGGCCGAAGATGAAGTTGTGAGGACCTTGGGGCCGTTGCGGTATATGGGCGTCAGTGATTTAGGTATGTTAACCTCTCTTGATTCCTGGCTTGAGAGTGATGTGTGGTTTCAAGGCCGATGAGTGTCCTGTGATCTCAAGCTTTGCTGTGGCCGAAGGTGCACCATGATGTTACGGACGTTGTGGCGCATGTCTGATGTTGTAGCTGTGGACTTGGTATCTTTTTAGATTTCTTTGATTTTGCCTGTTATTCTTGAGACCGGTGCAGTCCCCCAGTCCCCCACTGCTTCAGGGCGAAGAGTGAGTGAGGGGTGAAGGAGTAGATTGAAACCTAGGCCGAATCGGGATCCTCATACTGCCCTTGGATCCAACCCTTTGGCAATTTCCTGACCAAGGTAACCCTGTGGGAGAACCCTTGGATGTAGGTCGCTTTCAAAGGGTTATCATCAAGGTTTTAGTGCGAGGGCCTCATGGCCGTTACGTTCCTTTCCTTTGGGGTATTGTGCGTGGCCGCTTAGATGGCCGATACGGTTGCCACGTGGATGGCCGTTGGCTGTGTTGGCCATCGTGGGTGCTATTATTCCCTCCTCGATCCGTAGGGCCTGCTTCGTTGGTGGGCCGCTGATCTGTGACATCCCATTGGTGGCCGTTGATGTGGCCACTAAGGTGATGCCACGTGTAGTTACCGTTAGGAGGGTGGCTATAAATACCCTCCCCGTTCCGAGGAGAGGCCTCATTTGCATTTTGAGTAACGAAGTGTTGCCCAATTTTTTTAGAGAGATAAAGCCCTTGCTGAGTGTTCTTCACCCCCTTCAAAACTTCAAGGTTAGTTCTTCAATCCGTTCTTCTACTTCTTACATATTTCGCTCTTCTAGGCCTTGATCCAGTGTTAGCCACAAGAACACTTTAGATCTAAAATAGTTCCCCTTAGTGCCTTAGGAGTTGTTTAGGATGAAATCCTTAAACGAGGAATATTACCCGTACGACGACGAGCCCTCCGCCAAGTCTCTTGACTATGATGTGATCGAGGAGTGCGCCGAAGAGATCGAGCACCTGAGCCCGTACAAGTCCGGGGGAAATGCGGATGAGGAGGACGAGGATGAAAGGTCCGCTTCGTCATCTGAGGGTGAGGACGTAGGGGCCTCCCGCGTAGTGGATGGGGCGTCCGCCTCTACTACCATTCTGTGCCCGAAGCCGGTGTCTGCCGTGAATGGGTTGTCGCGGCCGAAGAGGAACAGGCGGCCAAAGAATGGGCCAGGTTTCTCTTACCTGGACCTTACCAACATCTTCCTCATCAAGCCGGAGAGCAGTGCCGCTGATTATCTGGTCGCACAGATGTATGTGGGGCCGTTTGGGAGGGTTAGGGCGCCTAGGCCGACGGACCACGTGCTTAATCCGCCGCTGGGATACTTCGGGGTGTATCTGATGAGCTTCGCCAAGGGGCTGAGGTTTCCCCTCCATCCCTTCATTCAGGAGTACTTGGACATGGTGGGGCTTCCGCCGGCCTTGCTGACCCCTAATAGCTACTCGCTGATGGTGGGGTTCCTTCTCCGCTGCGCGGAATTGGGTTACAGGCCGACAACGGCCCTCTTCATGAATCTCTACCAGATTGGCCGAGGAAGCCACAAGAATTGCGCCTGCTACACCACTTTGCAGCAGCTGCCGAAGAAGAGGACATTCACAGACTTGCCTTCGTCCATACACGGTTGGAAGAGCAAGTTCATCTTCGTGTCCCTGGGCGAGGGTGGCACAGAGTTCCCCTCCGTCGGCCATGATGGAAGGTTTACTCTTCATGAACCGCCCAAGAGTTCAATCCTCGATGCTCAGGTGGCGGCCTTCTTGGAGGGGGGGGGGGGGGCGAGGAGTGTGAAAGACTACATCACGGAGTACAAGATGACCGCTATCGGCTTCTTTAGATATTTCGTGTATGGTGATAAGGAAGATGACCTCCAATTGTGGCCGAAGATGACCACGACCTTTGAGGAGGCCGACGGCCCCGATCTGGGCGTTCCTGCCGAAGCTGATGGTAATACCCCCAACGACATCCTCATTCTACTTTGTCTTTTTATTTTGCTGACTTGTTTGTTTGTTGTGCAGACTTCGTAATGGATCGACGATCCGTGATGAACAAGGCCGCTGCGAGGGCCAAGGCGGAGTTGGCCGCCAAGGAAGCTGCAGCGAAGGCCGCTGCTGGTGGTGATGCGACGAAAAGGCCCCCTCCCTAACCGAAGAAAAAACGGCCGACGGAGGAATCCCAGAGGAAGCTGACTGAGGCCGGTATGCAGCCCGCCAAGAAGTCGAAGAAGGCTTCGTCCTCTGCCACTGCCGATGAGGCCGGCGTGCTAGCCGTCCCGATTGCGGCTGAAAGAGGGTCCAGCGCTGCTGCTGCCCTCGTGGACCTTGGCTCTGGTCTTTCCGGAGGTGGTTCTCAACCCCTTTCCCTTGCTCAGGACTCCCGACCGAAGCGGTCCGGCAAGGAGGTGGCTTCTTCCACTTACAAGCTGGAAGTTGAATACCCCAAGGACGGGGGGTCTTCAATGATGGCGTTGACGGCCACAACATGCTCTCTCAGGCCATCCCGGCCAAGGACCGGGTATATCTTGACAAGTTAGGGGATGTCAAGATATACGACGGTGGTATGGACCTTGTCGTCCAGGTAATTCCTTTCTTCCTCAGCCTTGTTGTTTTTCCTTTGATATTTTTGCACTTTTTCTTGATAGCCTTTTCCATTGCAGGGTGCCTTTATGCTCATGGAGAACAATAAGAGGCAGCAGCGGGAGATTGCCCGCTTGAAGGAGTTTGAGGAGAAGGCAGCCTCGGCCGATGAGGCCATGAGCATCTTGGGGAGGCTGCGGGAAGATTTTGCTGCCTTGCAGAGAAGGGCTGATGCGGCCGATGCGGCCAAAGAAGAGGCCCTGGCCAAACTGGCCGAGGAGAAGAGTGCCCGTGAGGCTGAACGTCTGCGGGCAGATGAGGCCGAGAGGGCCAAGGCCGAAGCTGAGGCTGCGGCAGTGAAGGCCGCTGATGATGCTGTGGCGAAGTTCCTGGCCGAAGGCTGGAGGGCCGACGAGCGCCTCCCCTAGTGCTATGAGGTCGTAACGGCCAAGCTTGAAGATTAGGGGCAGAACTCCCCTGCCGACCAAGAATATTTTCAACGGGAAATGTCCGTGTACTACAACATGGGCCAGCATCGGATGTAGAGGCTCATCTATCGGCGACTGAGTCGCGCTCTCAGGACCCTGAACTATACTCGGGGTTGGGCCAGGCGGAACCTGTGGCTTCCTCGGCTAATGAAAGATCCGGAGGAGCAGGTCAACCTTCCTCTGTGCGACAGGCAAGCTCCCATAGAGAGTTCCGGCCTTGGCGAACCGGAGTATGAAGAGGACGATTACTTGGACGACACCGCCACTTCCGCTGTAGAGGTCGGCCTGGATGCTGAGACCGATGGTGGTGCCGAGCTCGTTGCTGAGGAGGACGTTGTGGGTCATGCTGCCAACGAGGCTGCTACGGAGGCATGATCGTCCACAACTGTCTTTAACTTATAATTTGTCCTTGTTTCATCGTTTTGACTGTAACGGCCGAAGTGCCCACCATGTAATGATTTATGTTAATGAAACATGTTTAAGTTCCTCCGTCTTTGTCGTCTTGTTCTCCGTTTGGTTCCTCTGTTTTTTTTGTTCTTTCCAGAATTCATCTAAGTGTTTTGGAATTGGGACTTAGGAAATTCTCTAAGTATCCGAGTTTCAAGTGGGTGGGTGTTCTCATCGTCTTGATGTTACGCCCCCTTTCACTGTTGACCGATGTTTTGGAAAATTTCCTAAGTGTTGAACCAAATGCCACGCGTGGTGTTCTTGTCGGCCCGGTATTCTTTGTGGCCGCTTTGTTCCCATCCCCCTTATCTAAATAGGAGGCGGCTTGGATTCCTGTGTTGTGGCCGATACGGGTAAGTGACCTTTGCCGTCTGAGTGTCATGGCCGAAGTGGTCCTCTATGGGACTTGGCCTTTGGAGTGCACGAGTTGGTTGCCCCCTTCGACCTTGAGTGTTTTGTTTCTTGCCTTGGCTTTTTGAACTTAGGAATTTATCTAAGTGTCAATACAAAACATAGGTAACTACCGCCCCGCAAGTATTCAGGTGCCCGCTTCATCTCGAGGCTGTCCCTTCGTTGAGGAGATTGCCCAAGTGTTAGGCCGTGTAGTTTGTCTGCTTAGTACTATCGTCGGCCGAGTTGGGCGGTGTGGCCGATGAGGGTGCCCAGGTGTTTGCCTTTTCCTTCGCGTTTGCTTTCCTCAAGAAATTCTCTAAGTGTTTAGAGTTCACTCAGGCAACTTTCTTCAGAAATGTTCTAAGTGTTTTAGAAATTACTTAGACAAATGTCTTGGAAGATTTCCAGCTTAAACAACCGCCTAGGTTTTAGCGCCTGTAACGGTCAGCAGGAATGTTGTGGTCGGTAGGGGTTGCCACTCGTGTTTAACTTTCCTGCGGGTGTTTTAGTGCCCGCTTCGTCCTGGGCCTCCTTTCCGGTGGTCAACTTCAGGATTGTGTTTAAGTGTGAAGTTATGATTCCTTGTTTTTCATGCTAAGTGTTGGCGCTTCAGGTGGTTATGGCTGATGAAGGTTACCACCCTCGTTTCACCCAACCACTTTGGTTAGGGTTTTATGGGCGCATGCTCCGTCCTTGGCATTTTCCTTTAAGTGGGTGGCCGCTTCGTCCGCGTTACCTGTTGGTGGTGTTATCTTTGTATTCAACTGATATGTACTTAGCCAAATGTGGCTGATTTGTGGGGATTTATTTTTACTGCTCAAGGCTGGCAGGTGCGCGCAGTCCTCAACTTCTCTTTTTTTTTGTTCCCTATTTCGGGGAGTGTCCTTCTTTCAGGCTTCGGCCGAAGGGGTCGATAGTCCTCCGGCCGGTTTGGACTTCGTTTATAATGTCCATGATCTCCCGTCGCCTATTTATGACGCGGGCTAGACTTTTGGTTGGTTTCCAATGGCTGCCATTGTCCATCCCTGAGTTTGGGGATTTTGTCACCTCGGCCATGATTTCAGGCCTGTCGTCCTGCGATCAGGCGCGTGGACGATGCGGTGAACTTCCCATTTCAAAACGCGGGCCGTTTGCGGGCCCTTCGTCCTGGGGACATCATCGGCCCTACCTGAGTGATTTGCTCTGAGGGGCTGGTACGACGTGCTCTCTCAGCTGGGCCTAAACCTTTCACTGATACAAAATACAATGGACATACCTGAGCTTTTCGCTCTAAGGCTGTAGATGCGAAGCGCCACATCGGCCATGCCTGAGCCTTTCGCTCTAAGGTGGCCGATGAGGGCGCTTGTTAATGTGTTACTTGAATTCCAAGAAATCAAAGGAAATATGATTTTTATTCAAAAATGGCTCAAGGCCGAGGGTGGCGTTCAATCAATAAACCGTCAAAGGGTGAGGGCTTCGCCGGCTGCACCTCCTTCGGATTATTGATAAAACTTCACCAAATGGTGTACATTCCACGTTCGTGGTACATTGGTCCCGTTAGGGCGTTTAAGCTTGTAGGTACCGGGTTTCACCACGGCACTGACGATGTAGGGACCTTCATACTTCAAGGCCAGTTTGCCTCCTTCCGTCGGCTGACTTGCTTCCCTTCGGCGGAGGACGTAGTCCCCCACTTGGAATTCTCGGGAACGTACCTTGGCGTCATAGTATGATTTCACCTGACGCCGGTAGTGTAACACCCCTAAATTTCCCGCCCAAAAACAATGATATATTTAAAAGAAGTACTTTATTCATTCATCAAAGAGTTAAAGAAATACAGCGGAAGTCTAAAATAGGGAAATGAGTGTTACCGCCACATTCGGTCATCTCTTAACCGAATGCACAGGCAACTCAAAGTAAAACAACAAAAACTAATGTAATAATAAGTAAATGTTTGATTTATGACTAGATTTAACTAAGGCATCTTCTAATTCGCACTCAAGCTCGAGCAATCCGTCAATCCACATAGGTATCCAACTCATCACCTGATTTAAGGGAGAAAAGAGAGACAAGAAAATAACAAAAATTAGCTTTAGAGCTAAGTAAGTACTACCCAACCCCGTAAAATAATCAGGTTTGGCTAAAAATAGATTTTTATATAATAATATATAAAAATACTCACACCATCAAAATTCTTTTCACTTTGATTTTTCTCAAACTACTTCTTTGCTAAAATCTTAAACTTCTATTGGAAAATCTCTTAGTAACTCTTCTTTTTAAACTTCTTAAGAAAATCACTTCTTCTCTAACTTCCTAGTAATTTAGAAGGGCGGTGCTCAACCTTTCGATAGAGCCCGGTGAACCGTGGTTACGGACGGCCACCCCGAACAAGTGCCGGTACCACAACTGCTCTGTTGGAAACGAAACGACTACCTTAAGTGTGCACACCCCCTAAAAGGGATTCCAAGCCCTCCGAGTAGTAAGTCATCCCGAGTGCTCGGAACCCAACCACCCCAATTCTAAAATTCTTGAATGATTAGGGACTACTACTATAACTTCTTCTTAAAAGGGATCATAGATCCAAATCTCACTTAAAAGGGATCATAGATCCAAATCTTACTTAAAAGGGATCATAGATCCAAATCTTGCTTAAAGGGATCATAGATCCAAACTGTACTTCTTAGTAGTAGTAGCTCTAATCACCCTCCACATTTATCCGGATGTGGAAAAACCGACACCTCGGATTACTCCCGAGATGCTATCTTCTTATGAAAATGTAAATTTTATCTTTGCTTAACAATACTTCAAAAATACTTCTTAATTTCTCTAAAAAGTCTCGAAGGTATTTAAAAATATTTAATACCCCAAAAGTACTTGATTTATACTTCTTAACTACCATATATATAATATCTCTTCACAAATCACATACACAAAATTCAACAATTCACACTTATTCACATAATGCATAATAAGCATATAATACGAGGAAACAATTTTAGACTGGCAGAGAAACTTACCTCAAATCCAATGCTCCTAATTCTCTTCCTCTACTCCGGTCTCTAAATAATCACCTTTTTAATTAAGATGATATAATTAGCCACTTATTCTATTTTTAATAATTACTTTACCCGATTTTCTCCTTTTATTTTATTGTTCGCATTAACTTTGGTTAATCACTTTTTATTAATCAAATTACCTTATTAATTTAGCCATTAATTACAATATTTGAATTCTAATAAAATATTCGAATATCATTAACTACAACATCTAAATTTTTATTCAATAATCACTATTAGTTTACCCTACTCATAAGTTATTATCTAATTACTTTATTTACATAACCGAATATATTTATTTTCCTTATTTTATTCAAACATTATTTTTAGTCCAGAATATTAATTTTCAACCTCACTGATTTATTTATTTCATCATTAATATTAATATTCACCTATTTAATTACTTAACTAGTCTTATATGGCCTAATTTAAATAAATAGACTAAGAATCGACTTTATAAATTAGTAACCGTCCATAAATATATTTTGGGTTTATATTCGACCTAGGTTGTCCAGATATCTATTTTATAATTATTTTCCCTAATTATTCCTTTAATTTCATATATCTATTAATCGGTTTAATTACAATTAAATATACTAAACCTTATTTTTATTAATTATAAATGGTCCATAAGGTCCTGGTTAGTCATATATTTATCCTAGTTTACTCCAATATTTATTTCATAATTATTTTCGTTATTTAATTAATTATTTACTAAATGTGTATAAATTGGCCCAATTACCATTAAATCAATTAAAAATAGCTAAAAATATTATTTTCCAATTCTGGTTGGTCCGAATATGTATATTTATACTAGGTATTTAATTTATATTTTTCCAGATTTTATTTATTTCATTTACTAGTTTATTTTTAATTTTTATTGCAACTGGGCCGAACTGGCCCAAAATAAAACAACAGGCCCAACAAGAAAAAGGCCCAAAAAACCAGACCAGCTGGGTCTTCTTCCTCCTCAGCTCGCCGGAAAAAGGGAAAAACAGGGGGGGGGGGAGAACTTACTTCGTTTGGACGAGCGAAACGGCGGAAAACGGTGGTAGCAGGGCGGCGAAGGTCAGAGGTGGTACGGCGGCGGCGGCAGCTCCTCCCTCTTCTCCGTTTTCCGTCGAAATGTTTTTCCCCGGCGAAACTCCGGCGAGGCTTTTCTCCCTCGTTTCACGACCGTTTTCGACGATTCTTTTTCCGTTGGGTTCGTATCACGAAGGGGAAGGTTTGGGAAGTATTTTCAAGGCTTGGTTCTGGCTAAAACGCTGGGTCGCAAATATATATATATATATACGTATATATGTATATTTCTTAGTTTTTTTGGGATGAAGAAAACGCAGGTTCTGGCCTATTATTTATAGGGAAAGATGAAGGTTTTAGGCTGAGATGTTAGAGTTAGAGTTGGAATTAAATTGGTTTGGCTTGAACGTAGGGACTCTCTTGCAGGTCGCCGGTAGGAGAGTTCTTCTTGGTGAAAAATTCTGAATGCAGCGTGCGTTTGGTTTTCTTAGTTTATTTGTGTTTACTATTAGAGTTTTATATATATACGTAATTTTGTATGTAGGAGTATTAGGAGTATATATATATAAGTATTAATAATACGTACATAGTTTATATATCGTAGGAGTATATATATATTATACGTACGTAGGTTTTTATATAATATACGTACTTAGTTCTTTTATCGGACCATTTTTATCAGACTAAAAATGTCGTAAATGTAAATTTTCTGTCTGGTTCACTTATTTACTAAAATGCTGTTCTTATTACTGAAATATTTTTATCTGACTAAAACATCATAAATTTTGAAATTTTTATCTGATTGGCACGTTACCACTGTTGAATTTTTGTCTGACTTAATTAATTATAAAATTGTTATTTTCGTAATATTTTATCTGATTAAAAATTATTTTTATTTTTATTTAAATTTTTGAAGTGTCACGTTCTACCCTCCTTAAAAGATGTTTCGTCCCGAAACATTAACTTAATCTAAGTACTCAAATTCTTAAGTATTACAGGTAGTTCTCTGCTCGGATGAATGCCTGTTCACGTCTTTCGTCGACCAGGTGGAGGTCGATTTTCATGTCTTCCTCATTGACCTCTGGGTCATACTGCTCCACCCGTCGGCTGGGAATGGTGACCTCCGTGGGTACTTTTGCTTCAAAGCCATAGCATAAGGCAAAAGGTGTTTCACCCGTTGCCCTCCTTGGCGTAGTACGATAGCACCACAGGATGTTGGGGAGCTCGTCGGCCCAACTTCCTCCTGCGTCCTGTAGGTTCTTCTTCAGCCCCTCCATTATGGTTCTGTTGGCGTTTTCAACCTGCCTGTTGCCTTGAGGGTAGGCCACGGAGGAGAAACGGTGCTTTATCCCCCATTCTCGGAGGAGCTCTTGGAAGGGCGACGCTTCGAACTGGGTGCCATTGTTGGATATCATCTCCCGGGGGACACCAAAACGGGTGAGAATGTTCTTGTGAACGAACTTCTGACACCTAGCCCCCGTGATGCTGGCCAAAGGTTCCGCTTCGACCCACTTGGTGAAGTAGTCGACCGCGACGATGATGTAGCGGTGTTGCCGGCAGCTCTGGGTAGAGGGCCGACCAGGTCAATCCCCCATCGCGAAAAGGGAATTGCAGTGCTGACGGGGGCAAAGTTGACGGCTGGCCGACTAGGAGCCTTCTGGAGCACCTGGCACGTGGTGCATTTCCTTGCTAGATCCGCACAATCCTGCGCCATCGTCGGCCAGAAAAAGCCCTGGACGACGAGACGTCGGGACATACTGAAGGGGCCCTGGTGTGAGGAGCAAACACCGCAGTGAACTTTTTCCATGGCCACATCGGCCTCGTCCTGGTGTAGGCATCGGAGGAGAGTGCCATTATAGGATCGTTTGTAGAGTTTGCCATCTTCAATGGTGTAGCTTGGGGCCCTGAGTCTGGCGAGCTTGGCCCTCTCCTCGTCCTGGGGTATAACACCACGGCCCTGTAGGCCCCGAGGTAGTTACTTCTGACCTCTAGTACTGTCCTCACAAACCGCCACTAGCCTTTTCCGCGCACTTTGTCCTCACTCGTGCGCGTCCTGGGAAACTTCCCAGGGGGTCACCCATCCCAAGACTACTCCCGTGCAAGCACGCTTAACTTTGGAGTTCTTGGCTAATGAGCTCCCTCAAAAGGAGATGCACCTTGTTGGTATGAGTAGTACTATTAATCCTCTTAAATTAATCTCGGGTATTACAATCACCCCCACTTAGGATCGCAACGTCCTCGTTGCGCCCATAAACCAATCTCAATCATATCCCAGAATCTTTTTCCCCTGCTAAGTGCCTGCCCGATATCCAACGGATCAGCACACTGTCGCAGGGTTGCTCTGATACCATTTATAACACCCCGGCCCTGTAGGCCCCGAGGTAGTTACTTCTGACCTCTAGTACTGTCCTCACAAACCGCCACTAGCCTTTTCCGCGCACTTTGTCCTCACTCGTGCGCGCCCTGGGAAACTTCCCAGGGGGTCACCCATCCCAAGACTACTCCCGTGCAAGCACGCTTAACTTTGGAGTTCTTGGCTAATGAGCTCCCTTAAAAGGAGATGCACCTTGTTGGTATGAGTAATACTATTAATCCTCTTAAATTAATCTCGGGTATTACATGGGGTAGCTCCCCCGTCGTGATGAAGGTGGTGATGTCGGAGATCCAGTCCTCCGGTCGTTGTTGGATGCACAAGATGGGGCTGGCATGGATGCTGGACATGCTCAGCTCCTCGATCTTGGCTAACTGGGAGATGTGCTCCGGAGTGTCCGAGCTGAGTTTGGAGAGGATGTCGGCCTCGGCATTCTCGGCCCTTGGGATCTGTGTGATCTCGTGGGTTTCGAACGCCTTTAGCAACTCCTCTGCCGTTTGCTTGTATTGCTTCATCCGGCCTTCCTTTGCTTCGTACGTACCCTCAACCTGGCCCACTACCAGCTTGGAGTCGCACCTGATTCTGATGTGCCTGGCTCTGAGGCCAGCGGCAAGTCTGAGGCCGCTGAGGAGGGCCTCATACTCGGCTTCATTGTTGGATACCCTGAAGTTGAAGCGGATGGCATAGTAAGCTTTGAATCCTTCAGGGGATATGAGGACGCCGCCGCCGCCACATGATTTCGTGGCCGACGAGCTGTCGGTGAAGAGGATCCATGTGTCATCGGGCTCTGGCCAGGGAGTGGTAGTGGTTGTCTCTCTTGCCGTGCATTCGGTGACGAAGTCGGCCAAGGCTTGCCCTTTGATGGATGGCCTTGGCTTGATCTCAATCTGAAATTGGCTGAGTAAGATCGCCCATTTCACCATCCTTGAGGAGCTAGTGGGGCTCCTCATGAGTGCGTCAAGGGGCTGCTGGGTCAGTACATGAACGGCATGGGCCTGGAAGTAGTGCCCCAGTTTTTTCATCGTATGGACGATGGGTAGCACCGTCTTCTCAATGGGGGAGTACCTGAGCTCGGCCTCCCTAAGCGTTTTGCTGATGTAGAAAATGGCCTTCTGCACCCTTTCGTCCTCACGTATGAGCACGGAGCTGATGGCCGACGTGCTCACCCCTAAGTACAAAAAGAGGGTTTCACCGGCTTTGGGCTTGGAGAGCACTGGTGGGGACGACAGGTACCTCTTCAATTCTTCAAATGCTTCCTGGCACTCTGTCGTCCATTTGAAGCTACTTGCTTTGCGCATGATTTAGAAGAAAGGGAGTGCCCTCTCGGCTGACTTGGAGAGGAAACGGCTCAGGGCCGCCAGGTGCCCCGTCAGCCGCTGTACCTCCTTGACGTTGCGGGGAGGCTCCATGTTGATGATAGCCTATGTCTTCTCCGGATTTATCTCGATGCCTCTCCGGATGACCATGTAGTCGAGGAACTTGCCGCCTTGGACGCCGAAGGCGCACTTCTTGGGGTTGAGGCGGAGCTTGAACTCCTTCATGATTTCAAAAATTTCCCGGAGGTCGTCAGCATGTGTGGTGGCTTGCCTGCTCTTGACAATCATGTCGTTGACGTATGCCTCCATCGTCCGGCCGAGGACTGCTCTAAAGATCTTGGCCACCATCCTGGTATAGGTGGCGCCGGAGTTTTTGAGTCCGAAAGCCACGACGAGGTAGCAAAAAATTCCCTCCGGGGTCATGAATGTCGTCTTCTCAGCGTCATCTTCATGCATGAAAATTTGGTGGTACCCTCTGAAAGCATCAAGGAACGACATCAACTCGCATCCCACCGTCTCGTCCACCAACTGATCAATGTTGGGGAGAGGGAACGGGTCCATGGGGCACGCCTTGTTCAGGTCAGTGTAATCAACACACATTCTGAATGTCGGCGGTTTTTGGCGAGGACGACGTTGGCTAGCCACGTCGGGTACTTCACCTCGTTGATGTGGTTGGTTGAGAGGAGCATGGCGACCTCCCCTTTGACGAAGTCCCGCCTGTCGGCGGATAAGTAGCGCCGCTTCTGCTTGACAGGCGCGAAGGCTGGATCGACGGTCAGCCGGTGGGTGATCACCTGCCGGCTGATGTCTGGCATGTCGTCCGGGCCCCACGCGAAGATAACGGCGTATGACCGTAGGACGAGGAGGATGGCGTCTCGCTGGTCCTGTGGGAGTTGCCTCCCGATTTTGAGGACCCGCTCCGACCGGGAGGTATCCAGAGGGACTTCCTCGACCTCCTCGGCCGGTTCGGCATGCGGTCTCTCCTCGTCCTTGGCAACAGCTGCCGTGATGGTGTCTATCCTCTGTCCTTCCCTCTCGGCCGGCCTCATTAGCTTGAGGTAGCATGCTCTGGCTATCCTCTGGTTTCCTCTAGCGTAGCCGATGCCGCCATTGGTGGGGAACTTCAGACACAAGTGCTTCATGGAGATGATGGCCTCCAAGTCCTCCAGTGATGGCCGTCCCAAGATCAGGTTGTGGGTGCACTGGAGGTTGACCACCATGAACTCCATGTCAATTTTTGTGCGGTGGGGGCCGTCGCCGACCTCCACGGGGAGGACTATCGTGCCCTCGGCGTCGATAGAGTCCCCGGTGAAGCCGGACAACGGTGTCTTGATCGGTTTCAGCAGAGCTTTGTCCAGCTTCAGCTGCCTGAAAGTGTCCAGGTACATCACGTTGACGGAGCTCCCCGTATCGATGTAAGTGCGGTGGATGATGGAGTCACCGATCTCACACCGGATGACGAGGGCGTCCCTGTGTGCTTCCGTACCCGGAGGCAGATCTTTGTCGGTGTAGGTGATCGCCTCCGTTCGCTGCTTCTTCGGCTGGGGGGGAACGTGGGACACCTCCCCAATGTAAAGGGATTGGGTCCATTTCTTCCTTTGGGTGACAGAGTCCCCCGGTATTCCCACCTACGATGAGGTGAATATGGTTCTTCTTTGGCGGAGGCTCTTCAAAGTCCTCGTAGTCACTGAGCCGACCGATCTCCCGCTTCGTCGTAGAGGGTTCGCCCCCAGGTTTGCCGGTGTTTACCCACGAATTTTTGCGCGGGCCACCTTTAACAAATTGGGAGAGTTCCCCCTGACGAATAAGGCGCTCGATGGCTTTCTTCAGCGTGATGCAGTCGTCGGTGTTGTGTGAGGAGTTCTTCTGAAATCGGTAGTATGTGTCGCCTTGCTGGATGGCAAGGACCTCCTCGGTCGGCCGAGGGGCTTGCTCAATGAGGCCATGCTTCTCGGCGTAGTCGAGGATGGTGCTGACCGGGTGGGTGAGGGGGACCCCCGACCGTTCCAACCTCGGCCGCCAGTGGCGATCTTTCTTGCTTTGTCCACCAGAGCCGTGACGACCCTGGGCACCCTGGCCGGCCGGGGATGGTCCCGAGGCCGGCGAAGGATTTGTCTTCTTGGAGGGATGGCCTCCCTCTTTCTTGTGGTTGTGGAGCTCGTCGGCGTCAGCGTACAAGCTCCCGCGCTGGAGCGCCTTTGCGTACGACCTTGGAGGGTCTGTGATGAGGCTCCTGGCGTACGGGGAGCTGCGGAGGGCTCCCTTGTATAGGACGAGGAGGGTGCGCTCATCGGCCCCCTCGACCTCTTCGGTCTCCCTCGTCCACCGATCAATGAATGACCGGAGGGGTTCGTCATGTTGCTGCTTGACGGAGAGGAGATGGGTGAAATACTTCTTCGCACGCTTCCTCCCGGCAAAGTGGGTGAGGAAGCGCTGGGCAAGGTCTTGCCATGAGTCAATACTTCCTTCGGGAAGCGCGTTGAACCATTCGTACGCCGGCCCCTCAAGAGTGGAGAGGAACCAGCGACAGAGGTATTCATCCGACGCGTTCACCATCAGCATGTTGTTCTGATAGCGGCTGAAGTGCTCCTGGGGGTCTGATCGGCCATCGTAGGACTTGATGGCATTTCCCCTGTACTTCTCCGGGATGGGAGCCGAGAGCACCCTGTTAGTGAAAGGGGTACTGGTCCTGACCTAGATGACGGGGTCACCTCGCCCTTCGGCCAACTCCCTCTCAAGGGCACTGACTTTGTTCATGAGGGCGTTGAGGCCAGGGTCGTTGGAGGCGCCGGCCGTAGGGACATTTGCCGATTGCCTGGCCTCCATCTGGGCCAGCCTCCTTTCCAGCTGGGTGATGACCTCGTCTCGGGGATCCCTGGCGGCCGCAGCGGCGCCCTGCTTGTTCTTCATGCGCTCGTCATGGGCCGCATTGATCTGGTGGCGCACGTCGTCCTCGTGCAACATTCCCTTGCCCTTGTCCAGGTGGGGCTGGTCCGCTGTCCGGGACACAGACCCCAAGCTTTCCCTTGGCGAGCCAGGCCGACGCTCACCAATCCGCCCTGCCATCCTCTCCGAAACCGGACGACGACGCGTGTCACCTAGCCTATTGAAGGCAGAGGCTTTTCCACGCGCTGGGGTCTGCCCAGGCCGAAGAGGGGAAGCGGGGTGGGAGTGGGACGACGCCGTGTCCTGGGCCATTACCCCCTCATCGTTGCCTATCCTGACGGCCAACGGTTGGGGCTGAGGAGGTGGAGTGACGTTCCCCCCAGTTCTTGGCAAGAGTGCGCTGAGGACGGTGGGGTTCTGGGCCAAGCTGGCGATGATGACCGACAACGCGGTCTGGACCTGTGGATCCACAGACGGAGAAACCGCGGCCATAGGCTGGGTCGGGGCGTGGTCTGTCTTCTCAGCTCGTTTCTTGCCCAGGCCGATGCGGGCATCAGGGGCTCCGCCGTTGAGTTGGTTCCGGAGGTCCGTCGTGAGGTTGATGGCCTCCTGGAAGACGTCTCCTCCGCCGACCTGGTCGGCCATAGCGTCCTCGTCATGCTCCCTGGTCTCCTGATCCTCAGGGATGGCCTATCTGACGAGGTTGCGGTTTGACTTTGTTCTTCCCATGATCAGTGGTTAGCTGTGCTTGGTAGCGACGAAGGGTGCTAACTTGATTGTTCTAGCTCTCAATGAAAGCACCAAATGATAGATTATATATCTAGAGAGAAGTGAGAGCTAGAGAGAGAAGTGCAAGTAAATGCTTCAATAGAATGATTTTGTAACCCCCATAACTACCTCCAGAGGAAGTATTTATAGGAAAAATACGGGCTGGGCTCCCAAGCCTTGGGCTTGGGAGGCCCATTTACAACTGGACCGCTATTGGGTCGAATACAAAGTAACTGATGGGCTATACAAATGAATAAGTGTAAAATCTAGTTCTGCGAGTCCTCCGTGGCCGACGAGGGTCTGGCCGACGAGGGCACGGCCGATGAGGGCACGGCCGACGAGGACACCCTGGTTCCCTAGCTTCAGGTGCATATTCTGAGTCGGTCCCTCTTCGGCCGATGAGGGTCCTCTGGCCGACGAGGGCGCCGCGTAGTGGCTTGTGCTTTCTGTTCTTCCGAGTATGTGGGTCCTGGGGCCTAGATCCATATATTCGTGTGGGGGAGTGATCTCGTATCATCTTTTCCCCTCATCTTTTTTCCTTGTTTTTTATGCTTATATTTATCCTTATATATATAAGCATTATTTGTATCCTTTTTATTTTATCATTTTTATGTATATTAATCTCTTTTTATGTTATCTTCTTATAATAGCTTATCTTTTTATCTTTATGTCCTTTCTTTTTCTTTTGGTGGTGATATCATGTATTGATTAATGTTAGCCGACCCCAATATTTTTGGGACTAAGTCTTGGATGTTGTTGTTGTTGTTGGATGGTCAAATTAAGATGCATACATGTTTTCTTATATGGATGGTTGGTAAAATTGAGTGCTTCAGAAGGGAAAAGAAATCGTCGCATCAATAAAATTTACATCATAACCTTTATTTTATATTAGACTTTTTTGTACAGATCTACATTCTCAATCCGCAAATTATATCGTACACCCGGATGTAAGGTCCTCACTGTACATCCGGGTATTTTTGCAATTAATTACAAATTTGGTGGTAAAGATTAGGGATGGAGAAGGTTGCGCGGCGCTCGCTGATGTCTTGGGAGTCGATGGATGGGGATCTGCGCACATCTCTCTTCTCCGCTCACCATGGCCTTCCACGCACGAAGCAACAACATCATCGCCATCTGTCTGCAATCGCCGCTGCACAGCCTTCGGATGGAGGTTGTTGATTCCGAACCTAAGGCGGCGGATTCGAGCTTCAGTGTCTGGTGCGCCGTCGGATGAAGTTCGCAATCTGTCTGCAATCGCCGCTGCACAGCCTTTGGATGGAGGATGTTGATTCCGAACCTAAGGCGACGAATTCGAGCTTCAGTGTCTGGTGCGTCGTCGGATGAAGTTCACCCGCCACTGTAGAGCACGCCTGATGCTAAAATGAGTTTTATGTTAAATTAAAATGAGTATAACGTCGAAAATGAATGAGCACACAAAAATGCGTTTTTAAAATTTTTGATACTCATTTCGTAAGTTATGTATGCTCATTTGGTGGTAATGGTATGCTCATTTAACAGAAAGTTGATTTTCATCTCAATAAATGAAGTTTGGTGCTCAATGAACATATCGTTATGTTAAACTAACAAATCTTACGATTTTCATATCAATAAACATTTTATAAGTTACGTATACTCATTTGGTACTGATGTTATGCTCATTTTAAAATGTTATATTAATGCATATTTTAAAAGTATCATATTGCATTAAATTCGCATATGGAAATTCATAGAAGTGTATTATAGATATAATTCAATTAGTTTTTATAAAAGAAAAAATAAGGGAAAAAAATGAATTAGAAGATATGAAGCACAAATCATGATACTCATTGTTAGCCTCTAAATACTCAATAAAATATGTGAGATGCTCACTAAATGTACACTATTGCTCATTTAGCGGAAACCATAATTTTTCACTTATATTACAAAAATGTCACCAATTTTTTTTTGGCTTGTATTGATTGTTGGGCTGTCTTTCTTATTTGGGTCGGGTGTACATACACCCGGATGCACCATATACTCCAAATGCATTCAACATATAACTAATAAATTTTGTATCTCTTTAGTGTTTCTATATATTAACATGTATCACTCAGTTTTTTCCTCAAAATAATGTAAAATAAATAAAATATTTACAAAATTAGGGACGGGTTAATAATATTTCCTAAAATACTGTTGCGGATGATTAACAAAACTGCCACTTCAAGTGGCGGCTTAGGTAAAGGCCGAAGGGAGATTTCCCAAAATAGGAGTAAATGAAGTTTTGAATTTCAAAATATGACTACTATATTTTTATTCCTAAAATAGGACTAACATGACAGTATTTACTCTCATCTCGTAGGCATGACTCCCAAATAGTTGTAGTACAGTGCATTTAATATGTCAGTATTTATTATAACTAATAACAGTATTTTTCTGTCATAGCAGTATTTTTCATACATGACAGTAACAACTCCTATTTCGGAAAGAAAAACATAGTAGTCCTATTTTCAAAATTCAAACCTCATTTAATCCTATTAGAGTAATTTCCCAATGCAGAAGAGGAAGATTTGACTTTTGGGTCCCATCGAAAAAGTTATATAACATACATCAATATTTATACCTTTTTATTATCTTTCATATGACACCAAAATTGGATTAAAAAATTAGCAATGTCAAAAAAAAATTTGTTTTCATAGTGTTGTAACTTTTTTATTTTTACTCCGATTGTTACAAAAAGTATATCAAAATTTATAACTTTTTATTATCTTTTATATTACACCAGTATTGCATATATAAGAATGAAAAAATGATTTGGCACTTTAAAAACTTATCTGTAAGGAATAATTGTATTTAGATTTTGATGATGCTATATTAATTAGGACTGTAGAATACCCCTTTAGAAATTATGTTTTAGAATTTTCCCTTGTAAAGTTCTTAGCATATTCGACTACCAGAAGGCCTCTCTACCAGAAGTCCTCCAGACAGAAGATCTTGGTTCTCTGTCTAGGAACAGAAAACGTCAGGGTCTCTGTTACCCTTTAGCGTGACAGAAACCCTCCTGGTTCTCTGTAAGCTACCAACAACAGAAGTGCTCATGATCTTCTCTGAATCAGTTCTCTGCCAATGACATCAGAAGGTCTGACACTTGGAAGAAATCCACAAAGCCGGGAAGTCAACTTAAAGATTCCTTCAACGGCTAGGAGTATGAAACGGAAAAGCTACAGTGCTCGCATTAAATGCTCATTTAATGCTCCCCATGCTCCGTGGAGTAATTGCAGATGATTGGCCGCAATGTCAGGATTACTTTATCCCGAAATAGTAACCCGCAAACTTTACCGGGTCCTACTGATCAAGTCAACTGCTCGCGCATTAAATGCAGTTGTCCTCCTACTCCTCCAACGGGAAGACAACCTCAGTATAAAAGATACACTACGAAGAACAACCGGACAATTTTGCAACCTTGATTCAACTTTGCTATCACATTGCTACAAGCAAGATATTCAAACTCTGAAAAGCAAAAAGCCTCCTTGAGATTCAAACTCATTATCCTCTACAAGAGAAGGCAGAAGTTGGAAAAATACTTTTTCCAACTCAAGCAAAGTTCCAAGTGTTCTTCAACTCTTCAAGCTCATCACATACAAATCGTTTGTAACGAAGCTAGTTGGAGGAACCCCTGTTTCAACAGAAACTCTTCTTGCTACAAGAAGGACGTCCGAATAACTGGAGTAGTGAAGTGGTGATACTTCAAGGAAACTCAGTGAAAGGACCAGTGTTAAAGGAAGCCAGGCAGTGCATCCCAGGACACATCTAGGCTTGAAGAAGACGTGGAGTGCTTCTTAAGTGCTAGGACTAAGACTTTGTAAACGGCAGTTTTTACAGCTTAGTGGAACAGTGGATTAGAGGAACGAGTTGTTCCTTGAACCACTATAAAAATCCCTGGTGTCGTTTACTTACTGCTTTTAATACTTGCACTTAGTTAGAACTGTATAACTCCTTGGACTTGGTATCTGTGTTCAGCAGAACTTGTTCTACGAGTTAACAGAAGGCCTACTGCCTTTGCTTCTCTGAGGCTAACAGAACTCCCTGCCAGAACCCCATCCGCTACCAGTCTGTTCTTTCAACAGAACAGGCTATTCTGTAAATCTGGTACTTAGTTTAAAAAGCTAAAAACCAATACAGTCTATTCACCCCCCCCCCCCTCTAGACTGTATCCAGTATAACCGGGACCAACAAGTGGTATCAGAGCCTCCTTGTTCTAATAATCTTTTAGGTTATTTGTTGAACAAAGATCCACTTGTTTTTCTGTTTAACCTCATTTCTATCTGATATAATGGATCACTCCTTGTCCAAGAATCTTATGTTTTCAGATCTTAAGTTTGATGACTGGAGGATCCGGATGAAAGCACATCTCTGTGCCCTGCATGATGAAATGTGGGAAGTTCTTGACATTGGCCTCTTCACTAGCTTCCAGAAGGTCAATCCTGAACATGCCATAGACAACACCAGACCCCAGATGATCAGCAAAGCCAAGTCAGAATGGACCACTGAAGAGAGGAGAAAGTACAACCTAGACAATATTGCCAAGGACATCCTCTACAAGTCCATTGATGATAGGTACTTCAACAGAATCAAGAAGTGCAAGACTGCTAAGGAAATCTGGGATACTCTTGAGCTCATTGGAGCTGGTGATGAGCAAGAGAAGGACAACAAACTAACCATAGCCAACAAGAAGTTTGATGACTTCAAACTTCTCCATGGTGAAAGCATCTCCAAGATGTATGACAGGCTCCTCACTCTCACTGGAGAGATCTCTGAGCTTGGCAAGGATCTCACAACCAAGGAGATCAACCTGAAGGTGTTGAGGGGACTGCCCTCAGCATGGAAGATGAAGGTAGTTGTTGTCCAAGCCAGCAAGGATGTAAAGACTTATCCCACTGATAAGCTCATTTCAGATCTCAAAACTCATGAGTTTGAAATGATTGAAGAGAAGGAAGATGTACCAGAAGAGAGGACCACTACAGCCCTCACTGCCAGCACATCTAAGGTAAATGATTTTGACCCTTCAGTACTTTTATCTGATGAATATATGGCTGCCTTTGCCAGGAGATTCAAAAAGTTTATGAAGAATCCCAAAGATGGAAGGAGTCCATCTTTCAACAGAAAGCCATACCAGAAGGTCAAATCAACAGAAAGCAGTGGAGAGCTTCTCTGTTATAACTGCAGACAACCTGGTCACTTCAAGGCTGACTGTCCCCATCCTAGAGTGTCCAAGAAGCAAGGACAGGATGGAGAAAAGAAGAAGTACGAGGACAACTCCAGAAGAAGAAAGGCACTTGTGACAGAACAGCTGGAGAAAGAGCCTCTGTCAGAAACAGAATCCAGTTCTGACTCAGATTCTGATGAGGCCTTCTGTTGCCTTGATACTGAGACAGAAGACCTTTGCCTCATGGCTCATTCTGATGATGAGGTAACCTCTACTTCTGAATCTAGTTTTTCTTCGGTAGGCTTAGCTTTTGATTCTGATTCAATGTCAGAATTCTGGGAAGAGTTCAAGGCCATACAAGCCACTTATTTTTCTGTAACAGAAGAAAACAGTAAGTTGAAAGCTGAAATTCTTGACTTAAAGAAGGAGGTTGAGATCAAAATCAATCTTCTAATTGAGGAAATAGATCAACTGGAAACTGAAAATGTTTCTCTTCTTAAGAGAATAAGAGAAATAGAGCCTCTCGAGATTAAGTACAAAGCTTACCAGAAGGCCCAGTCTTCCATGGAAAAGATTGTGCTTGATCAACAGATTGGCACTGGTTTTGGTCTTGGTTATGGCTCAACAGAATCAGGTGAGCCTTCTGTAATGCCTAGCACCAGAGTTGCTAAGGCAGACAAGGTCATAGAGCCACTGATTTCTAGCCCCATCTGTCAAGCTGGTGTATCTGGCACCAAGGTTGTTCATGAGGAAGTCAGACCAGAAAAGGGTAAGATAAAGGTTCAACAGAAACCCTTTTTGAAAAATAATGAACCTGGCAGAAAACCTAACAACAGAAGAGGTTTTCAAAGTAACAAAAATAAAAGACCATTCATTGACAGACAACCTCATGTCAATCGTGCCAGAAATGATCACCAGAAGGGCAAATATCAAGAGAAAGTTAACTTCAGGCAGAAGAGGTTGGCTGGTCAACTTCAGAAGCCCAAGGTTAACCGTCCCTTTGCTCTTGATAGTATATGGGACTTCTTTCCAACAAAGAAAGCTATGCAAAAGTATGTAAACAGGAAGCATGACCCTCACAAGCATCTGCCCAAAGTGAATCACACTTCAGTTTACTATAACTACCAGGTGGACAATGGGTACCACCCACCAAGGTTTCACTTGATGAGACCAAAATGGTACCAACTACCCAGACTCCATGACCCCCCAGGACCCAGCATTGCTTGGGTACCTAAATCTTTCTTTTGATCTTGCAGGAACTGTGTGCTGGAGCCATCTCTGAACAAGAATGGTTTATTGATAGTGGATGCTCCAGGCACATGACAGGTGACAGAAGTTGCCTAACAGAGTTCCAGAAATGCAAAGGACCTAGAGTTACCTTTGGAGGTAATGACAAAGAAGGTCAAACAAAAGGAAGAGGAAAGCTGATCAAGGACCAGATAATCATTGATGATGTCTCATATGTCAACGGACTGAAGTTCAACTTGCTAAGTGCTAGCCAATTCTGTGACAAAGGCTACACTGTTGAATTCACAAAGGACTTCTGCTATGTGAAGCATGAGACAACAAAGGAAGTGGTTCTTACAGCATCAAGGAAGAAGAACATCTATGTAGTTGATTGGAACACTGCAAAAGATGGAGTTTGCCTGATAGCCAAAGGAGATTCAAAACTGAGCTGGGACTGGCACAAAAAGCTCAATCATTTGAATTTCAAAACAATCAACAAACTGGCCAGAGAACACATTGTAGAAGGGCTACCAGACATTGTGTACAAGAAGGAGACCCTCTGCAGTGCATGTCAGAAAGGCAAACAAGTGAATAATTCCTTCAAACCCATTGCTGGAGATCTTTCTACAAGTCCTCTAAATCTGATTCACATGGATTTATTTGGACCTGTTGAGACTCCAAGCGTTGGTGGCAAGAAATACACCGTAGTCATGGTTGATGACTACTCCAGATACACATGGACTGTTTTTCTGTCAAAGAAAAATGAAACTCTTCAGAAGTTGCCATCTCTGTTAAAGCAACTTCAGACTGAGAAGACTTGAAAGTGAAGACAATCAGATCAGACAGAGGAACTGAATTTGTCAACCAAGTCATAAAGGACTTCTGTGATCAGAATGGAACTTTTCATCAACTTTCTGCCGCCAGAACCCCTCAACAAAATGGCGTAGCAGAAAGAAGGAACAGAACGTTAAAAGAAGCTGCAAGAACAATGATTGCAGAATCTGGATTGCCTATGAGATATTGGGCTGAAGCAATCAACACTGCATGCTATACTCAGAACAGAAGCATGATCAACAAGAATCACCAGAAGACCCCTTATGAACTCTGGAAGGGAAGAAAACCTAACATCAGCTACTTTCATGTATTTGGATGCAAGTGCTACATTCTCAACAATGGAAAGGAGCATCTGAAAGTATTTCAAGAAAAGGCTGATGAAGGAGTCTTTATAGGCTATTCAAACACCAGTAAAGCCTATAGAGTACTCAACAGAAGAACCCTACATGTTGAAGAATCCATACATGTGAAGTTTGATGAAAGCACCTCTGTTAAAGAGGTAACAGAGATTCTCAAGGAAGTCAGCATAGAAGACAGAACACCAGAACCAACAGAAGAGGTGGCAGACAACCCTGCATTTCCAACACCTGCGCCAAACCCCCTTCTGTTGAATGAAGATGAAGACTCTGAAGATGAGGAACCAGAGAGACCAAGACAGCAGCTGACAGAACCAGACCTAACATGGTTAAGAGACCATCCTCCTAACCAAGTGATTGGTCAAATCAGAAGTGGAGTTCAAACCAGATCCACATCAAGGAGAGAAGCAATGCTTGCCTGCTATATATCTCAGATGGAACCTATGACAGTTGAAGAAGCTCTTGCAGACTCAGAGTGGATCAATGCTATGCAAGAAGAGCTCACTCAGTTTGAAAGGAACAAAGTATGGGAACTTGTTCCTAGGCCAAAGCACCAGAATGTCATCGGAACCAAATGGGTATTCAAGAACAAAGCAGATGAAGATGGCAACATTGTAAGGAACAAAGCAAGGCTAGTAGCTAAAGGATATTGTCAAGAAGAAGGAATAGATTTTGATGAGACCTTTGCATCAGTTGCCAGACTTGAAGCCATCAGAATCTTTCTAGCCTATGATGCCTACAACAACATCAAGGTCTACCAGATGGATGTCAAGAGTGCATTTCTGAATGGAGATCTTGAAGAGGAAGTTTATGTGGAACAACCACCAGGTTTTGTCATTCCTACTCAATCTTCTTGTGTCTACAAGCTTAAAAAGGCCCTCTATGGTCTTAAGCAAGCTCCCAGAGCCTGGTATGACACATTGTCCCTTTTCCTAGTGAACCATGGGTTTACTAAAGGAAAGGTTGACAAAACTCTATTTCAAATCTCTGTTGCTAACCATATTCTGTTAGTACAAATATATGTTGATGACATTATATTTGGTAGTACTAATCCAGAACTGTGCAAGAAATTTTCTCAAGTGATGCAGAGTCAATTTGAAATGAGTATGATGGGAGAACTCAGTTACTTCCTAGGACTTCAAGTCAAACAAGTTCCAGAAGGGATCTTTATCAATCAAGGGAAGTACACCAGAGATCTGATCAAAAAGTTTGGAGTGGAAGGCAAATCATCAGTGAAGATTCCCATGAACACTTCACAAGGAATTGGTCCAAATGATGAAGGAAAGGATGTAGATGCAACAACATATAGAGGAATCATAGGATCTCTGTTGTATCTCACTGCAAGCAGACCAGACATCTCATTCTCTGTTGGAATCTGTGCCAGATACCAATCAAAGCCCAAGGAAAGCCATCTAAGTGCTGCAAATAGAATCATCAGATACATCAAAGGAAATCCCAATGCAGGCCTATGGTATCCCAAAGGAGGTAACTTTGAACTAATTGGTTATTCTGACTCAGATTTTGCAGGTTGCAGACTAGACAGAAAGAGCACCTCTGGTCACTGCCAATTGCTAGGAGGAAGACTTGTTTCCTGGTTTAGCAAGAAGCAGAACTCCATCTCAACAAGTACAGCTGAGGCAGAGTACATTGCAGCTGGAAGTTGCTGTGCTCAGCTACTCTGGATGAAGCAACAACTGAAGGACTATGGAGTTCAAGCAAAGGAGATCAAGCTGTTGTGTGACAACACCAGTGCTATTGCTATCACTCAGAATCCAGTTCTTCATTCCAGAACAAAGCATATTGAGATCAGACATCACTTCATCAGAGATCATGTGGAGAAGAAGCACATCTGCATGGAACATGTGCCCACAGAAGACCAGCTTGCAGATATCCTGACAAAGCCTCTTCCTGAGGCTAGGTTCAACAAACTGAGAGAGGAATTGGGAATGATGGATGAGATTCCAAGGGAAAGTTGAAAAGAAAGGCCCTCTGTTGCTCTTTTGCTGTTGACAGAATACCTGTAGCAGAACCCCTTCTGTCAACCCCTTCTGATCCCTACCATGGCAGAACACCTCAGCAACAGAAAACCCCCCTTCTACAGAAAACCCCTCAGAAGGTTGTGGACTTAGAAAATTTTCTGAAACCGGGTATCCTAGTAAATTATTAAAGGTCTTTTACCTTTTTACCCTTAAAACGGTATCAAGCCGTATAATATTTACTGCGCCCCCGTTTAATTACTCCGCCCCTTTTTACATTTATTGGTTTCTTGGAACCATAAATTAATTCCAAACGTCCACTAACCCAAACACATAAATTCCCCTTTCACAAACCTAAACCGTTACTGCTCTCATTACTTTCAAACTCTCAAACCTCCATAGCTCTCAAGCTTTCTGCAATTCTTCTCTGATCAAATGGCTTTCATCAACATCAACGACCTCACCAAGGAGGAAATCAACACTCTTGTTTCAAATATTTACACAGGGATGAACTGCGACCTCTCCGCACTCCCTTAACTCGCTTCAAACCATGAAACGATGATGAAGATCATCAAGGGAATGGAGGACTCCCAACTGAACAAAGTGGTAGGTTATCACTTTGATTCCTACAGTACAAGGGACGTAGCAGAGTTCTATCTCAACGCTACATACGAAGGGGAGACCATCCGGTCTAATGTCAATGGTGAAGACATTACCCTCACTCCTGCAGACCTCAACGCTCTCTTTGGCGTAGTAGAGTACCCACAAGAAGAAGAAACTGAAGGTTTCCTAACTCTGGACAGTGTCAACGTCACTGTGGACAACTTTGTCCAACTCTACTGCCGACCTGAAGTGGGTAGAGTTCCTAAGCTCTACATGAAGAAAAATCTTCTTCTGAGCGACTATGAGAAATTGGTCAACATCCTGCATAGGTGTGTCTGGAGCAAGAGCACCTCCACAGATGACATGAATGCGCTGAATGCAAAGGCTGTCTTTGCAGTTCATCATGGGATGAACATCAACTGGGGACAGGTAATTGTCAAATCCCTTGTTGAGTTCATCAAGAAGAAAGACAAGGAGACCGGTCTGTTCAAGACCCCCATGGGTTATGGTCTCCTAATCTCTGAAATCCTGCTCACACCAAGGATAGGGCTGAGAAACTCTATTGAGGCAGACTACACCAAGCTGCTCTTCCTCAACACTTCAAGTGACAGGAAGGTTGCTCTCAAGGCAGAGCAGAAAAGACTCAGAACCCTTGAGTTCAACAGAGAAAGGCAACAACAGAAGGTTGTTCAACCAAAGAAAGTTTCAAAGAAGCAACAGAAACCTCCTACCCCTTCTGACTCTGAAGAAGAAATACCTTTGGTGAAGAAGGTGGTCAAGAAGTTTCCCAAGAAAAAGATCACACCTGTCAAAGTCCACAAGTTGGTGGCAAAGAAATCCGTCCTTAAGAGAAAGGCTCCTTCACCTATCTCTTCAGCAAGCACCCCTTCTGCCTCCCCCATTGCAAAGAAGGCCAAAATTTTGACACCTGCAGCACAGGAGAAGCTGGAGGACTCTGTCATCTCTGCCCCAGCCAACAGAAATGCTTGGCACGGCAAGAGGATCATCTTTGAGTCAAGTGACTCAGAAGAAGAAGAAGTTGTGCAGAATGCCACTTCTCAGGGGGAACTACATTCTTCTCCTCCTGCCTCTGCAAATGATCAACCTATGGTGGTTCCTTCACCAGAACACCAAGAAGGAAGCAGTACTTCTAGCCCTGATAGGAAATTCATCAGGATTCTGGCATGGAGAAAGTGGAGAGTGGGACCTCTCACTGAGCTCCTCAAGAACTTGTCCTACTTCATCTCTGAAGAAGAAGAAGTACTCAGATGGGCTGACACAGAAGATGTGGAGTCCTGCCTAAACAAGGATTTTCTTCTTTCTGTCCTACAGAAGAAGAAGGAGAAACTTCAAGGAAAAGCACCTCTGGTCAGAAACTCACCAGAAGACCATGTGAAGGCTCTTCAAGAGCATGAGATGAATGATTTTGATGCTTGGCTAGTCGAGAAGAAGAGGAAGGAATCAATGATCAAATTTCGCCACAGTGCACATGGAGAAGGTGAACCCTCTACTGCCAATGATCTACCTCTGGTCATGGAAAAACTTATCAAAGAATGGAGAGACTCTCTGTTCACAGAAACAATACTAGAGGTAATTCCCCCAATCATTCCTTCTCCCCCTCCCTCTCCTAAAAACACTTCTCCCCAACCCCAACAGAAATCCCCCTCACTCCCACAGAAAACCATCTCTGCACAGAAAACCCCTTCACACCAGAAACCCTCCACCCCCAAATCTTCATCTCCTTCACACTGCAAACCGTTCTCTCCTCCCAAGAACAAATCACCATCCCCTCAAGGACAAATTATCCCTTACCAACACCAACAGATCATCTCCTCTACAACTTCACCCCATCAGAGAACCTCCTCACCCAAAACCAAAAATCCATCTCCCTGCAAATCCCAACCCTCAATCAGATCCAGATCACCATCACCTCCACCCTATCCTCCACAACAACAGCATGCTCCCTCACATCAACAAGGAAACCCCTCCATCAACAAATCCAGAACTGCTTCTCCACAGCCTACACCACAAGATGCAGCCACACCTATCTCCCCTCAACACTCTGTGGCCTCTACCCCCATCAGGAAACCTATCTTCAGGGTGCCCTCCTCTTCCAGTGACAATGATGGATTTCTTACATCCTCCATTGCTGCTGATGAAACTTCCAAAAGGAGGAAGACCCCTCCTCAGAGTGAAGAACAACCCAGAAGGCCTCCTATGCCTAAATCAAGAGGTCTAGGTATGCCTGGGAAAACAGAATCCAAAGAAGATAAGCCCCAAATCTCCTTCAATCAGTTTGTCACTGCAGCTGAAGACTTTGGTGGTAAAATGCTTGATGGCATGGATCAATTGGCTGAGATCAACACCAAGCACCATGAACATCTCACCTTTGTTCACAATCATCTTGAGGCTGGACTTCAGCATATCTCAGAGAAGGTTGAAGCTCTGACCCAAACATTGGTCACCTTCATGGAATCATCATCTGCAAAGCTTAATGCTGTTGCCAGAGAAGTGGATGGTGTCCACTCTGTTCTCTACTCCCAGTCTCAGATTCTCAACAAGCAGAGTAAGCAACTCAAGGATATAACAGAATCCCTGGACATTGTACAATGGTATGAAGACCAATCTGCTGAGAAGTTTATGCAGCTACAACTCTTGAATAATGATCACAAAGATCAAGTGGCCACCCTGATCAAGAAGGATCAAGAAAGGTATCAGAAGCTGATACTACTTGAAGCTGGCTCTCAGGACATCAAGTTTGCTCTTGATCGTCAACAGAACTTAATAGAAGGTCTGACCTCTGTCACGCAGACCTTGCCAGAAACTCTTGAGCAGATAGCCATCTCCCAGGCAACAGAGTTCCAGAAAATCGCCATGATGATCTCTGACCTGGATGATGCCAAAAAGGGGGAAAAGGAAAAGGACCCCCAACAGAAAAAATTGCCCCCTAGGCCAACTGCTGGGCCCTCATCTGATATTGACCCAACTCCTTACTTCCAGGCCTCCCAAGAGAAGAAGAGAGAAGCTGGTACTTCAAGACCTTCTTCTCCTCGCAGAGGTTCTACCAAGAAGAAGAAAGTTTTCAACTTCACAGAGTGGAGATTGGGTGGCTCTCAGAAAATTGACAGAGCTCAATTTGAAGAGATGAATGCTAAAATGACTCCTACCCAACAACAGCACCTCTATCTGGACAAAGATGGTGTTGTCAGAGTTAGGTATGGAGGATCTCTTGAAGAAGCAGAAGAATGGTACAAGAAGAATATTGTCCCAGGGAAGACCATACATGAAGGTGTCCTTAACTATTTGGACTGTAAGCTTAAAGGCAATCTTATCAAAGGTCTGGCAATCTCCTACATGAGGATCTCCTATATGGGCATCTTATCAAAGGTCTGGCAATCTGGTCAAAATCAGAGTTGAAATAAACGAAGAACTGCTCAGGCTTCAAAGACTAGAGGAAGAAGCTCTAAAGGCAGCTAATCTGGAGAATGTGTAAGGTTTAAACCCTGTAATATCTATCTAATAAAATCACATCTCTGCCTTCTAACTTTGAAGTGCTTTTCCTCAAATTCTTGTCTTTTTGCCTTCTGCTTGTGTTTGTTTATTTCTGTTATATTCTGCTATCTGAATGTATCGTACTCTTACTATTTTCCTATGCCAAGTTGCCCACCAAGATTTTAATGAAAAGTTTTAAACTTTAAATTTTTATGGTGAAGGCACTTCTCTGGAAATAGTTAAAGGGTTTTGGCATCATCAAAAAGGGGGAAATTGTAAGGAATAATTGTATTTAGATTTTGATGATGCTATATTAATTAGGACTGTAGAGTACCCCTTTAGAAATTATGTTTTAGAATTTTCCCTTGTAAAGTTCTTAGCATATTCGACTACCAGAAGGCCTCTCTACCAGAAGTCCTCCAGACAGAAGATCTTGGTTCTCTGTCTAGGAACAGAAAACGTCAGGGTCTCTGTTACCCTTTAGCGTGACATAAACTCTCCTGGTTCTCTGTAAGCTACCAACAACAGAAGTGCTCATGATCTTCTCTGAATCAGTTCTCTGCCAATGACACCAGAAGGTCTGACACTTGGAAGAAATCCACAAAGCCGGGAAGTCAACTTAAAGATTCCTTCAACGGCTAGGAGTATGAAACGGAAAAGCTACAGTGCTCGCATTAAATGCTCATTTAATGCTCCCCATGCTCCGTGGAGTAATTGCAGATGATTGGCCGCAATGTCAGGATTACTTTATCCCGAAATAGTAACCCGCCAACTTTACCGGGTCCTACTGATCAAGTCAACTGCTCGCGCATTAAATGCAGTTGTCCTCCTACTCCTCCAACGGGAAGACAACCTCAGTATAAAAGATACACTACGAAGAACAACCGGACAATTTTGCAACCTTGATTCAACTTTGCTATCACATTGCTACAAGCAAGATATTCAAACTCTGAAAAGCAAAAAGCCTCCTTGAGATTCAAACTCATTATCCTCTACAAGAGAAGGCAGAAGTTGGAAAAATACTTTTTCCAACTCAAGCAAAGTTCCAAGTGTTCTTCAACTCTTCAAGCTCATCACATACAAATCGTTTGTAACGAAGCTAGTTGGAGGAACCCCTGTTTCAACAGAAACTCTTCTTGCTACAAGAAGGACGTCCGAATAACTGGAGTAGTGAAGTGGTGATACTTCAAGGAAACTCAGTGAAAGGACCAGTGTTAAAGGAAGCCAGGCAGTGCATCCCAGGACACATCTAGGCTTGAAGAAGACGTGTAGTGCTTCTTAAGTGCTAGGACTAAGACTTTGTAAACGGCAGTTTTTACAGCTTAGTGGAACAGTGGATTAGAGGAACGAGTTGTTCCTTGAACCACTATAAAAATCCCTGGTGTCGTTTACTTACTGCTTTTAATACTTGCACTTAGTTAGAACTGTATAACTCCTTGGACTTGGTATCTGTGTTCAGCAGAACTTGTTCTACGAGTTAACAGAAGGCCTACTGCCTTTGCTTCTCTGAGGCTAACAGAACTCCCTGCCAGAACCCCATCCGCTGCCAGTCTGTTCTTTCAACAGAACAGGCTATTCTGTAAATCTGGTACTTAGTTTAAAAAGCTAAAAACCAATACAGTCTATTCACCCCCCCCCCCCCCTCTAGACTGTATCCAGTATAACCGGGACCAACATTATCTTTTAAAATGTTGTAACTTTTTATTTCTACATTGATTGTACAAAAAATATCAAAACTCATAACTTTTTTAATATTTTTCGTATGACGTCAATATTACATATACAACAAAAAAAATTGAAGGTGCAGTCATAAATTCTTTTTTCAAATTTAAAGTTTTGAGCCAAAAACCTATACGAGCCGCATCTTCAACTTTTTTTATTTATATATGCAATATTGATTTCATACGGAAGATGTTAAAAAGTTATGAGTTTTGATATTGATGTACATGGGACCAGACCCCCATGACCACATACTCAGAAGAACAGGAGGAAACACGGTTGTCATATTGATGTACATGGGTCCAGACCCCCATCAAGTGGGTTCTCCGTCGGCCAGATGAGCTTCTTCAGTCGGACAAACATCAACTCAGAATATGGTCCAGAACCCATGAGAACCGGGGTTCCTTCATCGGCCATGTCTGTGTCGGCCGTGGCTCTATCGGCCAGACCTCCGTCGGCCAAATACACTTTGGATAGCCAGATTTCATACTTAGTCAGATTACAGACTTGTATCCAACCCAGTAGAGGTCTTATATTGTAATGGGCCTCCCAAGCCCAAGACTTGAAAGCTCAACCAATATTTTCCCTATAAATACCCCTATTGGGGGTAGTTGCAAGGGGTTGACAAATACCTTTATTGCACATTCACTGTACTTCTCTCTCTCTAGCTTTCACTTCTTTCTAAGAGTTAAATACTCTATCAGATATTTTGACAATCAAAGTAGAAATAAAAAAGTTACAACATTTTAAAAGACATTTTTTTTGAAAGTAAAAAAGTTATATTTTCATTTTTATATATGCAATATTGGTGTCATATGAAAAATAATAAAAAGTAATGAGTTTTAAATTTTTTTTTTAACAATCAGAGTAAAAAAAAAGTTACAACACTTAAAAAAACAATTTATTTTTTGAAATTGCTATTTTTTTATTTTTGTATATGAAATATTATATTTGTGTCATATGAGAGTTTTTTTCCGGAATAATGCTAATTAAATAAATTATTTCCGAAATACTGCCGGGTTAAGAATAATTTCCAAAATACTACTGGAATTAACCACGGTTAAGGAAAGTCGACATTGCAAGTGGTGTCTCTTGTATTACTTCACAAAATCCGCCACTCCGAGTAGCGGCTCTTCTCTTATAGTACAAAATCCGCCACTTCAAGTGGCGGCTCTTCTCTTACGTCCCATTTCGTACATATATAAAACGCAGTATGTTTCAAGAATTTTTTTAACTGCCTTTCCGATTGAATTTTGAGATGAAATTTGGTATGAATAAACTATACTTGATGAGGAACATGCTCCAAAACTTTCATCAAAAAATTCCACCGGAAACACCCTCTGATGGTGTTGTCCGCGGGGGTTCCGGTCAGGACGTCATGACAAAAGGGTGGTCCGGCCACCTCAATTTGAGGTGATTCCCGGTGGGCTGTTTTTCTGAATTTTGTGTGTATGTTATTCATCAATTCTAGTTAATCCATATCAAATTTCAGAACCAATCGCAATCGGGAAAGTAGTCAAATGATTTTTTAAAGATAACTGCGTTTTATATATATAATCCGGCGTAGTTATCTTTCAAAAATCATTTGACAGCCTTTCGGATTGAATGTTTTGCTCAAATTTGGTATGAATGAAATAGACTTTATTAAGAACATACAAAAAAAATCATCAAAACATACCACCGGGAACCACCTTAAATTGAGGTGGCCGGACCACCCTTTTGTCATGACGTCCTGACCGGAACCCCCCGCGGACAACAACATCAGAGGGTGTTTCTGGTGGAGTTTTTTGATGAATTTTTTTGAGCATGTTTCTCATCAAGTCTAGCTTATGCATACCAAATTTCAGCTCACAATTCAATCGGGAAGGCAGGTAAACAAAATCTTGAAACATACTGCGTTTTATATATGTACGAAATGGGACGTAAGAGAAGAGCCACCACTTGAAGTGACGGCTTTTGTACTATAAGAGAAGAGACGCCACTCGGAGTGACGGCTCTTGTGAAGTAATACAAGATCTGCCACTCTTTCCCTAACCGTGGTTAATTCCAGCAGTATTTTTGGGAATTATTCTTAACCCGGCAGTATTTCGGAAATAATTTATTTAATTAGCATTATTCTGAGAAAAAACTCGTCATATGAAATATAATAAAAAGTTAGAAATTTTGATATACTTTTTGTAGTACAAATAAAATTAGTTATAAGAGTTTGAAATAAACAAATAATTTTTTGTTGGGTGGATCCCAGAAGACAATGCCCCTCTTTTGGTATAAGCTACTACTTGAAGCGGTGGTTTATGTTAACCCTGGTCAATTCCAACAGTATTTTGGGAAATATTATTAAATCCTAATTTTGTAAATATTCTTTTATTTAACATTATTTTGAGAAAAAACTTTGTATCACCTAGAACACTAGATTTGTGTATAGTTTTTTTTGAGGAAATATGCTTAAATTGATATCACATCATTCAGGGTAAAACAACAAAAAGACCACTGGTAACCGCCGACCCTCGAAGAAGACTCAGAGCTAATTGTGTGATGTATGCCCAGATTTCAGCAGTCGATTAATCTAATAATAACTGGAAGAATTTAAAACAGTAGAAGAGAAATTTCACCAATAACGTATACCGTGTATATAGAATGATGAAGAACAATTACACAATACTCGAACGTATCAGCTAGAGAGAGAAATTCTAGTCTACTGGCTCTACAGAGAATAATATGCGGAATGTAATGTGTAAAGACTTAGAGTTCTAGAGAGAGTTTCGAGAATGATATGGTTATTCTAATTGTGAAACCCTCAAGTATTTCGGCCATCTCAGCCTATATTTATAGGTGAGAGACTCGAACTTCCTAATACAATTAGGAAGCAACTAGGCATGCGTGTGGGCTATTAGAGCACTTAATCAATTGGACCTAATTCTCTCTCAGCTAATCTAATTAAATACAAAGACTCAATAAATAAATTACAAATATATTGAACACAATAAATAATATTCCTAACACTAATCACCTTTAAAGAAGCAATATAACTCGTTGATTCATTACTGAGCGCAAATGAGCTATAAACGGTTAAACCTGACCTCTCGTCACCCAAATCCAAATCCACAGTCTTACAACAAAATAAAACACAAAGCCGAAAGTAAACAGTATACTCCAAACAATTTAAAAAATAAAAACGCAAAGAAATAAATCTCCTGCCCCGTCTTCTAGAGCACCACCATCATCCACATACCCTAACCTTCCCTTTGTCTCATATGCTTCGGTGGACCCAAGAATCGGAGCCCGTCTACTCCCCATTTTTTGGCTTGTACAGAACCATGTTATCCCCAACGAGATTCTCTGTTTACAGAGTTTCCCACATTAATCTGTGTTTTTGCTCCATTGACACTTCCTCAATACTCCCAAACTCCCCATCTTTTGTCGTGCTATTAACTGTGCCCGACGTGGATTCCATCCCATCCTCTCATGCTATATCATCCGACTTGTTGTCCTCTTTGAGATGGAGACCCTGACATGAGCTAGATGACTCGTCTACTAATCATTTATTACCTCATGTAGGACTAGTATTCACCCCATCACCTTAAGGTGCACCCCATAAGTTTTTTCCTGTAGTAAGTTATTCTTATATGTCAACGGACAGAATTTATCAGGATGATCAATAATACCACAAATATAGCAAAAATTGGGTAGCTTTTCATACTTAAATTCCACTCAGTGACCAATCCCTCCTTTCTTGAGGGTTGTACTTTTTTTCAAAGGTTTTTCCACATCCATACATACTCTGACTCGCAGATAAGCTTCCCATTTTTTGTCAAATTGGTTTTCATCATGGCTAATATATTTACCAATAAAATTACTAATTCTTCTAGCGGTGTCTAGGTTCATGAAACTATAAGGAACATTATGAACCTGTACCCAAAATTTAGCCTCATTGAGACTGATCTTAAGCGGAATGTCCTTCGACCTCACCTCTTTTAGAATCAATTGATTTCTTTCAAACTACCATGGGCCACCCTCTAAAACATGTTTCATATCCACAATATGATAGAAAGTAAAGAGATGCCCTTTGTCACCAATTTCTTTAATCGGCACACCTTTTCCTGGCCTCCACAACGAAGCCATAAGCTCTTTTAAAACAGGAAATTTGATCTTCCTATCGGTCAACAGAGCACCCATGATAAGTTTGTATTTCAACACGCATTTGATGCGTGTTTAGATTAAGTTTTGTCATTTTTCCTAATCTATTTGAGTCACAAAGTGTTTACTTGGCTCAAGTCACGGTTTACCAGATTTGGTTTGCATTTGTTGAAAAAATCAGGAATTTAGACCCGACATCGGCGTTTGAGTTTAATTTGAGAAGATTTGGAACGCTTTCGAGAAATGACAAGAAGCATCGGAGGTCCACGGGATGATAAAGGAGCATGTTTTGAAGTCAAGAGAGCCAAAGATCAAGTACGAGAGCAATCCCAGGCGAAAAGGGAAGAAAAACGGCCAAAAAGTCAAGTTAGAAGAAGTGCTCGTCGAGCACTTGACGCCCGCTCGCCAAGTCCTTGACGCCCGCTCGCCAAGCGGGGGTGACAGAATTTCAGAAAATTGGGACAAAAGGTCCCCTCACCACGCACCCTTACCCGCACGCCGAGCGGGATGAATTGGAAGACGCTGGAGAGAGCGCTCGGCGAGCGCATGACAGGCGCATGCCGAGCGGAGGTGATTTAAGCAAAATAATTAAATTCAGTGGTGCGCTCACCGAGCACTCCTTTCCCGCACGCCGAGCGCACAACATGGAGTCCAATTTCGACCCGGATTGATATGTTTTCTATTTAAACACCCCGTAAACCCCATGTTTTAGTTTACGGAGCTTAGAGAGAGGTCTAGGATGAAATTTTGAGTATTTTTTCGCTTTGTTATTCAAGATCTTGTGATTATTTGTAAGTTCCATTTTTTAATTAATGACAAATAATTCTTTTCATCCTAATTCTGTTGTTAATTCAATTATCAATTGTGAGTAGTTTTAATTAGGGATTTGGGATTGATAAAGGGTTTAATCATGATCTAGGGTTAATTTCTTGAGGGATTAATTGCATGATCTTTATTTAATTTGTGTTTGAATAATTTAATTGATGTCTTTTGTAACCTGGAACGGCCGCTAGGATTATAATTGCACATAGAATAAATTAAGAGAGATCTAATTTAGCAATGGTTAGGGAGCCGTACGCTCGCTCGTTTTGTCAATAATTTAGAAACCTGTCATGTGAGAGATCAACTTGGTTCTCTAAATTATTGTACTCTACGCTGCGGAGCGGTAAGAACTTAGTATTGATAAGCGTTTCTCAATTAAATAATTTTCATGTGATTAAGCCCGATCAGTCAGAAATCTGATTACCTCGGAATCAATCATTGTTCCCTATCGTCATTAATTAGAAAGAACACATTTATTTTAATCGCTTTTTCGTAGTATTAATTTTCCAATCTCGCACATCGCATTATTTTATTTATTTATTTATTTTAATCGCTGAATTCAGTTAATTCCTAGTTCCCTTTTTCCGTCCTTGTGGAGACGATACTCGTACTTTAGCCCTATACTGCTTAGGGGTGGGAAAAACCGAACCGAAATCCGAAAACCGACCCGAGCTCGGACCGAAAAATGTTACAGGACCGGTTAAAAAAAATGGACCGAACCCGAAATTCCGGGTCCAAATCCGGTCCCTAAAAAATACAAACCGGCCCGGACCGGCCAAAACCCGGTCCGATTATTTCATTATAATTTATTATAAAAATTAAGAAATTCTATGGAAACAAGTCCAAATACTCACTTGGTGTCTTCTTTTTTGTTTTGTTTTTTAATCCATCTTAAAGAGAGACATCAAAAAAAAAACATCATTTTGTCAGAACTTTGTTCTCTTAAGTCTTAAAGCTGAATTTTTGTTGTTGGGATTTTGCTAGTATTTATGTTTGGCTCTTCATGAGTGGTTTGGATCAATACTTTTATTGTGCTAGAAATTGAAATATCGTTGCTTTATAGCCTTTGAATTATTGATTAAATAGTTTTGCTTTGACTATAATAGAAAATGTGAAGGTTGAATCGATTTGATTGATTATCGAACATTTTTTTGAATACTTTTTTTTATTGGTCTTTGACCGACCCTACCCGAACCCGGACCGAACCCGAACCTAAAAAACCCTGGCTCGGACCGAATATGTCGGGAATTTTTCCAGTCCCATTTTTCATAACCCGAGAAGTTTCGGGTAATTTTCGGGTAGAGCAAAAACCCGACCCAGCCCGAACCGATCTCACCCCTAATACTGCTACATATTTTAAGTGCGAGAAAACTCATATCAACCCACAACCGGAAAGTTCAGATGTGCCTCCTCCACCGGTGGTTCTTCTAACTCATCGTCATCCAAATTCAATTCCTCAGGATCCCCCCTAAAGCCATCTTTTTGTATTGATTAACAATTGTTTCCACCAGACGCCGCCTACTCCTAAATGATCGGAACACTCAGCCGAACGACCCGGACTCCACCCTTCTTCCTGTAGGAGATGACCTCGTTGTTGTTGCCACCGCTAGCCTCCAACGCCTCTGTCTTGCACAACCGCTTGCCTTCAACCGATGCTGCTAAATAACGAAGAACCGCCTTCGGCGGCCGCTCCTCGACAATGTCGATAGCGGAAAAACAAACCCTAGCAGATCCTACTATATTTTTTTAAATTTTGCTCGGTTGCAAGGCTAAAAAGGAAAATATTAACGGGTCAGGATCGAAACCCGAACCAACCGATTCAGTCTCCAAATCGTTGAACCAGGACCAGGTACCCTATACACCCGATGGGTACCCACCTTTGCCCGGAATCAGAAAAATGTACCCAATCTGGTCCCACACAGTGTCAGGCCCAGTCCCGACCCAGTTAATCCCTAGGTCACCTAGGTGTGATTAGTGTTGGACTCAGGCCGAGCCGAGCCCGGTAGGCTACGGTACTAAGAAACTAAAGCATGATAGTGACCGGTTTGATCTAGGGATGGACCCAACCGGTTCAGCCCAGCCCGGAACCGGCCCGGCCCGCCACTGTGCGGGCCCGGACCAACCCGGTTGGTGCTAACTGAATCCGGGCTTTTACCCGGTTGGGGAGCGGTGAGCGGGCCAGGCTCGGGCCCAGTATTTGTTGAACCGGCCCGGGCGGTTGGGGCCGGGCCCGGGCTTTTTTTTTTAATTTTTTTGGTTTTCTTGGTTAGGGCTGGGTGTTTTTTTTTTGGGGGGGGGGGGGTTGGGGTGGGGTGAAAAGGGGGGCGGGTCGGGGGTTAGTTAGAAAGTAAAAAAAATTAACTTGACCTGGGCCCGGCCCGACCCGGTTAGGACCGGACCCGGTATCAACCCGGGCCGATTCCGAGCCCAACCATTTGAAAAAAAAAAGCCCGCCTAAGCCCGGAGCGGAACCGGAACCGGACCGGCCCGGGTCCATCCCTAATTTGGTCTGATATTGATCCCAATCCGGGCCCAAACTGTACCGGTCCGGGTCGGTCTCAAAAAAGCAAGCCCGAAGCCTGAACCGTTCTACCCACGGTACCGGTCCCAAGTTGTTCCCGGGTCAGGCCACCCGGGCCAGTCCACCCCTAGGTGTGATCCATCATCTGTGTGACCAAGATTTTGTTGGACAGGACAGTTGGATCAGTTTCCAATATGACTGTGACTACTTGTTCAGTGACCAGGAAAAAAACAGTTGGTCCCACCCAATCAGGGTCTAAAACAAGGTCAATCCCAAAACATAGGACCGGACATCAAAATGACTAATTTGGGACCAACCTATCTAAACATGCAATTTGGTTTTCCAGTTGAAGATTGGTCATATCCGACTGAAAACAACTTATGATATCAGGTCCATTTTATGATTTTCAGTTTAATTACTTGCTTTTGCAAAACAGACCGAAGCTGGACCCAAACAAATTGGAAATCCCCGCGAAAAAGACACTTTTGCACCGTAAATAGCTGTGCTTTTTGGTTGAACAATTCCAATATGCAAACCTCCAAAAAACTTATATGGAAAACAACATCCAAAAAACTTATGTGCATCATATTCATAAACAATTATCCATGACATCACAAATCTAAAACACTTTAGAAAATAAAGTAAATGTGCAAATACAAAATTTTAAATCCACTTTTGGAAGTAGACGAATTTGCATATTAAAGTTGAGAAACAAAAGTACTGTACATTAGCCCTCATCTTGGAACCAAAGAGAGCATTGGACAATCGAAGAGCAGTTTTTCCTGCTTTCTTGATAGCATTATGCGAGTATCAAACGAAGAATATCTCCTGACAGTTTGAATGACTTCTGGGTCTCCTCCAAACAGTGGTTCTTCTGCTCTCTTGTCCAACTCTTTGTAAAGGGTTACATAAAAATGACTCATGAGGTTAATAATTCTGACACAAAGGTGTTTCTCCTTTTGGTCCTACGACTATCAAGTCATTCTAGTTTTAGTCCTCGATTTTCATTTTTTCACATGCGGCCCAAGAATACGGATTTCCTGTCACTTTTGATCCTTGCAATCACTTGTCCGAGCAACTTGCGCTTGATTTTCACTAGACAAGTGACCATGAAGGATCAAAAGTGGCAAGAATCCATATTTGTTCATCAAAAGTGGAAAACTGAAAGCCATGAACCTGAGTGAGAATGGCCTAATAGTCATGTGATCAAAAGTGAAAAAGATTCTTCCCATAATTGAACCGAAAATATTTCAATAAAAATTCATTGAAGGGCATCAAGAAAATTACCTCAGAAACTTTATTAAGCTTCTCCCTGACATTCTGCAGCAGTTGAGAAATGTCACCATCCCATTTGTAAAACTCCAGCTCTTTCTTGTTGAGTATTTTTTCTGCTACCTGAATAATGAGAGAGATTCTAATGGCCTAGCTAATAGTATTGCATTTCCGATTTTACATACATTTCTAATAAATAAATATTAATGCCACCATCAAAAGTAAAAAGTGTCTTTTTTGTAATAATACCAAGGTTTTCTTCTGTGGTTTAAATGGCAAGTTTACCGAAAGTGAAACTGTATGATTATTTTTTTATATAAACAGTAGAAAAACAATATCAACCACTAATCTTTCCCTAAAAAATGAAGTGTGAAGAAAAATTGGGTACATCCGAAAAAGAAAAAGTGGAAAGAAAAATATGGGACTGTGGGAGTAATTAATTCAGTATTAAACATAGCCGTCTTCGGAAAATCTCGGGGATGAGTATGTAACACAGAAAGTCTTCGGAAATTCTTCAAACAGTTATTTTTCAACTCCATATTAAACAATAGTGTTTCCCGTTTTGTTTCCCATGATTCCCACATTTCCGAGCAACATAGCCGTCAACTCTTTTTATCACGAAGAGAGTATTACATACGTAGTATTGCCTAATATAGAGTATATTTCTATAATTCTACATTTACAGAAAAGATCCCAAATATATAAGTAATGTTATCAAGTTATACACCCTCCCTCCAGCACTTGTTTTAAAAGGTTTTACATCCTAGAAAAGAATCTTTTTCAGAAAAAGCTTACAGACAAGTGCAATGTCATAAATTTAGTTAAACCAAAAAAATAACTATTAGAAAATAAGAACTCAATGAATATTAATAGTTCTACCTTGCTAGAACAAAAAAAGTTTAACCTAACTAGACAAGACTCTGTTGAATAGTGTATTATTCAGTTGGATAATGCTTAATACTTTATCTTTTGTTGTTAAGAATAGGAAAAATCACGGGAGTCATCTCGAGCCGAGCATCAATCTTGGCTCAGTTCCGGCTTAGATCACTTGCACCCCTAAGGTAACCAATTGTGTGACACCTGGAAAATGAAATTTAAAACCTTAGAAAAAAGTCAGACCTTTTTCCCAATCATGCGGCCCCCAGCTGTGTGGGCAAAATATATGTTGTAGAAGTGACAAAGGAACGCTTGTGGATCGCCCACCGATAGCTCTTTAAGATATCGGGCATAACTGAGGCCGGGTTCTGATGGTTCTGGGATGGAGTGGCCTTGCTGCTTAAACCATTCCAAATCTTTTTCCAGACTCTCTGACCTTTCCAGACCAGTATTCCTAAATTCAGCATCTGCAATCCCAAAATAAAATGAAATCCCGGTCAAATAATTTATTTATAAGCAATAAATTTCAGAGGACCCAATGATCTGACTTGTGTTGTATGAATGTTGTGAAATTTATAACTAAAAAGGTATTGCAAAAATGATAATTTTATATTGAAAAGGAAGCAGCAAAGGCAGTAAATTGATATGGGCATACCAAGTGCTACTCACGCTAAGGCAGCAAAGATTCATAATAGTATTATGTTTTTATTCGTTCCCTATTAGGAAACCTTTTTCCATCATTTTCAATGGAGCCAAAGATTCATTATTTTTTTGCTTGGGAATATGATGGAAGAAAGCAAAATGCCCTTCTTTATTGTGAAGCAAGTAAGCAACAGTCAGCCCATTGCAATTTTCGATGCGACTTTCATCATGAGTCATCCAAAAACGGACTTTATGTGCTGTAGTACAGGGTAAGGCTGCGTACATCTGACCCCCCCTTACCCCACCGTAGGTGGGAGCCTTTGCAGCACTGAGGTAATATTGTTGTTGTTGTTCCCTTTTAGAAAACCTTGTTTTATGTATGAATTCATAGAGTGTGTAATGAATTTTCAGCTTGTATTAATTTACAGAATGTAATGGATTTTCAATGAGTTTATACATTTTCTTGTGTGTTCATATAGTTTATACTTCTGTGGGCGAGTAGTCCTCTATGGCTCTATCTTCATTGCTTACATTCTCCTTCTTTCAGCCCTGCCCATAACATAATCCTTTGCTGGTTACTCTTTTCAAAATTATAGTGACTTGTTGAAACACAAGCTGCTATCAAAACTTATATTATAGTCACAGTGACTTGGTTAGGCTTTATCCACTGATAGGAACCCATTAGTATAATAATACTAATAATAATAGAAGTATATTAAATAATTGTGATAGTGTATTAAAGGGTGCTGGGCCAGGTATTAGTTAGTTTTGGGCTGGCCCATAAGTAAGTATAAATAGAAGGGAGGGAGAAATAAGAAAGGGGGGATTTTAGAATTGGGAAATTGGGATCTGGGAGAGTTGAGGCCTCTCGAAGCGCCTCGTCTGTATCATCTTCTTCCTTTCTACTATTGTGCGATCAATTTACTGTTACAAAATTAGAGTTCCTAACATTTGGTATCAGAGCAGTCCGATCCTGCGGACTGTGTATGAGATTGACGCGATAAAAAATGGAACATCAAGTGGAAAATCTAGAGCAAAAAGTGAACAACATCGAGCAGAAACGCAACTGCACAGAGGTGCGATCCATTGCAGACAAGTTGGATGGGGTGATGGCCGAGCTGAGACTTATCGCGAGGAAAAAGAATCATCGCAAATCCACTGGTAGGTCGCGAAATGACAGGCGATCAAATTCCCTTAATTCGTCAGATTTGCTGCAATCAGAAGTCTCAAGTTCGCAGTCAGGAACGGTTCTTCTCAGTTCACCATCGCAAACTGTTTCTCCTTGTTCGCAGGTCTTTTCATCCTCATCGCGAGCAGATGCTGTCTATTCGCATGTTTCCTCATTTGCAGATTCTGTCCCTATCTGTTCGCAGAGTGTGACGCAATCAGGTGGAGATTCCAAATGGCGGCGATATCCCTATGTGAGCCCTAGAACGACGCGAGAGAGAAGAGATACCCTCAGTTCGCAGGCTACATCGTATGAGGAGGATATGTCCAGTAACAGAAATCATATATGTCCAGGAAGGGAGATTACTCTGCATATATCAAAGTGCGATTATCAATTGGTCCCTGAGAACATTATTAAAACTGGTATATGGATTATTGAAAAGCCAGGAAAGGAAAATGTGTCCATGCTAATACCAAATTCTCAAAAATACTTGAACAGAAAGGAATCCGAGGAAGAGAGATATGCATTGGTGGTAGCCTCTATGAGATGGAAGGATTATGAGATGCTTAAAGGCAAATTCATGAATGGATTAAAGGAAGAGATTAGAGTTGAGTTGAAACCATTGCATTCTAGGATTCTGGCAGAGATAAGGTACAGGGCACTGGTTTTAGGAGTAAATCTTGAAGAAGCTGGTATACACATGGATGGCAGTGACGTAGTTTGGCCACCATGGAGAAGTAAAAGTGTTTCAGGATATCAGTTAACACAGCCTCGGACCGAAGCATTAATGCAAGATCACTTAACGACAAGGTCACAGACAACTCATGAGCAGGAGCATCCAGATGCTTCCTTTCTTCTACAACCTTCTGAAATGTTGAACAGTCCCTCACAGAAAGCATCTCTCAGTTTTTGATCCACAATCTTCAGGTAGAAGTCAACACATTCTATAAACATTTTGCTGCCTGTGATATATTATCTGAGGTGAAGGCCACCGTATCTGAGGTGAAGGGCATGGAGAGCATTAGTACTAGTGCAACAACCACAGATCAAGACTCTTACACTGATTCTTGGAGTGTTGCTATTGGGAACGAATCTGTCCCATTTCACTATTGCATGATTGGCAGCAGCTCGGGCTCTGAGGAAACAAGATTTCACTTGATCATTGAAACCAAAACTGAAGTCCCGGCAGGTGGAATCTCATATGAAAGTGGGGAAGGATTTACTTTGCTCTGGACAAGAGATGGACACATTATTTTAATGGATAACAGTTCCGGCAGTATGATCAGGTCTCAGCCAGGGTATTCAGAGAAAGACACAGCCCATTCTGTATTTTCAAAGGTGTTTACTGTACTCCTAGAGCTGTGGAGTTCTCACCATTCACCTATTGAGTATGGAGTTGGAGGTGTGCAACCCCTGAACTACCCGTTAATGCTCGAACACCTACTATTAAAAGAAGAGGATTTACAGAAGCAGGAAAAAGGTTCTGCTAGGGCCATGCGAGTTTATATGCTGTGATGCACGGGGCTGTCCTACAGGTGAAAATGAGTGAGCACCTTGAAACCGAGAAGAAGTTGTTCAAAGCTAAGAAGGAAGATAGTCTATTTCAGAAGTTGAAATGGCCTAAAGATGTGCAGTTGAAAGTTCTCATGCTTCAAGCTTATTTAGAAAGGGTAGCTACTGGAGATGATGAAGCTACAAATTCAAGGAGCTTGGCAAAAGAGTTCCTCTCACTGGGTTTCATTCCTGAAGGAGCTAACATAAAATCAGTTGCAAACGCCCTGCTAAAATCAGGTGGAACCAGCTCGAAAGACTGATGATAGCCATATCCAAACAGATAAGTGCGGAAGGTGGAGTAACCCAACATAGAGACTCAAATCCACTTGAGCTTTCTTTTGATATGCGTACAGATGAAGTTCTGTATGAGTTCAGAGAGGAGCATCCTTCAAGGGATAGGTTGAAAGCTGAGAGACATGCAATATTGTTGGAGGACCAGGGCACTCAATCTAGGGGACTAGCAGTGACACTACTGAAGCTCATGATGCAGCAATCAGGGAGGTACTGGGAAGGAAGAGGCGCAAGGATGAAGATAAAGCTGAAAGTCCAGGCTGGTTCCTATCACCCACCTTGAGGACAATGTGGTTGTCTAAGGGGGGAGATATGATAGGAACCCATTAGTATAATAATACTAATAATAATAGAAGTATATTAAATAATTGTGATAGTGTATTAAAGGGTCCTGGGCCAGGTATTATTTAGTTTTGGGCTGGCCCATAAGTAAGTATAAATAGAAGGGAGGGAGAACTAAGAAAGGGGGGATTTTAGAATTGGGAAATTGGGATCTGGGAGAGTTGAGGCCTCTCGAAGCGCCTCGTCTGTATCGTCTTCTTCCTTTCTACTATTGTACGATTAATTTACTGTTACAAAATTAGAGTTCCTAACATCCACTCACATTCTCCATGCGGCTAATATTCAAACACAACTTATAATGAAGTATTCTATGCTTTGTCCGAGACTCATACAGCTCAATTAATCAATTTTATTGTCCAACTAGTGCATATAATCAGACACTGGCTGCATTTGTTACTAGTGACAAGTGTCAACATGAATTGGGTCTGCTAATTAATAGTTTTGAGTGGAAAAAATCACAATCAGAAATGTAGTGACCAATCACAATCCTAAATACTTAAAATAGAAATGACTGGCAAATTTTGGAATTGCAAACTAAAAGGAGAAATCCATCCACAAATGTTAAGACTGTGGGACTTTAACAACAAACACACACAAACATAAAACTAAACACACATGACTAAAACACAACATGAAAAATGGCAAATTTTAGCTTTTAGAGCCCTTCTGTACCTTTTTTATCATGAACCCTATCAACCAGATTTTCTACCATGCACATTTATGTGATTGAATTAGCTATATCGGCTCATAAAAAAGTGGTTCAAAATTTAAAAGAAACTTATTTGGAAAAGTGAATTTTGAAGGTCAACAAAGAAAGGAATATTGTAAAAGGAACCCATTTTGGTGCTTTTGCTTTGTCAACAGCACTTTTAACATTTTGAAAGGCCAAAAGCTAAAATTGATTATTTTCAATATAGTCAAGTCATTTATGTTCTAATATAAGCATCAAAATATTGCTTTTAAAATCTAGAAGCAATTCTTTTACCTGTTCCAAAGTTCATAATACTTTTTAAATGTAATTTAACATATGTTTTAAATATATATATTTGCATAATTCATTCAAATAAGCTCTTTCATCTATTCCCACCATATTAAAAAATGCAATACTTTCAACAAGTTTTCCATATGAGCTCTTAGACCCAAAGAGACGGGATCAATGGACCACTCACCACTGGTAAAATTATTGAATAGAGGGAACCATATTCATCATCTGTTACAAACGTGACACAAACAGAGGTTAACCTAGTCCGTTTTCCAACATCGTACTATCGTAGTTAGAAAACAAAACCTAGTTTATGTATCTAATCTAACAATAGATGGGAAACCGTCTGAAAACGTATTAGCATCTATACCAACAAAACAAATGACAAAGAACTCATGCAAAAAACAGCAAAACCATCACGTCCATCAGCATGCGAGTCTAGCGGTATACCTTACATAGATCAATTGAATAAAGGAAGGAAAATAAAAAATATTAATAAAAAACTGAACGAAACTCACAATCAGGAAAAGGAGCATTCCCCACGATCTTCTCAAGAGTATCATAAACCAATTTGCTGTCCACTAAGAACTTCAAATACCCTTCAACACTTGGCTCCCATTTAGCCACAGGCTGACCTTCAGGCTCCTTTTCCCCTTCCTTAGCCTGGTCCCTTGTATGGTGCTTCATAGCCACAAACCTCATCTCTTCAACAAACCCCTTAGTCTCCCCAGGGTACCTCTTATTCGGCTTCTCAGCCGCCATTGTTGCAGAAACCACCCCCATCTTTGATTTCCTCAACGAAAGGTTCGAACTTTGACGGTTTCTTGAAATGGGTATTTGGAGAAATCCAGGTTGAGGGTTCTTGAGAGACGTGAGTTGAGCATTAAAAAGAAAAATCTGGGCTTTGGATAAGGGTGTTGTTATGGAAGATGACATTGCTATGAGATGACTGTTAAACACGGGAAACCCCTTATAAGATTGAAGAAAGATACCCAAACTCAATTCCAATTCTTGAAGGCAAAGATGTGTTTATCGATCGAGTAAACGCGAACGAAATTGATCGAGGAAAGACAATCGCTTCTGGAGGTACTGCTGATGGTATAGCTTTGCAGTGAATTATTGCTGGGAGCCGTAGTGTGTGTTCCCTCCACGGATAAGCTTCTTCATTACTTTAATAAAGAGGTGACCCAATGGCCAATTAGGCAGTTAGGTACCTTCCCGAATGCACAGTTGATAAATTATAGGGTCCATCCGGATGTCCGGATATTTTTGAGATTAATTACGACTCCAATGGTAAAGGTTTTCTCAGTTGTGCTGCTCGTTAATGTCTAGGAGTTGGAGGCATTGATCGATGTTGCTCGCTTGTTCAAATCTTGGAGTTCCGATGGATGTTGTTCGCCTGCTGCTTTCCTGGAGTTCCGCTGAAGGAATAATAGAAAGAACACCAAAAGAACTCCCACTCGAGTTTTGGGAGTTGTCTACGCTGCTCAAAGTCTTGAATTGAGCTACGTAATTTAGTTATGGAATCCCAAAAGACAAATTACAACTTCTAATTTAATATTGTATTTTAATATTATATTTTAACATTGTGTGTTAATATTTTACAATTTCTCATTTCGTAATTTATGTGTGCTCATTTGAAATTGGTGTAATACTCATTTTAAAATGACATATTCATGCATCTCTCAAACATATTATACTACATTAGATTCACATTAAAAATGAGTTTTATGTTAAATTCAAATGAGCATAACGTTCAAAATGAATAAGCACACAAAAATGCGTTTTTAAATTTTTTGATACTCATTTCGTAAGTTATGTATGCTCATTTGGTAATAATGGTATGCTCATTTTAAAATGGCATATCAATAATGCATATTTTAAAATTATTATACTACATTAAATTCGCAGATGCTCAATAAAATAGGTCGGATGCTCATTAAAAGTACATTATTGCTCATTTAGCGGAAGTCGTCCGTTTTCGCTTAAATTACAAAAATGCCACCGAATTCTTTTTTCGCCTGAATCAGTTACTGAGTTGTCTTCCTTAGTTGGGCCGGGTGTACGTACATCCGGATGTACCAAATAGGCACTGCTGATAGTTCACACATTAAAACTTTACATGTAAAGTTTAGGACGGTAAAATAATTTGCATGTAAAATATAGATACATCGTTTAGCTATACGTGTAATCTATTTTTTAATTACACACAAATTCTATACATTATTTATTTGGAAAATAACTTCACATGTAAAATATTTAGAAAAAGGACCGCATAACTTATTGAAAAATTAAGGCAAAAGGTGCAAATAAGCACTCGAACTAACCGAAATCACCCCTTTTATAGGAGGTTCTGTCTAGCCGTCGTAATTTGGGGAGGTTCCCGGTCGAATATTTTGATGAATTTTTTTGAGCATCTTCTTCATTACGTCTAGTTTACTCATACCAAATTTCAACTAAAAATTCAACCGGGAAGACAGTCAAATGTTTTTCTGAAATATACTGCACTATTTAATTGCGTAGTTATCTTCAAACAATTATTTGACTGCCTTCCCGATTGCATTTTTAGCTGAAATTTGGTATGAGTAAACTAGACTTAATGAAGAAGATACTCAAAACAATTCATCAAAAAATTCTACTGTTAACCACCTCAAATGGCGACGGCCGGACAGAGCCTCCTATAAAAGGGGTGATTTGCACTTTTTCGATTAGTTCGGGGACTTGTTTGCTCCTTTTCCAAAAAATTAAAGATGCGTATGAAACGGCTAGACGAGAGAGTGGGTGCAACGAAGAAATCACTAAAAATTTGTTGGACTTTATTTAAATAAATATCAGCCGCTCTCTTCCTCAAAATTATGCATTTATAAGGAACCAAAAACACAGGGATATATATATATATATATATATATATATATATATATATATATATATATATATATATATATATATATATATATATGGGTTGGTTCCTGTGAGAAAGAAGCCTCAGGAGAGAAAAAAGAACAAAAACTAACCTTTGATTAATTGAATCGGATGGTTATTTTTTAATCCTAGTTGTCTCTTTCCTTCACTATTGGTGCCTAACGTGTATGTTAAAAATGGAAAGAGTGCAACCATATAATCAATTAAGGGTACAAAGGTAAACTTCATGGTGGTTGACGTGGGAAAATAAACCACTAAATTAGGAAGTCTTCCTAAAAACTAGGTTGACTAATAACTACTCATTAATTGATCATTCTCTATTAAATGCTTCTGAATTCCTTTCCGTTTAGCATTCTGTAGCACAAAACTCGGATAAATAATTTATAAAATCTTTATCCAAATTTGTGCATTAACTTTGACTCAAAAGTAACAATTGTTGTTGCAATTTTATTAGATTGAGATGCACATTTATTCCTAACATCGTGCACTTCTTAAATAATTGAAGAAGAAAGTCATATATTATTAAATGTGCATTATTAAAAGAATATAGGTGCATTATGTTTAAAAGTATTGCGATTAGCGTGTGATGCACATTTTGTGTTAAAATGATGCAAATACACTATGCACAATTATCGATAACACGATGCACATCAACATCCTCACAAGCTTTGTGTGATGAAATGTTACGTCTAAAACCTACAAAGTGATTCATTCTACCCATTAAATTGCACATTATTATTTAATATTCTCAATAACATTCTCATGTAGATCTTAATTAATAATGCAATTTTACCCTCATGCATGTGTACAATAAAATGGTGCACTATATCATATTTGCTATGGTGCTAATATGATTTCTGAAGTGCATTCAAAATTAGGAATTGTGCACAACGGGATCTTCACGTTGCATTCAAAACTAAGAATTGCGCACAACGTTAGGTGTGGTTTTGTTGAGAATGTAGCCACACATGATGACATTTTCTTTGTCATTGGAGCAACACCATCTGATTTAAATTTAATTCAGGTACTTATTTCATCTGCCGTTGAATTAATGTTTCAATGCATAATGGTATTGTGTACATGACGATTCTTGCACCTCTAGCTACAATATACTTGTGGAAGATTTAGATCATAAAAGTCATCTCCCTTGAATACTGTGTGATTAAGAGGAAATTCAAGATTGTGCAAACATACTAAAATCCATGGAGAAATCATTTCTCATTGTTGAAGAAATCAAGGAAAGACAGAAAAAGGAAAAGAGAATGTCATAAGTTTTTATGAAAAAGATGGAGGGGTTCTCTAGTGGAGTTTTGATTAAGAAGGAAGAAGATGAGTCACGATGGAATCAATCCATGAAATAATAACGTAAACAAGCTAAAATTTTGGGATTGAAATTATGGAAAGAATCGGTGCTCATTAATAGATAAAGAAAATCTCTGGTTTGCCCTCAATTGAAAGAGAAACGCACGAACGATGAAAACCTAATCCAATGGTTGATATATATTCTTTTTTACTCTCCTAAGATTAAATTCTCACGTGATCCTAAATATATATATATATATAGACTACGTGTGTATATAATATATATATATATATATATATATATATATATATATATATATATATATATATATATATATATATATACACTCCCTCCATCTCAAAAAGATTGATACATTTTGACTTTTCTTGGTAAATGATGGTTAAGTTTGACTAATGATATCTTTTAATACAAAATTATTTAAAATATGAAAATTATATGAACATATTCTTTATAAAAAAATCTTACATAAAAGTATAAAATTTATAAATTACAAACAAATAGAATACCTAAAATCATTGTCTAAACTTTACCACCATTGACCACAAAAATCAAAATGTATCAATCTTTTTGGGACGGATGTAGTATTATATATATAATATAGAATATATAAAATAAACTAGGGTATTACAGCTCCTGGAACGTGCACACAGTGCCACTAAAGATGGAAAAGAGAATTGATTATGGTGAGACACTAAGATTTGATGATGGTTGATGAATTTTTTTACTAGGCATTGACACCGAGATTCCATACTCCAGACGTAAAATAGTTTATCTCCCTTCCTCCACATAAAATATTTTACATGATATAGTGTAAAATAGTTTATCAAACGGTGTAAAATGTTTGCTTCTTCACACTTTGCACGTAAAGTGTTTACTTTACATCATACCAAACGGTCCCTTAAATTCTATGTAGTAGTAAGTATGTTGTTTCAAACCGTACAAGTCATATTATGGGAAACACAAGCACTTTTAATCACACGCATGATAAATTTCTCTATACTCATCGAGTCTATATCTTATGCTCCAAATTCATACTCTTCTGGTCTCAGAATTTGGTCGGGTAGACCCATTCTATATGTGATTGATAAGAACCCAACTCCAATTTTTCTATCTTAAAAAACAAGACCTCTAACCTACAAAATATATATTTTTCTAAATTTTTACTAAAATAAAATATGTGAACAAAAATGTAACTAAAGTGACCATAGATATTTTTTCAGAACCACTATGATAAAGTTGAACGCAACTATGTTTTCTAAAAATTATTAGTCATAAATTTATCAGCTATATTTATTTTGATCGTATACGACGGAGTAAAAGATATTATTATATCTACAAAATACATGGATATAAATACTTTTCTGAAAACAAAAACTATTACTCGTTCATAGCCGTAAATAACAATGAAGTAATATAATGACTAACATGTAGAGCCCATTATTTTTATGTTCTTTATAGGGATTTAACTTACACTACTACAGGAAGAAGCTATTACGTCACACATATCACGACTGTTCTGTTACAACTGACGTTGTAGTGTTGTATATAAGCTTCTACGTCGGTTGATTTTAGAGACCGTCGTTATATGTATTCCATTCCTACCATGATTTAACTTTACTCGTCGGATTTAATGTGGACAGACGTCATTTGTCATTAAAAAATGACAACCAAAATAACATGTTCCAGTTGAATAACCTTATAACCCGTTTAACCCTAGAGCAATACAGAGAATAAAATGCACACCACCTTCAAGCCGTCTGCAGCAATCGACGCCTAGATGGAACTGAAGTAAAATCGCGGATGATGGCACACAAACTCTCAGGCACGAGAAAATAAAGAATGCTCTGTAATTGCAAACAACTTTAGTCGGAAGACCGGCAACTACTTCGAGAATTTCTGTTAGCGGCGTCAAAATTCCAACCGCAGAAAACATAGACTCATCTCACAGTTGTCGGGTCGGGATCTGGGCACCCGTTCCAGTTGAAGTTGGAGTCTCACTTCCTTCATGCTTCTCCGGATTGCAATCAGTAGGTTTTGAAGAGCATGTCATCGTCCTCTTTGACTGCAATTGGCTTGACCTTTCTTGTGGCGATTTCTACTTTTCACTCATCTAAAATGATGACTCTGATCAGATTTCCCCGATGGTTTCAAATGCTAAATACGCGTAGGAGTTGTAGTTCCAAGAAGCACTACTTTCCTTCATAACAACCACCACCACCCAGATTTTTTCATTGTTGGTATATACTATCATTTTATCATGAGATTTAGATTGCCTTGTGTGTATAGCTATCAAAAAAAGGTTTTGTGTTGAATTTCGTTAATAATATTGTTGTGTTGTTGATTATTTCAATATTCAATTGCCCTACAATGTGGAGTAATATTCATGATGATTTTTTTTAAATACTCCGTATAATTTTGCTGCTCCTGCTTAAGTTCTCAAGAATTTTTCTTCTATGTTTGGGTTCTTTAAGCATCATATTGAATATGAAGAAGTAATCCTTAATTTTGCAGGAATATTGTTCTAACACTCTGTATTGTGTACAGTGAGGCTTTCCCCCAGAATTGCAAAATCTTATTTTGGAAAAATGTCTTGGAGTCTTGGCTCTTTGTACCTTTAAATATATACTTAACCAAGTCTCGATGATGTCCATAATATTGAGAAAATGTCTCTTAGGTTTATTCATCGGATACATCTAAAATTACTCTGGCCACATTATTCTGGGTGGGTCATATTCTCTCGGTAGAAGAGTTGTATTGGAGATCTTTTTGGGTAAATGGTTGATTAATAAAATATCTTGTTTTCTGGAAAAAATATTGTTGATATTCCAATATTTCTTTTTGGAAGTCATGGTAGAGCTTTGAAATTTTGACAATTTAAAAACAATTGAGTAATAAAATATGTGGTACATCTGTGAGATTGGCTTTTGCATCTATTTGGGGGGTGATGTAGAGCTACTGATTTATCAATAAAAATATCTTCAGGATTTCTGAATTTCAATATGAAATTCATCAATAAGAAGTTAGCACAAGATTTTTTTATTTTTTCCTTATCTGAGTGCTAACTTAATTACTTTCCTTCAATAGCCGTCACTTGTGTGGTTTGAGGCATCCTCTTTGATTAAAAGTGGAGCTTTGGAGAGACATTAAATCTAGCATAGGTTAAGGTTAGTTTATCCTGTGGCATTTTTTCTTTCATTTCTTTAATAATGGATGAAAAAACTCAGATTATTTAATAGTTCTAAGTCATATTTATTGTTTAATCACAGTTTGTTATGATATTGTTTTACAGATCAGTCATTTAAGGGAATTGATAGTTCACAGTCTATATATCTAGCCACAAGGAAGTAATTCTTCGTGAACTTTTGGTTATTATATGATATTTAATCAATTAATCCTATATGCCATGATACCATTTTTTACTATTTTATTTATAACTAAAGGGACTAGAAAGATAATTGCTTCTATTGATTGATGTTCCATTAATCTTGAATGGCACAATGATCATTTTCCTCTCTTTTTCTATGAGTTCATTCCTGCTCTCAAAAGGGAAATACCCAGGTATGTCTACTAATTGTCAGGAAATCTTTCTGCATATTGTTTCATGGAAGAAATTGAGATGGACAATAAAGAGACTATATTATTATTAATGGTAGAGTATTGAATCATTTCCAGAATTGATTTTCTTTTAATGGAATTAGTCTAGCTTCTTTAATTGATGAATGTTGTACTCCATTTGGTATTTCATTTTATTCTATGGTTGTTAAACAAATACTTGGTGTGACCGAGAGGTCACATCTTCATGTCTTGGGAGCGGTCTCTTGTCAAAATGACAAGGGAAGGTTGTTCCTTATACACCCTTGTGGTGGGACCTTTCCTTGGACCCTCTCCTTGTGGGGCACCAATGTGAACCTGGCTGCCCCCTTATGTAGATAAATGTAGCAAAAAATACAAAGCGAGTTTATATATGTTTCTTCCTACCCTAAATTTTATTATTACTCTTTTTCTTGTGCATGTCTGTTCTGCATTTGTATACTAATGAGGTTGTTTTCCAGGTATGTTGACCCTTTTCCTTTTGTCTAGAATATTAAATCCCATGTTTTCACAAAGATCATCTCTTATAGATAACCATGGGAAATAGTGCTCTACTTTAGTGCCTTGAGATTATAGTACATCCCAAATTCTGGATTCTTTATAGGATCTATTTGGATTGAGGGTTTGGGAGGGACGTGGAGGGAAAACCTTGGTCTATAAACTGTGTTGCTGTGATTATATAGCATTTGAATCACCTTCTAGTTTGTTTAAAACATTTTGTGGGTGTGTGTATTACTATGTATTCCATGTCCCAACTCGGTTATGATGGCATTCAGAAAATTAAATGGCTAAATTAAATATAGTTGATTGATTGAATTTTGCTACCAGATTTAGGCCTTATAGGGAATGAAGTTCATTAGTTTTTTTCTTTTTCTCCCAGTGGTTACCTGTTTACTTCTTAAAGAAAAAGTAAAGATGAAATAGCTTTGCTTCTAATTAATGGAGTCTCAAGTTAAAATGTTTTTCTTGGGGGTATTATTTGTAATGAGATCCACCAAATATTTGAGTGATGGGTTTCTCTAATAGGCAGACAATCCTTCTGGACAGTTTTATTTGCTACGAGTTTTGTGATGATTTTGTCTTAAAGTACAATCAGCATTCAAAGTTGTGTTTTGTTAGTACTTAAAGAATTTGCCAATAATCTGTCTTCCTATTTTGAACTTCTCAATGCTAGTGTATTGGAACTCCAGATCATCATTTCTCTGTTTGAACAATAGGTGCTTTGGGAAGAGTTCATGATGGCCATGCTAAGTTGGGAACAGTACATGGAACGATACCCAATGCACATGTTCGGTTAGAAATCAAAGACCGGCCACCAACAAATTTGAAGATTATACCCTCCAGCAAGAATAACAAGAGGAAGAAATTCAAAAATTGTCGGTGTTTGTAGTGCTTTTAATACTCTATATGGTTATGGACATAAAAATTGTCAGTGTTTTGTTTAGTGATATTCAATGTATTCTTATATTTTTGGTTGAATGTTGCAAATTTTTGAGAAATGAGTACATTGGTATGAAAAAATTGTGGGTGTATGATTATTGTGTATGCAGTTCTTGTGAGCAGGTTCTGTGCAGTTTAGGCTGGTTCTACAGAATGTTCAAAACAAATAGTTGCGGAGCATTTTTTTTGAAAAATAAGTAGTTTTAACGACGGTTTTGTCCAAAACTGACGTTAAATGACGAATAATTTAAAAGAAAGAAAATACTTTTCACGACGGTTACGTGAAAACACCAACGTGAAAGACCGTTTAATTATTATTATTCAAAAATATTTAACGTCGGTTATTTAACAAAACCGACGTTGTAGATTGTTTTTCACGACGGTTGTAAAACCGACGTTATATGTTCCATCCTATAACGTCTCCTCCTTAGACGACCCTTTCAAAACCGACATGAAATGTGTAAAATAACCGACGTAATATGTCTATTTTGTAGTAGTGTTATTTAAGGATATTAACTATTTGGTTCATAAATTGTTGACTACTTCAAAACTTTTGTGGAATTAAGTTAAAAATTGACTAGCGCAAAGCGAACGCCTAATATGCGGATGGTAAGAACATCATCCCAGTGTTTAGAGGCAGCATTTCGTCTGCACGTTGTGTGCGCGGTCTTCTTCGAACAAAGAAGCCTAGTTAGCTTTTTTGCGTTTAAAACGCGTTTTAAACACGTACCGTTTTTTTGAACAAAAAAACGCGTTTAAAACGAAAAATAATGTCGGTCCATTTTAAAAGGAAAAAAACTTCCACTTCTCGTATAAAACTTATATTTCCCGTAGTTTACAAAAAATAAAATCATCATTTGATCACTTGAATGAATACATGCATCAAATGAATAGGAGATCAACAACAGTTTAGAAGCAAAAAAAGAAAACTTCATCTCCGTGACCCCGTGTTTTTGTATTGTTACAATACAAAATATACAATTGTTAAATACTAAAATTAATTGCATGATGACTAAAGCTAGCATCCTAATTCCTAAAAGACTAAAATCTAAAATATTACTACATATTAGATTTGTGACGTTTTTTAGTATAAACTTTTACACATAAACAGTAATAAGTGTAGCAGTCGGACAACTTTCTCATGTCATCTGTCATTTAGGTGAAAATTATGAGTTTAACTTGAGTGCTATCTGATGATCATATAAAGATGATGATGTTAACTCGGCCTCATTCTATCGTTATTATGCCTTATTTTCTGACATTACTTTGCAAAATTATGTCTTGGACTTAATTACTCTGTACTATTTTTACTTTTATCATCGACTTATGCACTTATGAATTATTCTTGTATGTAGTAATGTGATTTGCTACTTCAATATGTGTACACTCTTATTTCTTTTTATTACGATAGCATATGTTATTTTATAAAGTATATAATTTAAATGTAATTATTTTGGACTTAATCATTATTTCTTTTTTGTCATGAACTTATGCTATTATGAATGCATTTTTTGATGGAGTAATGAGATATTATATTTGAATGTGTGTGTATGTTGATTATCCTTTATGTTTTATACTCCGTATGTTTTTTATGCTCTAAAAACTAGTACAATAATTTAATAATTCAAAATAAGACCCGTATTTTTAACCCAAATTTTTCTAAGAGATGTCGTATTATACACGTTTTATAAAAGTCAACGTATTTTTTGCCGAATTTTTGACCGTATTTTTGTTCAAGTTACCGAATAAAACACGTACATATTAAATCACGTTTAATTCCCGTATTTAACTAACTATGCAAAGAAGCAACATAGGGTTCCGGTCGGAGGGGTTTTTACCGGTCAACAACAACAGTGCACAAGGACGATGTGATGGAAGGTAATCACTAGTAAGAGATAGAGGTTTTGGCCCAAGTTTATGGAAGAATGGAGATAGAGGATCAGAAGAAGATTAAGTGTTGTTGTTGGAATCAATGAATTCAGGGTTAACCGAAGAAAATCTATAATTGGTAGGCACAATCACACATGAGAAATCAATACGTTTCTTTATTTTTCGGGACACTATAGCGTCGGTTTGGAAACATGTTAAAGGTATTACCATGACAGATCTTGGAGCTAGACATTTTATGTTTCAATTTTATCATGAGAGTGAATGAATAGAGTGGCCATGAAGAATCATGGTTAGCGTTCTGAAAAAATTGGAGGAGGGAGATTTACCTTTGTTTGTTCATTGGAATAAGGCAGACTTCTGGTTATAGGTTCATGGGACACCTGTGTGTAACTTTACCATAAAAAATGGTGAAAGAATAGGGCAATTTCGTTTGAAGTTTATTAGGGTTGATGAGCATAATTTTACTACAAATGGGAACCCATTTATGCAGATTCGGGTCAACCTACACATAGGGAAGCCCCTAAAAAAGAAATTATTTTTGCAAAAGAAAGATGGTGCTAGTTTTTGTGTTTCATTTTAGTACGAGAAATTACCCCAGTTTCTGCTTTGTATGTGGAATCATTTGACACGCTGAAATTTTTTGTTCCATTAAACCAAGGGGTAGTTCAGAGGGGAATGGCAGGTTGTTTGGACCATGGCTCAGAGCTACACAGGAGAGAGCTCAGGGAGAAGGCAACAAATGGTGAGTTCCTAGCTCTATGATGGATGGTTACCGCTATGGATTCCTTATTGATGAAGCTGAGAGGATCTAATTCGTCTCAACTCGGTCATGGTTCTTTATTCAGCCATTTTCGGATCCTATCTTAAAGGGAAATTTACCCTAAAATTACTAAAAGAGAGAGCATTTCTCATTATATGACTAAAAACCTAATAATTGATCAAAATATGATCAAAAATAACTAACGATGATCATTATAACTGCAAAAAAGCATTAGAAAGTTTCCCCTAATGCATGTGGAACGTGGTTGGCATATCACTCTCCCATCAAATTAGGAAAAAAAAAGATTAAGTCATAGATTGAGAAATAAATATTCTTTTAGTCATATGAGAAATAATTTTCTCTATCTTAAAACACACTCAACCACAAATACTTTTTCATGCTTTTCCGGATTTCTTATACTCCTTATATGGATTCTTCGACCCAATAGAAATTGCAAGGTTTGTGATCGGCTTAATAGGTTGGTGGGCCTCATATTTGCTTACAGAAGAATTAAAAGCCCAACAAAAGTTGCCGATCCGCTCACTGTTAAAAACCAACTTTTGATAATCAAGAAGGCAAGTATCATCGCCAAGCACTCAAGCTTAATAAGCCATCAGACTACGATGATGGACATGGCAGCTTCCGCTTCAGTGGTTATCTGAACATTCAAAACTCTCTGGTATCGCTCTAACTCTACGTTTCTCGGAATCTCGAAATAGCTGTTTTCTGACATCGAATGTATTCAAATTGTCATGCTGTGATAAGTTGATCTGTGAACCAGCATCTTTTGCTTTCTTCCCAATTATATTCCCTTTTGTCTTTCATTGCAACCAAAACTCGTTGATTTTATGTTTCTATGGACCACAGATTTTGACGGGATAGGAAATATATAGTTATTATCTTGTTATTCTTAGATGAAATGATTTCGTTTCTACAATTAATTTTATAGGCATTACTGATTTGGTTTATTTATTTATTTCTCTCTAGAAGTTTCCTTCTCGATATCAAGCTTACCTGATGTTACTGTATTTGCATATTTTGAAACACTAGATTATGGTTTGTCTATCATTCTTCTCAGCTATTAACATTTGAATCTCTGTTTGTTTTGATTTGGTGTGTTAATCACGGTTGGCATCAATAAAGAATGTGCCTTATCACAATTAGTGAGGCTAATTGCAGAAGTTTTTTTTTGACAGTTTTTTAATTTTGCTAAGCAATGGTGTGGTTTAGAGCTGGATCCAATGTGGCAAAGGTTTCCCTTAGGAGAGCTTTATCACATGGTGGATCACATCTTCAGAGAACACGTCTTCTTTCGCCTCAATTTCGACAATTTCACAGCTCAATTGTTGTCCGTTCAAAGCAACAATCTTCTGCTCCTATTCCCCGTCCTGTCCCACTTTCTAAGCTTACTGACAGTTTTTTAGACGGGACGAGCAGTGTCTACCTTGAGGAGCTTCAACGGACATGGGAGAATGACCCGAATAGCGTTGATGAATCATGGGATAACTTCTTCAGGAATTTTGTGGGCCAGGCGACCACATCGCCAGGCATTTCTGGTCAAACTATTCAAGAGAGCATGCGGTTATTGTTACTTGTAAGGGCATATCAGGTAAATGGTCACATGAAAGCCAAGTTGGATCCTTTGGATTTAGAAGAACGAGAGATCCCCGATGATTTACACCCCACTTGCTATGGATTCACTGAATCCGATATGGACCGTGAATTCTTCCTCGGTGTTTGGAGGATGTCAGGTTTTTTGTCTGAGAACCGTCCGGTCCAAACATTGAGATCCATATTGTCACGACTCGAGCATGCTTATTGTGGGAGGATTGGGTTCGAGTATATGCACATCCCTGACCGGGATAAATGTAACTGGCTGAGGGAACGGATTGAAACTGCTATACCCATGGAGTTCAACCAACAGAGGCGTGGAGTTATTCTTGACCGTCTTATGTGGAGCACTCAATTTGAGAACTTCTTGGCAACCAAATGGACGGCAGCCAAGAGATTCGGGTTAGAAGGATGTGAGACTTTGATTCCCGGTATGAAAGAAATGTTTGACAAGGCAGCCGATCTTGGAGTAGAAAATATAGTCATAGGGATGTCACACAGAGGAAGACTAAATGTTCTTGGAAACGTCGTCCGTAAGCCACTCCGGCATATTTTTAGTGAATTTAGCGGCGGTACGAAACCTGTTGATGATGCCGGGTATGTTGGCACTGGTGACGTGAAATACCACTTGGGAACTTCTTATGACAGGCCTACTCGGGGAGGGAAGAGACTTCACCTTTCATTGGTTGCAAACCCTAGTCATTTGGAAGCTGTGGACCCCGTTGTGATCGGGAAAACCAGAGCAAAACAATATTACACCAATGATTTTGAAAGGACGAAGAACATGGGTGTTCTTATTCATGGAGATGGAAGTTTTGCGGGCCAAGGAGTTGTTTATGAGACATTGCATCTTAGTGCCCTTCCAAATTACCGTATAGGTGGGACCATTCACATTGTGGTTAACAACCAAGTGGCGTTCACTACCGATCCGACGTCGGGAAGATCTTCTCAGTATTGTACCGATGTTGCCAAGGCTTTGAACATTCCGATTTTCCATGTAAATGGTGATGATGTTGAAGCTGTTGTGCATGTTTGTGAGCTTGCCGCCGAGTGGCGACAGACGTTCCATTCCGATGTCGTGGTTGATATAGTGTGTTACCGTCGTTTTGGACATAATGAGATTGATGAGCCGTCATTCACTCAGCCCAAAATGTATCAGGTTAGATGTTCTTTTCTTTAATACCATCATTTTTTGGAATCGTGGTCCAATTATTTTTGGACCCTGAAAAATGCTGAAAATATTTCTTGATTTGACCTTGGTAAATGACAAGAAAATTAAAATCTGGTTAACTTGCTTTAAAATTTTAAATCTGTTTGGATTTCCTGGTCATTATACAATGATAGATACAAATGAATTAAATGAGTTTGAACAATTATCTAAAATAATTTTATTAAGTTGGACAGTTTAAGCTTATATTTATGTTCTCCCAAGTTTTCTTTCCTTCCAGCATTCCTCTCTATTGTCCTACCTATTTTATTTCCCTTGTATTTTCTGAGCTCCAAACAGACCCAAGGAGTTGGATGTAAGCAATACTGTCCACACTTCTTGATATAATTCTGACTGTCCATCTTTGGTATGATTTTCTGGAAGGTCATCCGAAATCATCCTTCTTCGTTAGAGATCTATCAGAAGAAACTTCTAGAATCTGGTCATGTGACGAAGGAAGACATTGAGAAGATACATAACAAAATCAATTCTATACTTAATGAAGAGTTCGTTTCTAGCAAAGATTATGTTCCTCAAAAAAGAGATTGGCTCTCTGCATTTTGGTCAGGATTCAAGTCTCCCGAACAGCTTTCACGCATTAGAAATACTGGGTATGCTTTTCTCCAGATGAAATAGTTTATTTCCAAATTTGAGAATTATCAATTTTTAGGTTTATTGAGTTAAGCACCTCTGTCAAACTAAAAGGACTAAAGTAGTGTTTTTAGGTTCTTAGAGAAGTACTTATTTGGAAAAGCATTTCCTATAAGTCTGGCCAAACAAGCACCCATAGTTATTTGCTTTCTGTGCAGTGTGAAGCCAGAGATATTATCAAATGTTGGCAAAGCAATCACAACACTTCCGGAAAATTTTAAGCCACACAGAGCATTAAAAAGGATTTTTGATGAACGACGAAAGATGATTGAGACAGGGGAGGGTATTGACTGGGCACTGGCAGAAGCACTTGCTTTTGCAACATTGCTTGTGGAAGGTAACCATGTGAGATTGAGTGGTCAGGATGTGGAGAGGGGTACTTTTAGTCATAGACATGCTGTTCTGCATGATCAAGAGACGGGAGAGCAGTACTGCCCCCTCGATCACATTATGAAGGACCAAAATGAAGAAATGTTTACAGTCAGCAACAGGTGACGTTTTGCAAAATTTTTGCTTGGGGTGATTTGAGGTTTTGTTTTACATCCAATTTCAGTTTTTTTCTTCTCAAGTGTATTCCTGGAAGCATTTCCCAGAGTCAAATGAGGTGTCATTCAAAGGTTAATACTTGAGTCAGTGCACCGCATTTTTTCTATCACTTTAACATTTAAAGTTGAAATGCCTAACTACAGAAGTTCTGATGTTGCATTGTATTTCCTGTGTTGTTCACTTGTTCCAAATACGATAGATTTAGTTAAACCAACAATTTATATACTCTGTAAAAATATAAGTAGGAATTCATGGCTTAAACCATCCTACTTTACCACGATTGAAAAGTTGTACCATGGCCAAACATCTCTCTCATCAGTATAGAGGGAGCAATAAAGATGACCAAGTTCATTTCTGTTTTTTTAAAATCAGCACTTCGATAAACACTATTAGGCTTCCAGTTCACCTCTCTCCTCATGTATTCAGCTATTTGCTGTCTGATGTCAACATAATTTTATTTGCTATATCTTTTCAGAAGTTTATCAATTTGTTATAATGAAGAACTGAGTGTCTGCTCTTTTTCCAGTTCTCTTTCAGAGTTTGGTGTTTTAGGATTTGAGTTGGGTTATTCAATGGAAAATCCAAATTCACTTATACTTTGGGAAGCACAATTTGGCGATTTTGCGAATGGAGCTCAAGTGATATTTGACCAGTTTGTGAGCAGTGGGGAGGCCAAGTGGTTGCGCCAGACTGGGTTAGTTGTTCTTCTGCCTCATGGTTATGATGGCCAGGGTCCTGAACATTCCAGTGCACGTCTTGAGCGCTTCCTTCAGGTACACTGAAATAATCTGGTGACCCAGATTCAAATTCCTGGTTTTGTACAAGTCAGCCTGAAAATTGGCTAGATGATTAGTCAGCCTGATTCTTATCCCTTTTTCCTACTTACTCCTGAACGACATCTATCTTTTCGTCATCCACCATTAAATTCATAATTCATACTATCCTCCATTCCATAAAAGTTGCAACAGTTTGACTTTCACGTTTGCCAATGCGCAACTTTGACTGTAATTATATTTATTTACGTATTACTAAACATTAAAAAAAGTTAATATATTGGAAATTTACATTAATTCAAATTTATTAATATTTTATACATAATATTTTTATTATATATATTATTAGAAAATCGTAGTCAAAGTAAGGTGTGTGAATAGTGCAGAAATTCTAATGTTGCAACTTTTATGGAACGGAGGAAATATTAAAATTTAGTACTGTCACAATAATATTGAACTTTTCTTTGTTTAAAGAACACAATTTTTAATATTATGTTATCATTAATTATTTTACAAACAAACATAATATGTAGGAATTATATGAGCTATTTTCATTACCAAAAATGCTACAAGTCATTCATAGACAATACTAACATCATAAAAAGGAAGTAAATCAAGTGAGAGGCCTGGGTTCGTCCTGGTAATTTTAAGAACATTGCATGCACTTGTGATAGGTATCGATCCAAACAGTAAAAACAGTAGTATATTCAATCAAGGAATTCTGAGAAATCCTCAGATATTCTTAGGAAATTACAAAGCAACGGAAGAAACGTAATAGAAGAAGTATAGAGGCAAGTTCGAGAGTGCCTATCTCTCCCAAGAGTCCCAGTTCCTATTCTCAATTTCTGCCTGCTTTCTTCTACGCCCCAACTCATATTTATTATGTTCCTTATGGGCCAGCCCACTGCTATTTAGTTACAGGCCCTAAGCCCCTTTTATTATACACTACTAAAAGACTCTATTATTCTTATCACTAACATTATCTAGGTCCCTATCAACTTGTTATTATGCTCCTTCTTGCTTGTGCACGTGGGGTTCCCTTGGCTGTCATGACGTAATCTAGGTGATGAGTAGGTGATGCTTAGGCGTCCAGGCGGTGGAGAACACTCTCCATGCCTGGTCGCCTAGCCTAGAGAGTGTCAGGCATTGAACCATTTAGTATAGACTAGAAATTGAGTGGTGTCATTTATGTGAAGACTATTTTATGGTTATGATCAGAATTGATTTTTCACCAAATCCCCTATATGTGCAACACAATTCTCTTAATTTTGAATAACAGCATCCGACTTGTTAAAGAACACATATACAGAGTCAAGAGAAAAAAACTAAAGATAAAATGTTGTCCGCCAAGTTTACCTTTCCTTTCTTCATTTACTTCATTCTTTTTCTTTTCTTTTCTTCTTTTCTGTATCTTTATTTATATTTATAGTTAACTCTATGATTGTTTTGTTCTTCAGATTGCAATCAGATAACTTTTTTATGTTAAAGTTTTGTTGTTTAATTTATTGGAAAATGGAAATAGATATGAAACTCTTGTTTTACAGATACGATAAATGATAAATTAGTAATTCATTTGTTATATTTTATAATATATTATATTTTTCATATTCAATTATTACACACGGCTTGCCTAAATGTAACCTAGGTGGCTGCCTAGGCGACAAGGCGGTTTGCATAGCTGGAATGACAACCTTGGGGATTCCATATATATGCTGGTTTCAATGAATTCCACGGAAGTATAATAAAATCTGCAGCGATTCTGCTCTGTATTAAATCAATCCTCCAATAAATGTGGTCCTTGTTGTAGGGAGAATTGTGTGTATAGTTTCATTACCGAACGTCCGTATAAATAGGGATAAATTAGGGTTTACAAGTACAGGCTGATAGGCCCATAATACATAATTTACATAGAAAGACCCTAATACATATTCTATATACACGATAACACACTACATAGAGTTTCCTTCAACACTCCCTTTTGTGCTGAGTTGTAGATAGAATTTCGTATCATTCTTGTTGCCTCGTCAAAACTTTGTCAAGTAACAAAAACCATGTGGGAAAAAATAACCTTGACTGGAGAAAAAGAGTATAGCATCAAGATAGGCTTCTTCCATTAAGTCTATCTTTATTTGATCTTTGCTTTGATCATTAAAGTTTATATGTGTCGTTACCTCATTAAAAACCTTACCAAGTAACAAAATCCAGTGGGAAAAAATAAAACTTGGGTAAAGGAAAAGAGCGTAACGTAATCTAGTTGGGGTACTCCCCCTCACGTCTACATCTACCCTTGATATCTACATTAATCAAGGATGTTTGCAAAATATGTGCATTTCAAACTTGTCACATTAATTACCTTAGCGAAGGCACACAAATAGAGGAATATAATTCCTTTAATTCTCCCCCTGTGTGCCGAGCGTAAGGTGAAAATTGTAAAAATAATTAACTTACTAAAACCTTGCCAATGAACAAAACCCAATGGGAAAAAATAAACATCGGTCAAAGGAAAAAGGAAGTATGATGCACTAATAACTACGCGTTAATTACTTTTGGCTGCGATATAGTAATTATGTTCTTTCTTCAACATTGTTTTACTTTCGCAAAATTAAAATGTGGGATTGTGCATATTATGTTGTCTCATTAAAAACCTTACAAAGTAACAAAACCCAATGGAAAAAATAAACCTTGGTCAAAAGGGAAAAAGAGTACAACGCACTAATATACTTGATGATAAATAGGTATGTAAGGACTCCCCCTGAGTGAAACACATCAATAAGAATCCAACATTTACTTGATATATACTTTTATGAAGGTATTTTATACATAACTTCATGGTCTCTTTCCTGATAAATATATACTCGTCAAGAAAATATCAATGAGGTAAGGAGAAACCCATCATCGGTAAAACTCAAATCACGTTACTTTGTGTTAGTAATACTTTTGATATTTGCAATTTCTTTAGGAATATTGTTATCATCAATCATTTAATTAATTTATAAGGGATGAATAAAGATTACACCAATGGTTTCATATATGTTAGGGATCGACATATTAGACTAATAAATAGGAGAGTTAGTTAGTTATTTTTCTCTTTGAGCTGTTAACTAGAATAGGTTGTACTGGAAGGCTATAAATAGAAGAGTGTGGGAAGGAGAAGGTAGGCTTTTGGACTCTTTGTCTTGGGACTTGGGAAGACTGAGACTAATAATCTCTTTCTTTGGGAGCTTCGGCTTTTGGGGGCTTCGGCCATAGTTTCTTGTTAGGTTCTTGATTCAATAAAGCTTTGAATTGTTCTTGATAAACTTCTGTGATTTTACTGTAAATTCTGGAGGTCCTAACATTGGTATCAGAGCTGTTACATCCTGGAGACAAAGAATCTGAATCATGGAGGAGGAATTCTACCTGACACCGAAAATGGAAAAGAGTTTTGATAATATTGACCGAATTATGAGGGAGACACAAGCGAGTATGGTCGCTATGCAAGAGGCGATGAAAGCTAGCGTTGCAGATTTGCAGAACCGACTTCAAAGTCGTTCGAGGAATAAATCGCACACTTCTGATACGTCGCATCAAGAACCGAAGCTTGGAAAGGAACATGGAGATCGATCGAGCAACACCAGGCATCATCGTCCCTGTGACAAGCCGAGTCCGTCGCAATCGCTCACTAAGTCGCAGAAGGAATCGCAGGAGCCGCTAACTGTTTCGCACTCGCGAAAGAATTTGAACGGAAATTTGGGAAAGATCGCGGAAACGATGGAGCGCTTAAAAGTGGAGAAAGAGAATCGCTCAACCCTAGAAAAGGAAAAGCGTTCAAATCTGGAGAAAGAGAAGAGTTCTAAACCTGAGAAAGAGAAACGCTACAGCAGGGATAAGGAGAAGCGTGAGAAGAGCAAAGAACATCACCGGCGAGGAAGATCGAGGAAGGTACGTCGCTGTATAAATTCGAAAAGCCATGGTTCATTGCAGTTGCCAAATTCTTCTGGTCTTCTGGTTTCTACGCGAGCGGAAGGCTCCAGTTTGAAATCTCCATCCGAATCCCCAGGTTCACAACAGGAGTTGATTATTCAACCGCAACCATCCACCGCAGATAGGCTCACCTATGGCGAAGAGGGAATCAAGGAGAAATCTTCAGTTAGTCTTGGACCTGAAGAGGGAGCAATTACTCGCTTCCTCACTTGTAACCATCCCTGCAGGTACGAGCTCGTTAATTCAGAATTGGAAACCAACATGATGATGTCCAGTGAGCCTTCAATTGATGACTACTTTCAAGTCAAGAAATACCAGGATGGGAAGTCAAACCCTATATCTCAAGGGAAGGAGGTGTTTCTTGTAACTGGGATGAAGTGGTTGATCCATTTGGGGAAATTTGAGGGAGTTTCTTTTTGGAAAACACGCAAGGGATACTGCTACATCAATTGGGATTCTAGGCCTCATGATTTATCCAGACTGAAGAATAGCAGCAAAGATCGGAGTTCTTTTAGAAAAAGTGAATTTCCTTCATCTGACAGGATAAGATGGAACCAAAGAATTATGGCTAAAGTACTTGGTGATGCAGGAGCTAACTTGGCATTCTCATCCATACAGTGTTGCTGGGTTTCTGTGTTGCTTCATACTAGCAAAGATTGTGCCATTTGGAAGGTATCCTGGGTTCTTCCGCTCTCTGTTTCAAGGCACCAGGTGAAAATGGACTCTCCTTTTGAGAAATGTGCAGTGGCAGAAAGTTTTTGGTGGGGAATTTCTATGGAAGTTGTTTGGTGGAATGATGTCGGGTGTACTCAAAGTGTGGCAGAGGGTGGCATTGTTATACTGAAAAGCATCATGACAGTCAATCATAACTCACAGGGAGAAAAGTCAAATGGAGCTAAAGCAATTTGTAGTTCAAATTTTTCTGATAAGCAGATTAAAAGGGATAAGAATCCTGATGTTCAGGACATGAACGCAAATTCTGCTACTGTTGTAAGGGATATACCTCAGGAAAGCATGAAAATATTTGTGGCTATGGAAGGCCTGAAGACTAAGGAAGAGCATGAAACTTCAATAGAAATATTATATGCTGCAGAAACATTTGTGAGTCGTAAAGATCAAGTATTGAAGCTCTTTGCTCAGAAACCAGTGAAATATTGGGAAGGTAGAAGTGCCAAGATGAAGAGGAAGCGGAAGATCTTGGTTGTTTCCTATCACCCACCTTGAGGGCAAGGTGGATGTTTAGGGGGGAAGTATTGTTAGGGATCGACATATTAGACTAATAAATAGGAGAGTTAGTTAGTTATTTTTCTCTTTGAGCTGTTAACTAGAATAGGTTGTACTGGAAGGCTATAAATAGAAGAGTGTGGGAAGGAGAAGGTAGGCTTTTGGACTCTTTGTCTTGGGACTTGGGAAGACTGAGACTAATAATCTCTTTCTTTGGGAGCTTCGGCTTTTGGGGGCTTCGGCCATAGTTTCTTGTTAGGTTCTTGATTCAATAAAGCTTTGAATTGTTCTTGATAAACTTCTGTGATTTTACTGTAAATTCTGGAGGTCCTAACAATATAGATATCAAAGTACATTCTTGATACTATTTATATATGATGTGTTAGTCTTGAGCTATTTTCAGCTAACACGTTCTTGAGAATGTATTATTTGGTCGAATGTGTTTGTCAAAGTACAATCATGCGCATATTGCACTTTGATAGGGAATTCCTTCTCCCAATAACTTTCCAATAATGGATATCTTTTCTAGCATCCATATTTCGACCAATTATGGGGTGAATTATTATTCAACCAACTCGGTGTTTTCAAAACAACCCGAGTTTCCCAAGATCCTTTATCTCAATTATGACTTTCAAGTATCTAAGATTTCTCATTTTCTTTAATATGAGTACATACCATGTCTATATCTTCGACATATAATAATACTTGGAGGGAAAACATAATATCTTTTTCCTATCCCTTTTTAGTCAAGTGGTTATTTAGACGGGTATGTCACTCTCGTCTGGTTAAAGATAATAACAACATAACAAATACTTCATATACATCTCTTTAATGAAATTCTATTGAGATTCAATGTCCACAATCTTTAGCTACGTCTCCATTACTTTTGAGTCTGCTTATAGATTAAGTAGTTGAACATTTTTGTGTTCAAAATAGAGAAGTATAACTTTTCATATTTGAATTCAGGGTATTGTGAGAATAATTAGGACCTCATTATCTCAATACGCTTTCTAATAAAGAATTATTTCATGTCCTACAAGTTTTACACTTGGTTGATTAGCACTATCATACCAAATACCTGTCTCTTTGTCAAATATTAAATTTATACCTGGATTACTTGTACGCATTTAGGCCAATATTCTTATTGCTTTCATATTTCAATAGAGTATGGCTCGATATCATCGTGCTCTATGCTCCTTTGAGCAACCGTATAAATATATCGTCAGTATAAGTGTAAGGTCTATCATTCGACTCATACACACTCTCTCATTAACGTTGAGATTTTAATTCTGTGAAATCATTTAAACTTCGGGGCGTCCCCTATTATTGATTCATGGACATGCTTAGTCAGAAATAATCTCATGAGAGGAATTCATATGATGACGAGTATATTGATTTGTGCCTTATATACCCTTACTACTTGGGGTGTCTAATTAATCGAACCATGTGGCTTCTCTCTATTCCTTTAGAGAGCCACGGCCTCAACCACAACCCCACTGTTTGTGGTTTCAATGCTTGTTCCTTTAGCATTGTATCTTTTAATTTGAAATTCAAGCCTTACAAATGTATTTGCAGGAATTGCAGCTAATGTATGTGATCTGGTCACTTAAGTCGCTTATGGCGATAGATAGTCACCTTTACTTCAGTATAACATTTTGAAGCTTGGAAAACAAATGGTAGGGATGTACCATAATAATTCCTATCATTCAATTAGAGAATTTGAAAATTCTCTATTTTCTCCCCCCGAATGAAAGAAAAATCAATTGTCTCATCAAAGAGATATTCCGCAAAGCGGTGTACACATTATCTGTTAATGCTAGTAGCGGATTATTGTTGGGGATTCATATCTAACATAAACATCATTTTTCTTTTAAAACCGATTATAGTGCGTTGTGGGAGACGCAATAGGCACAACTATTTTACAACCACATATTCATAAATAGAACATCTCAGGCTAAGATCCAGTCACCAACTGATATACATAAAAGTGGTTGTCTAGTATCGGTTTAAAAAAAACGTGTAAGAGTGCTTGCAATATTACATAATCCCATGAAAATAATTGCATATTAGTGTGCGCATAATAAATGTGATATACATCACCTACATCCTTTTAGAAGTGAATTCTACTAGGACTTATTCTTCACATGGGACGCGATATGCTTTTCATTGATCCCAACAAATATGCAATACTCATCAATTACTTTTGATAAGTTTTGCTAGAAGTTTTGCAGATGCAACATTTTTATGTGACAAGAGAATAATTAGTATGGGGAGATTACTACCAAATCATAATTGCTTAATGACCCGCACTTTGGTAGCTAAGGATATAAAAATATCCTATTTTTAAATGAGTTCTCACGTGTCACATTGTATTGAAAAAATGAGATATCTTTATTTTTATATCCTAAACATAGACATATCTCAATTCTATTATTGCTAAGGAGTAAACTTTAAGATATAACTGACATACCTTCTACAATATTTTACGGCATAATGGAAAATAAGTATTTCTTCTCGTACTTTAGAAGATGTGTATTGATTTGTCATTTAGCAATGGTAAGACCAACAACTTACCTTGTGTTGGATCCCTTTTTATCCTTTATTCGAATGATTAATGATGAGTCAGTTATTTTAAAATTTGTGCGAGTCAATGCCCATTTTGACTCATAAATTTATTAAATATGCATTTTCTTTTGCATTTTATTAGATGTAATATGATATCTTCTATCTCATTTTTATAGAGTTTCTATGTGAAAAACCATTGAGGATAGGTCAGTGGACATTGATGTTCCCGCAATGTGAGGGTTCAAGGAGTGAACATTAAAAATAATTTGGCATGACTTCTACTATCTCAGTAATGTATAATGGGATACAAATATTTCTTCTCATACTTTAGAAGCTATATATTACTGCGTATTTTTTTATTTAGCAATACCGAGATCAACACATTGCATTGTGTTGAAGGCAACTCTCATTTTAGCATTATTTTCAGAATAAAATAGGATCCAAGTCAATTAGGCCAACGATAGTGGCCGTCAATGTCCTAATCGCTACTAGTGACATTCTAGGATCAAACAGTATGTGTAATAATGAGTTACACTTCACTGAATGGACTCATTAGTTTCTTCAATATGCATTTCGTTTGCTTTATTTGATTAATATAATATTTTCTATCTCATCTTTTACAAAATTTCATATGAAACTTATTGTAATAGGGAAAATTAAAACTTAATAGATTTTGTTGACTTCTAGATACATTTAGAAGTCAAGGAGAATACCATTTTATGCCCTCAGACATGAAATATTTCAACAATACATCATCCTTAATCATATAGAATTAAGTGATAAGTGAATCTGGATTCAATAAATAGCCATATGCTCTTTAGTTTAGTGTGAGTGGCCACATATTTGGTAAAAACACTTATGTTTGGGCGTCACTAATTATTTTTTTGTTGTTGTAAAACTTGAGTTTTTTCCACAAATGGGGTGAGTTACTTATTATTCTACTATTGTATGGATACATTCCTTTGTATCCATTTTGTTATAAACAAAATTCATAGATATAGATTTAATGAATCCGGATGCATAAGCCTCTCAAATATATATTGAGATAAAATAATGAGATGTCAAACCAATTTAAAATCTAAATTGAATACACAAAATTTATATCTGACTTTAAGACTCAAACTAAAATAGGGAGAATTGTGTGTATAGTTTCATTACCGAACGTCCCTATAAATAGGGATAAATTAGGGTTTACAAGTACGGGCCGATAGGCCCATAATACATAATTTACATAGAAAGACCCTAATACATATTCTATATAAACGATAGCACACTACATAGAATTTCCTTCAACCGTCCTCTAATAAATATGGATTATTTCTATTATTTAATAATGTTACTGTAAACTTTTGCATACTTGCATTATGGATTGTGGTAGATACATTGAGGTATCAAAATTTACTTTTTCTACTTGGTCCAGAACGACATCGTTAGATCCATCATTGTATTTCTTTTAATTTTTTTCTATATTCCCAAAAAAAATTGAGCGTGCATGAGCTATTTCACCGATAAAAGAACAACATAGTTTTCAATTTTCCAATTAATTATTTTATTATTCATTATTTTTAATCAAAACATGAAAAATACAAAGTTAACTACAGTCTCTCTGTGCTTTAGTATAGGGGTAAGGCTGCGTACATCCGCCCCCCCTTACCCCACCATTAGTGAGAGCCTTTGCGGCACTGGGGTAATGTTGTTATTGTTGTATTCACTTCCTCAATGCTGATGTATTATTGCCTTGTATAGCATGCATATGGTTAGGAATTGACTAGGAATGGATGTTGTTATACACATCTTATAAGGATACCTATAACACAATTTCATTAATACCATCCCATAAATCATGAATACAGATGAGCGATGACAATCCTTATGTTATTCCCGAGATGGACCCTACCCTCCGTAAACAGATTCAAGAATGCAATTGGCAGGTGGTGAATGTAACTACTCCTGCAAATTATTTCCATGTGCTCCGACGACAAGTAAGTGTTGCTAAGAGACTTCCTAATCTTTACGGGGTGTTTGAATTGGGGGAGAGATCAGTAAAATAAAAGAAGAGAGGTTATTATAATGGAGGGGAGGGGAAATTATTGATGTCTTCGGATGGGAGGGAATTGTACAGGGTTATGATGTTCTCTACTAGTCTCCTTTGGATATAATGTAAACAGATGGGAACTAGGAAGTAATATAATTTATTTTTAAAAGAAAAGAAGTTGAGTAGAAATTACACTCATCTCCCTACCCCTTCCCCCAATCAAACAAATAGTTCGACTTTGTTTTGTTTGAGGATTTCAAATGGGAGGGGAGAGAAGGGAAGGAGATTAGTGTGCATGGGCATGTGGGGCTGATGGAGCGAGGGGGAGAGGAAGAACATGGAAGAGCTCAAAAATTCACCAAACTCCTCATAACTCACTTCTCTAATTCGGAGGATTTTGTAGGTGTAATTTTTTCTTAAATCCTTTCACCCTTCTTAATTTTAAAAATGGTCTATATTAATTATTACTACCTCCGTCCCATATTGGTTCATTTGGTTGTCCTGTTTTGATTTGGCACTGCGCACCGTTATTAATAAAGTGGTTGAAAAGTAAAAGTTGTGGTTGAGATTTGAATAGAATAAAGTGAAATCATAAGGTCCACATAGTTCTTGCCAAAAAGGAAACATGCCATTCATTTCGGGACAACCCAAAAGGAATATAAGACGATCAAAATGGTATGGTAAGAGTTATTGTTATACACGCAGATTTTTATATATTTCTAATTACAATGCAAATATATATCTACATAGTTTTCAAAATACAAAATCCCTCACCACTCTTACTGAATACAAACATAATATTTTTGGACCAAGCAAGTGCTTAAACTTAGTTTATGTGATATTCTTATATACTATGTATTGCATCTCAGCTACACAGGGATTTCCGCAAACCTTTAATTGTGATGGCACCAAAGAGTTTGCTTCGCCACAAGGATTGCAAGTCTAACCTATCCGAGTTTGATGATGTCCAAGGCCACACGGGTTTTGATAAACAAGGTACTAGGTTTAAGCGCCTCATCAAAGACCAAAATTATCATTCAGATCGCGAGGAAGGTATTAGACGCCTGATTCTTTGCTCTGGAAAGGTCTGTAGTGCTCTTCACCTTTTGCATTTATTCTCCTTATAAATGTTCATTTCTAGCTGATTTAAGATGAGTGTTTCGAAATGAACATTTTCACCATAATCAACATCATCACTAAAAATCAAGATAACTGAATGCTTAGGCGACCTAATCTGCCAGTTGGGTGCCAGTCTTACCCTCATCCATTCAGTTTTACTTGACATTGTTCATTTATTAATCATTTTATTTCTAGTAACTTTTTATTATTTTAGTACATAAATGAAGAACACATTTGTGCTATTCCCTTTGTATTTTTCTATTAATTATTCTATTATGTGATATTTGGCAAAAAAAAACTGTAACATTTAGGAAGTACATGGGTTGTTTCTGTTACATATACAAAATACTCTTGAAGAAACGAAACTGTAAAACATAAAACTAAAAAATAAATAAAAGAGGAAGGGTGCAGGCTGCAGGCCAACCCCGACTAGCACTTTGTGAATCCAATGGAAAGAAAACCAGCTGCTTTTACAATATTTTGGTTCTCCAGAATACAATATAATGATATTTGTGTGTTCCCACTTGTTTCAGGTCTATTATGAGCTTGATGAAGGGAGAAGAAAAGGTGATGGCACGGATATTGCAATTTGTAGGGTTGAACAGCTTTGTCCTTTCCCATATGACCTTGTCCAGCGCGAACTGAAGCGCTATCCAAGTATGTGCATTAGTATTTAACGCATTTTCCTCTTATTCCATGTTTGGTTCAAAAGAGGAGAGGGAAGAAAAATGAAAGGTGTAAAAGTGTGTTCTTTCTATTCAACTGGAGAGTAAGTATTTCTTTCAAGGCACAAAAGTAATCCATTTTTAATTTCTGGATTTTTCAGATGCGGAGGTAGTCTGGTGCCAGGAAGAGCCAATGAACATGGGCACATTCTACTATGTCGCACCCCGCCTGTGTACTGCAATGAAGGCAGTTGGCAGAGGCAACATGGATGACATCAAATACGTGGGTCGCCTTCCTTCTGCTTCAACTGCTACCGGTTTCCTACAGGTTCATGTCAAAGAGCAGACAGGACTTGTCCAGAAAGCCTTGCAGTCTGACCCAATCGATCACTAATTTCCCAACTCTCTTTAGTCCTCTAATAAAAGTAGGACTTCAAAGCTCTTTTTATACGTGTTATATACAGGCATCCAAAGTTAGCTTTCTTGTCTTTCCAATTTTGGCTGTACAATAATCATACTGGTTACATTTTAGAACTAAGAGGCCCTTTTCTCTTTGAGGCTGGGCAGTTTCAGTTCACGAAACTTTTACCAAAGGAAAAAAATTATACGGAGTACTTCTCTTTAGATTGCGCCAGTCAGAATCGAGTGGTATCTTCTTTTCTGAAAGAAATGTTTGGGTAGATGCACACTTTTTGTACATGAAATGTGAGAACATGGAATTGTATAAGGTGAATTTGATACAGTATTTTATGCATTTCACAAGAAAAATGGTAAGGTAATTTTGCTTGTCAAGAGTCAAGAGACTCAAGACAGTCAGTCCTGTTTTAACGTAATGACAAAAAAAATCTTTATCACTAGCATAAGTCTACATCTTTTGACCAATTATATATTTTTATAGGATGTTACTTGTAATATAAAAATAATATGAAAATATTCTTTGTTCAAATTACTTTCATAATAGTATAAAATTTATAACTTTTGAAATTTATACTCTGTATTAATCAAATTCATGGTTTGAATTTTATCACCATTGATTTGAAAAGTCAAAGATAACCAAGTTTTAAGGGATGTAGGTACTCTACCGGAAAAGTGCGATTTTGGCATGCTAGATTGGCACGTCGGAAGGTTGTGCCAAAGGCACAGGGTTACCCGAAAAATGATGGGGTGAGTAGTTGCCTATATATATTAGCATGACATGTCCGTGCCAATGTTCGGCACTTCAGCATGTCAATATTCGTGTCAAATTCTCTCCAAAACAAACGACTATTATTTCTGTGAAACTTGGAACCGTTGCCTTTATTGTCTTGGCACGGTCCGGCCGTGTCAAAGCATGCTCCCCAAATGTTGTCTCGCACATGTTGTCTCACACCCCTGCCAAAATGTTACGTTAGAAAGCCGTCGCACGGATGTACCCAAGTAGGTCTGTCAATCGGTCGGGTCTAGACCCGGACCTGACCCGGACCCAGTTATTTTTAATGGGTACGAGCCTATATTTTATTCCGTTACCCGGATCCGGACCTGTTAGTATTTTAAATAAACGGGTCGGGTATGGTACATATGATTTCGACCCGTTAAGGACCCGGACCCGGACTCGTTTAAAATTTCTTATTTGTATACACATACACTCAAACATAAAGTGATTAGTTATAACACTTTAAATAAAATAGAAACTAATATACATATATACATAATAATACATAAAGTTATTAGTTGTGAATTTGTGATTATTCAATAAAAATATACACATTAATACATAAATACTACTGAGTATATAAGTGATACTGATCAAGATAGTAAGATACCCTAAAACTAATATTTATTACTATTATTATTAATATTATTATATCATTATCATATACAATACTACATATGATTTTATACTCTTAGTAGTCCAAAAGACCTTTTTATGACTTAATTTCTAGTTTATTCTACGAGTTTTTGTGCGAGAGAAAGCGGCGCAAAGTGTGGAGCTATATGCCTCTACAAGAACCAATACTTTATTAGATAAAAGTACTAATTTTCTATGAGAGACATTGATTTCTTTTTGAAAAGTGAAGATATATATTGCTTTTAAATTTGTACATTTTGCTGTATACTCCGTATTTCACATACATGTCTTGCTATTTTCACAAAGTTTATAATGGTGTGCGTATTATACTTGGCGGGCGGGTCTACCCGACCCGATTCTGAGACCCGTTGGGTCTGGGTCCGGGTCCAAATTTTCAGACCCGCCGAGTAAACGGGTCGGGTCCGGGTGCATTATTAACTTAACGGGTCCGGGTCTGGAACACTACATTCCGACCCGGACGGTCCGAGCCGGACCCGACCCATTGACAGGCCTATACCCAAGTCCGTGCCTAAGTCCGTTCTCAAATATTACCGTTACCGTGGTCGTGCCATGGGCGTGAAAATGTCTGTGCCAAAATGTTAACGTTGTCGTATGTGTGCCAAGTGTTGTGCCTACGCTTGTGCCAGAATTGTAGTAACTTCGTTGGCATGCTAAATACGTGCCAATTATGTAGCCGTTGAAAGGGGTATATTATTTCTGAAAGAATTTAAATTTTGTGTCTGATATTAGGTATGTTTTTCTTCGCATACTTTTTAAATTTAATTAAACTCTAATTATTTAGTTAGATTGATCTTGAACTGTTATATTAATATATAGTAGCATGCATTAAATTTATTCACACACTAATTTCAAGAGTAGAAGTAAAAAGTAGTACTGATATTATTAAGTGTAATATAATATTTGCATGATTGATTTGTTCATTATATTATAACTATAATGTGTATCTTCATGAATGGGTAGGTGTAGTGGAGGTATGTGATGGAGTATAGGGCCCGGGAACCCCGGTCCACAGACTCCTACTACACCAATAAAGGCCCAACCGGCCCAGGAAGCACAGCAGGCCTCAAATTACGGCGCCCCAAGCACTTAGCAGCCCACAGCGCACACTGGGGAGCCTTCGGCCCCCTGACCGAAGGCTCAAAACTCTCACAGAATGAGTTTTCAAGCAAACTAAGAAACTGGGAGAAAAACGGCAGAAATCAGTAGCCCTCGGCACCTGGAGCCCTCGGCACCCAGGGGTCCCCAGAACTCAGAGCACTCGGCTAGTCCTCCGCAGCCGAGGGCACCTCTCCCGACATAATATCCGCGCCACATGCGTACAGATCACCGTACCCTGTACAACGTCCCATCCAACAGCCGCATTAAATGCGGCCACATGCGGCTGCCAGCGCCAACCAGTTGAGGTGACCTCTCGGCCAATGGGCGCTTGACACGTGTCCCTGTCCGGCATTTATTGCTACTATATATAGCACCCCATTTCCCCATTTGTAACCAAGTCACAACTCAAAAACGCTCCACACTTCATAATATACTTTCTCTCTCTATACTTACTTGCTCTGACTCCTCTCCTATTACTCCCCGCAGCAAACCCTCGGATAAGCTACCCCCCGGGTACACTATCCATCATTTGGTGCTTTCATTGAGAGTTCGAACAATCAAGTAAGAAACCCTCCCCCTTCGCCAAACACTAGCCCTCTACCAAAATGGTGAGAACAACATGTGCCAACTCCAAAAACGTAGAAGACAAGAACCTGGCCCTCGGCGACGTCAACGCCCCCGAAGCCTCTCACAGGGCTCCCGAGGGCGGTGTCGTCGCCGGGCTGGAACAGACGGCTGTCGACCTACGCCTTCAGATCCAGCAGAATGCCCCCGATGCCCGCCTCGACATCGAGGCCAAGAAGAAAAACCGGAGCGATGACCAAGTCAGCCCTCCGGTCCTCACCATCGACGTTCATTCGGTGCTCTCCGCCTTCATTCAGACGCTCACTCAGAACCCAGGTGCCTTCGGCACCCTGGCTCCGGCTCAACCCCAGGTTGGGGAGAACATCATACTTCCCCCTCTGCCACACCCCTTCGGAAACCCCATCCCTCGGGTTAGGAATGACGAAGGGGTAGTGGCCCAAGATACGACCTCCCAGGAAGTTCAGTCCTGGGACCGCCACTATGACAACAGAGAGAGGCCCCGCACTTCCGCCCTCAACCGGCTCGGAGGGGTGCAAGACCGCTGAGGGGTCCAAGACCGCCTCGGAGGAAAGGCACTCCAAAGGCTCCAGGAAAGCGGAGGGTCTGTCTCGAGGGCAGACGAGGAGCGTCCCCCTCAGGACAAAGGCAAGGCACCCCTTCATGTCGACGATGCTCGCCACCAAATCAACCGGACCCACTCGGCCCGGGTTCGTTCACAGGGGGCGGAGACCCTCCCGAAGGACCCCCGGGACGAAATTATTGCGGCCCTCCAACGCCGACTTGATGAAATGGAGGCCAACAAAGCTCACGCCACCACCTCCACCCCTCATTCAGACCTCAAATACGAGGCCATGATGGCCAAAATGGAGGAATTACAGAAGAAGGTAGCCGAGGGCTCCGGGGAACCCGTCATCCAGTTCCGGACCCGGACGCCATTTACCCCAAGGGTATTGGCGACCCGGATCCCGGAGAAATACCGAGGGCAGCACATACAACCTTACAGCGGGAAGACGGACCCCCAGGAACACTACAGCAAATATCAGAACAACATGATGATGGTAGGGGCGTCGGACGAATATTTGTGTCGTTGGTTCCTCTCCACCTTAGAGGGGCCGACATACGAATGGTTCAACCGGTTGCCCGAAGGCTGCATTGATTCGTGGCAAGAACTCGCCCAGCGATTCTTGACGCAATTTGCCGGGAGGCGTCGCACGAGGAAGCACTTCTCTCACCTCCTAACCATACGCCAGAGGAGGGATGAGACAGCACTTCCCTCAACCGCTTTCTATCTAAATTAGTGGAGAAGTCTCTACCCTTCTTCCAGATCATGAGGAAGACGGCTGGCTTTCTATGGACTCCAGAATGCCAGGGGGGCTTTCGAAGAGCTCAAACAATATCTATCTTCACCCCCTGTGCTCTCAAAACCAAAGGTAGGGGAGACCCTCTATCTCTACCTTGGGGTCAGCCCGGCAGCCATCAGCTCCGTACTCATCCAGGAGGAAGACGGCATCCAACTTGCCATCTTCTATGTAAGCAAGACCCTAAGGGAGGCCGAGCTCAGGTACTCTCCCGTGGAAAAAACGGTGTTAGCCATCGTTTGGACCGTCAAGAAGTTGGGCCACTACTTTCAGGCTCACCCGGTTCATGTCCTCACTCATCAACCCCTCGGCGCCCTAATGAGGAGCCCCACCAGTTCCTCCCGCATGGTGAAGTGGGCTATCTTCCTGAGCCAGTAAAACATTGACATCCGTCCGAGGCCTGCCATCAAGGGCCAAGCCCTGGCGGACTTTGTGACGGAGTGTACCGCAAGGGCAGCCACGGATGGGAAGCCCTCGGCTGCCTCGGACGACTGGTGGACCCTCTACACCGACGGCACCTCCGCGACCAAAGCAAGCGGGGGAGGGGTAGTCCTCATTACTCCCGAGGGCTTCAAAGCCTACTATGCAATCCGTTTCTCCTTCAAAGTCTCCAACAACAAGGCCGAGTATGAGGCCATCCTATGTGGCCTTCGGCTGGCTGCCAACATGAAGGCTCGGCAGATCCACATCAAATGCGACTCCAAGTTGGTCGTTGGCCAAATCTCCGAGGAATATGAGGCCAAGGAGGGAAGAATGAAACAGTACAAAGAGGCGGCCAAGAAGTTGCTTAAGGTATTTGAGGCACACTCTCTCACTCAAATACCGAGGGCTCAGAACTCCGAGGCCGACATACTATCTAAGCTCTCGGCCGACTCCCCCGAGCACATCTCCAAGATTGCCAAAGTTGAGGAACTCAGCCTCTCAAGTATCCATGCGAGCCCCGTTATGGACATACAACAACGCCAAGAGGATTGGATCTCAGATATCACCGCCTTCATCTCCACAGGGCATCTACCCGAGAGTGAGACCCGCGCTAAACTGGCAAAGCTGAGGGCTCCTAGCTACACCTTCGAAGATGGAAGGCTCTACAAACGATCTTACAATGGCACGCTACTTCGGTGCCTTCATCAAGATGAAGCCGAGGTCGCAATGGAGGAAGTGCACAGTGGCACTTGCTCAGCTCACCAGGGACCCTTCTCCATGTCCCGAAGGCTCATTCTCCAGGGCTACTTCTGGCCAACCATGGCCAGAGATTGTGCTGACCTTGCCCGGAGGTGCACCGCATGTCAACATTTCCAGAAAGCCCCGGGCAGGCCAGTGGTCAACTATGCCCCCATCAGCACATCCGTCCCCTTTTCTCGATGGGGGGTAGACCTTGTGGGCCCTCTGCCGAGGGGTACCTCCAACAACAGGTACATCATTGTGGCCATCGACTACTTTAGCAAGTGGGTGGAGGCTGAGCCCCTCGCCAGTATCACAGAGGCGAAGTGCCGTCACTTCATCCTCAAGAACATCCTCACAAGGTTTGGCGTCCCCCAGCAGATCATCTCCGACAACGGAACACAATTTGAGGCAGCCCCCTTCTGTGCCCTTCTGGAGGCATGGGGCATCAAACACACCTTCTCCTCCGTTGCCTACCCTCAAGGCAACGGGCAAGTAGAGAACGCCAACCGGACCTTGCTCGAGGGCCTCAAAAAGAAGCTGGAGGCCGAGGGCGGTGGCTGGGTAGAAGAGCTCCACAACATCCTTTGGGCCTACCGCACCACCCCTCGGCGAGCAACAGGTGAGACACCCTTCTCCCTCTGCTACGGGTTTGAAGCCAAAGCTCCTACGGAAGTCACCCTTCCCACCCGGAGGGTGATCCAATATGACCCCGAGGTCAACGACAGCAACATGGCCCTCGACCTCCACCTCCTTTCAGAACGCCGGGAGCAGGCCTTCATCCGGGCAGAAAATTACCGAAGGCAAGTCAAAAGCTATATCGACGCCAAGGTTCGCACCAGAGAATTCCAAGTGGGGGACTATGTCCTCCGGAGGAGGGAAGCCAGCCAACCGACCGAGGGAGGCAAAATGGCACCAAAATTCGAAGGTCCCTACATCATAGCAGCCATCATCAAACCTGGGACTTACAAGCTCAGACGCTCCAACGGGAAAGAAGTCCCTAGGCACTGGAATGTACACCACTTAGTTAAATTTTATCAATAATGTAAGAGCGGCCAAGCCCTCGTAACTAGTGAATGTACTATCCTATGGCCCAAGGCCTCCAATTTTGAAGAATGAAGACACATTCAAGACACCAAGAACAACCGCAAAACACTTATGAGCGGCCAAGCCCTCATACCAACTACAGGCCCCAGGCCTCACCACGAGAAGATCCCCCTCCGGCACCAAGTGCCGAGGGCGGACACCATCAACACCTTCAACAACAGTGAAAACACCAAGTGTTTCAAACAAGACCCCTCGGTACCAAGTGACCGAAGGGGGGGACTCCCGTCACCGGCAACAGGAAACACCAAGTGTTTCATTCCAAGACCCTTCGGCACCCAGTGCCGGGGGTACACATCTCCACCATAAACATCAAAGATAAGAACACCAAGTGTTCCCACAGAAGACCCCTCGGTACCAAGTACCGGGGGTACACAACTCACCCATCAACGTCAAATAGAAGAAGAACACTAAGTGTCCCTACAGAAGACCCCTCGGTACCAAGTACCGGGGGGCTACATATCGAAACTAACATCAAGTGTTGTTTCTAAAGCCGTACCCCACGAGGACGCATATACCGAAGGAGCCACCATCGGTGCTGGCGGCACGTAGTGCCCCCGGCCATTTGCAACTAGTGTGCAAATGAAAACCCTTCCTTGAAACGCTTTCCGCGTCACTACCCCCAGGGTATGACAGGCATGAGAAATGCCCAGGATTCGACTTTCAAAAACGGAACGCTATCCGCGTCATCACCCCAAGGGTATGACAGGCACGAGAAATGCCCAGGATTCGACTTCCAAACCGAAACGCTCCCCGCGCCACCACCCTTAGGGTGTGGCAGGCCACGGACTATGTCTAGCGCCGAGGGGACGAATTTCAAAAATGAGGCGCTTTCCGCGCCATCCCCCAAGGGGAGGCAGGTTACAGACCACCATATCTTGTGCCCAGGAAACGACCCTCGATCCCCTCGGAACTCGGAAGGTTAACCCGAGGGAGGAGAGCCATTGGTGTATTCTGATGGTCTCCTGATAGGCACAACCTTACCAAGAAACCAAGTTTCTTGATGCCTTCCCTTCACCACCAACCAAAAAAAAAACAGAGGGGGTGAAGGGGAGTAGACTCATCGAGAAATCAATGAGTACAACACTCCAACAAATCACAGCATGCCGAGGGCTCCCTACGGGAACACCTCCGGTAACAGAAGGCTCCTATTTCCCGAAGGTTACTACTCAACAATACAAAGGGATGAGTTCACTTCTAATAAGTGCCGAGGGCACCTACCATCGGTCGTCCGTTGCTACCGAGGGGTCCTATCCTGTAAAAGGGGATCCAACTGACTAAGGCAGCTCAAGAACCCTTCAAATGAATGCCGAGGGCACCTATATCCCACCAGCATTCACTGCAACATCAATATCCTACAAATTTTCCTAAGTCCACACTTTTGAGAAAATGACAACAGCCGGAGGCTCACATATCACCCAACGACCGAAGGCACCTATTACAAATCATCAAAAGCCAACCAAGGGGGATTATTCCAAAATAATGTCGCCCTCGGGAAATCTTAAGTGGAAAACACTACTAACCGAAGGTGATGGAGTATATGGCCCGGGAACACCCGGCCCACAGACTCCTACTACTCCAGTAGAGGCCCAACAGGCCCAGAAGGCCCAGCAGGCCCAAATCACAGCGCCCGGAGTACCAAGCAGCCCGCACTACGCGCCAGGGGTGCCTTCGCCCCCCTGGCCGAAGGCTCTAAACTCTCACAGGACAGGTTTCTCAAGCAAACTAAGAAACTGGGAGAAAACGGCGAAAACACTAGCCCTCGGCACTGTGAGCCCTCGGCACCAGGGTGCCATCGGTTTGAGGAGCCCTCGGCTACTGCTCTACAGCCGAAGGCATCTCACTCGAACAAGATATCCGCCTCACATGCGTGCAGATCACCGTACCCTGTACAGACGTCCCATCCAACAGCCGCATTAAATGCGGCCACATGCGACTGCCAGCGCCAACCAGTTGAGGTGACCCCTCGGCCAATAGGCGCTTGACACGTGTCCTTGTCTGGCATTTATTGCTACTATAAATAGCCCCCCATTTCCCCATTTGTAACCACGACATTCATACTGAATACACCCTCTCTCTCTTACTTACTTGAGCTCTGACTTCTCCTCTCTAAGTTATTCCCCGCAATAACCCTTCGGATATATACCCCCGGGTAGACTATCCATCATTTGGTGCTCTCGTTGAGAGGTCGAACAATCGAGTAAGAAACCCTCCCCCCTCGCCAAACACTAGCCCTCTACCAAAATGGTGAGAACAACACGTGCCAACTCAAAGAACGTAGAAGACAAGAACCTGGCCCTCGGCGACGTCAACGCCCCCGAAGCCTCTCACATGGCTCCCGAGGGCGGTGTCATCGCTGGGCTGGAACAGGCGGCTGTCGACCTACGCCTTCAGATCTAACAAAATGCCCCCGATGCCCGCCTCGGCATCGAGGCCAAGAAGAAAAACCGGAGAGATGACCAAGTCAGCCCTCCGGTTCTCACCATCGACGTGCAATCGGCGCTCTCCGCCTTCATCCAAACGCTCACTCAGAACCCGGATGCCTTCGGCACCCTGGCTCCGGCTCACCCCCAGGTGGGGGAAAACATCATACTTCCCCCTCTGCCACACCCCTTCGGCAACCCCCTCCCTCGGGTTAGGAATGACGAAGGGGTAGTGGCCCAAGATACGTCCTCCCAGGAAGTTCAGTCCCGGGACCGCCACCATGACGGCAGAGAAAGGCCCCGCACTTCCGCCCTCAACCGGCTCGGAGGAGGGCCAGACCGCCGAGGGGTCCAAGACCGCCTCGGAGGGAAAGCACTCCAAAGGCCCAAGGAAAGCGGAGGGTTTGTCTCGAGGGCAGACGAGGAGCGTCCCCCTCGGGACAAAGGCAAGGCACCCCTTCATGCCGATGATGCTCGCCACCAGATCAACCAGGCCCACTCGGCCCGGGTTCGTTCGCAGGGGGCGGAGACCCTCCCGAAGGATCCCCGGGACGAGATTATTGCGGCCCTCCAATGCCGGCTTGACGAAATGGAGTCCAACAAAGCTCACGCCACCACCTCCACCCCTCACTCAGACCTCAAATACGAGGCCATGATGGCCAAAATGGAGGAATTACAGAAGAAGGTGGCCGAGGGCTCCGGGGAACCCGTCATCCAGCTCCGGACTCGGACGCCATTTACCCCAAGGGTATTGGCGGCCCGGATCCCGGAAAAATACCGAGGGCAACACATACAGCCATACAACGGGAAAACGGACCCCCAGGAACACTACAGCAAATACCAGAACAGCATGATGATGGTAGGGGCATCAGACGAATATTTGTGTCGTTGGTTCCTCTCCACCTTAGAGGGGCCGGCATACGAATGGTTCAACAGGCTGCCCGAGGGCTGCATTGATTCGTGGCAAGAACTCGCCCAGCGATTCTTGACACAATTTGCCGGAAGGCGTCGCACAAGGAAGCACTTCTCCCACCTCCTGACCATACGCCAGAAGAGGGACGAGACCCTTCGGGACTTCTTGGAGCACTGGAGGACGGAGGCCGACAAGGTCGACGGTGCTGATGACGGGACCCTCCTGGCCCTCCTACAAACCGTTCTCCGCACCGGCAACTTTTCAAGGAGCCTCATCATTGAACCCCCCCGCGACTACATAAGGGCTTTACAGCGGGGGGACCGATATGCTGAGGCCGAGGATGTGGAGAAATATCACCAGCATCAGGATCAGCAACCCCCGAGGGCTGACAACAAATATAACCGAGGGCCGGGGGCCCCTCCTAACCATCCCAAGGCCTCAAGACCCTCTGATGACTGCCCTCGGCAAGGCCAAGCCAAACCCGGGGGAGGTTATAAGAGCAACCCTAAGACTTGGGCACAGCCCATTCTCCTGGACCGCCCTCGGACACCATTGACGCACCCCTTCAGCATCATCCTCGATTTTGCCGAGGAGAGGGGCCTCGTTGAGCGCGACTCTCGCGCACCCCCAGAGGTACATGCTATCAACCCTCAGTTCCCATACTGTCGCTTCCATCGGCACCAGGGGCACAGGACCGATGACTGCCATCAGCTAAAGACGGCCATCGAGAGGTTAATACAAGCAGGGCACCTGTCCCAATTTGTTCAGAACCCTCGGCAGGAGGGACCTTCTCATCAGGGGCCTCCCCGAGGGCACCACACGAAGGTGAACGCTTGGGTAAACCCGAATACCACCCCCCTCGGCAAGAAGAGGGAGATTGGAAACTTGGAAGAAGAGGAGGAGGAATACCCCCACTACTAGGAGAAAAAACGCCACATCCTCATGATCACTGGTGGCAATACAGGGGGTGATTCCACCAGCCAGCGAAAGAAGTGGGCTCAATCGCTTTACGTGGGGGAAGTCACTCATATGCCCCCGGTAAAGCGACTAAGGGAGGAACCCATCACCTTCACCAACGTTGATCTCCCTCCTACTTCTTCTCCTCACAGGGATGCCTTGGTGATTCGAACGGAGATAAACGACACCATCATTCACCGAACTTACATTGACACGGGCAGCTCCGTCAATGTAATGTACCTCAGCACCTTCAGAGAGCTGCATCTGGAGAGGGGGTCCCTTCGGCCCATTAAGACCCCTCTTGCCGGCTTCACTGGCGACACTATTGATTCCGAGGGGGTAATAACCCTCCCGGTGATCTTCGGCGACGGGCTCCATAGAGCCCAGCTCGAAGTGGAGTTCGTCGTCGTCAACATTGACTGCGCCCACAACATCATCCTCGGCCGGCCAGCCCTCGAGGACCTCGAAGCCATCATCTCCATGAGGCACCTCTGCCTCAAGTTTCCCGCCGAGGGGGGCATTGGCTACTCTCGGGGGAATCAGAAAATTGCCCGCGCCTGCTATCTTCAAGTCACTAAGAAGGTAAGTAAGACGGAATTCCGTGTTGACACCATCACCGGAACCATCGACCAAGAGGAAAGAAGGCCGAGGGCTGAACCGGCCGAGGACGTAGAAGACTTTGCGCTCGATCCGGCCCAGCCGGAGAGAGTCGTGAAGATTGGAGCCCAGCTCCCTGAAGATTTGAAGACCGGTATCACCGACGCCCTCCGCACCTACTCCACTGTCTTTGCATGGGGGCCGGAGGACATGCCGGGAATCAGCCGAAGGGTCATCACCCACCGCCTCTCGGTGGACCCCTCGGCAAAAGCAGTACAACAACGAAGAAGACCCCTCTCCGCCGAAAGGAGGGAATTTGTGAAGAAGGAGGTCGCCATGCTCCTCTCTATTAAGCACATCAAGGAGGTGAAATATCCCTCGTGGCTGGCGAATGTAGTCCTCGCACAGAAGCCCCTTACCTTCCGTATGTGCGTGGACTACACCGATCTCAACAAAGGATGCCCTATGGATCTGTTCCCTCTACCTAATATTGATCAACTGGTGGATGAGACCGTAGGATGTGAGATCATGTCCTTCCTCGATGCCTTCCGAGGGTATCACCAAATTTTCATGCACGAGGAAGACGCCGAAAAAACTGCCTTCATGACTCCCGAGGGCATCTTCTGCTACCTAGTCATGGCCTTCGGCCTAAAGAACTCAGGGGCCACCTACACCCGGATGGTGGCCCGGGTCTTTCAAGCCGTCCTAGGGCGCACCATGGAGGCTTATGTTGACGACATGATCGTCAAGAGCAAACAATCTTCCAGCCATGCTGACGACCTCCGGGAAATCTTCGCCATCATGCAAAAGTTAAACCTTCGGCTAAACCCGAAGAAATGCACCTTCGGCGTCCAAGGGGGCAAGTTCTTGGGCTACATGGTGAGTCGAAGGGGTATTGAGGCCAATCCCGAGAAGATCCAGGCCATCATCAACATGGAGCCCCCACGCAACGTGAAGGAAGTTCAACGGTTGATGGGCCGCCTCGCAGCCCTCAACCGCTTTCTATCTAAATCAGCGGAGAAATCTCTACCCTTCTTCCAGATCATGAGGAAGACGGTTGGCTTTCTATGGACTCCGGAATGCCAGGGGGCTTTCGACGAACTCAAGCGGTATCTATCTTCACCCCCTGTGCTCTCAAAACCAAAGGTAGGGGAGACCCTCTACCTCTACCTTGGGGTCAGCCCGGCGGCCATCAGTTCCGTGCTCATCCGGGAGGAAGACGACATCCAACATGCCATCTTCTACGTTAGCAAGACCCTAAGGGAGGCCGAGCTCAGGTACTCCCCTGTGGAAAAGACAGTGTTAGCCATCGTTTGGACTGTCAAGAAGTTGGGCCACTACTTTCAAGCTCACCCGGTTCAGGTCCTCACCCATCAACCCCTCGGCACCCTCATGAGGAGCCCCACCAGCTCCTCCCGCATGGTGAAATGGGCTATCTTCTTGAGCCAGTACAACATTGACATCCGTCCGAGGCCTACCATCAAGGGCCAAGCCCTGGCGGACTTTGTGACGGAGTGTACCGCAAGGGCAGCCACGGACGGGGAGCCCTCGGCTACCTCGGACGACTGGTGGACCCTCTACACCGACGGCTCCTCCGCGACCAAAGCATGCGGGGGAGGGGTAGTCCTCATTACTCCCGAGGGCTTCAGAGCCTACTATGCAATCCGCTTCTCCTTCAAAGTCTCCAACAACGAGGCCGAATATGAGGCCCTCCTATGTGGCCTTCGGCTGAGTGGCAACATGAGGGCTCGGCAGATCCACATCAAATGCGACTCCAAGTTGGTCGTTGGCCAAATCTCCGAGGAATATGAGGCCAAGGAGGGAAGAATGAAACAGTACAAGGAAGCGGCCAAGGAGTTGCTTAAGGTATTTGAGGCTCACTCTCTCATTCAAATACCGAGGGCTCAGAACTCCGAGGCCGACATATTATCTAAGCTCTCGGCCGACTCCCGCGAGCACATCTCCAAAATTGCCAAAGTTGAGGAACTCAGCCTCTCAAGTATCCATGCGAGCCCCGTTATGGACATACAACAACGCCAAGAGGATTGGATCTCAGATATCACCGCCTTCATCTCCACAGGGCATCTACCCGAGAGTGAGACCCGCGCTAAACTGGCAAAGCTGAGGGCTCCTAGCTACACCTTCGAAGATGGAAGGCTCTACAAACGATCTTACAATGGCACGCTACTTCGGTGCCTTCATCAAGATGAAGCCGAGGTCGCAATGGAGGAAGTGCACAGTGGCACTTGCTCAGCTCACCAGGGACCCTTCTCCATGTCCCGAAGGCTCATTCTCCAGGGCTACTTCTGGCCAACCATGGCCAGAGATTGTGCTGACCTTGCCCGGAGGTGCACCGCATGTCAACATTTCCAGAAAGCCCCGGGCAGGCCAGTGGTCAACTATGCCCCCATCAGCACATCCGTCCCCTTTTCTCGATGGGGGATAGACCTTGTGGGCCCTCTGCCGAGGGGTACCTCCAACAACAGATACATCATCATGGCCATCGACTACTTCACCAAGTGGGTGGAGGCTGAACCCCTCGCCAGCATCACAGAGGCGAAGTGCCGTCACTTCGTCCTCAAGAACATCCTCACAAGGTTTGGCGTCCCCCAGCAGATCATCTCCGACAATGGGACACAATTTGAGGCAGCCCCCTTCTGTGCCCTTCTGGAGGCATGGGGCATCAAACACACCTTCTCCTCCGTTGCCTACCCTCAAGGCAACGGGCAAGTGGAGAATGACAACCGGACCTTGCTCGAGGGCCTCAAAAAGAAGCTGGAGGCCGAGGGCGGTGGCTGGGTGGAAGAACTCCACAATATCCTTTGGGCCTACCGCACCACCCCTCGGCGAGCAACAGGTGAAACACCCTTCTCCCTTTGTTACGGTTTTGAAGCCAAAGCTCCTACGGAAGTCACCCTTCCCACCCGGAGGGTGATCCAATATGACCCCGAGGTCAACGACAGCAACATGGCCCTCGACCTCCACCTCATTTCAGAACGCCGGGAGCAGGCCTTCATCGGGGCAGAAAACTACCGAAGGCAAGTCGAAAGCTACATCAACGCCAAAGTTCGCACCAGAGAATTCCAAGTGGGGGACTATGTCCTCCGGAGGAGGGAAGCCAGCCAACCAACCGAGGGAGGAAAAATGGCACCAAAATTCGAAGGCCCCTACTTCATAGCAGCCGTCATCAAACCCGGGACTTACAAGCTCAAACGTCCCAACGGGAAAGAAGTCCCTAGGCACTGGAATGTACACCACTTAGTTAAATTTTATCAATAATGTAAGAGCGGCCAAGCCCTCATAACTAGTGAATGTACTATCTTGTGGCCCAAGGCCTCCAATTTCGAAGAATGAAGATACATTCAAGGCACCAAGAACAAAACACTTGTGAGCGGCCAAGCCCTCATACCAACTACAGGCCCCATGTGCTCTCAGTCAAGACCCTTCGGCACCTAGTGCCGGGGGTACGCATCTCCACCTTCAAACATCAAAGAAGAAAAGATAAGGACACCAAGTGTCCCTACAGAAGACCCTTCGGCACCCAGTGCCGAGGGTACACCTCCATCATCAACATCAAAACGAAGAAAAACACCAATTGTTTCAAAGAGGACCCCTCGGCACCCAGTGCCAGGGATATGCCCTCCCATCAACTTCCAAACATATGTTGGGAAACACCAAGTGTTTCATTTGAAGACCCTTCGGTACCAGATACCGAGGGTAGACACCAAGTGTTCCTACAGAAGATCCCTCGGTACCAAGTACCGGGGGCTATACATCGAAACTAACACCAAGTGTTGTTTCTAAAAGCCGTACCCCACGAGGACGCATATACCGAAGGCGCCACCATCGGTGCCGGCGGCACGTAGTGCCCCCGGCCATTTGCAACTAGTGTGCAAATGAAAACCCTTCCTTGAAACGCTTTCCGCGTCACTACCCCCAGGGTATGACAGGCATGAGAAATGCCCAGGATTCGACTTTCAAAAACGGAACGATAACCGCGTCATCACCCCAAGGGTGTGACAGGCACGAGAAATGCCCAGGATTCGACTTCCAAACCGAAACGCTCCCCGCGCCACCACCCCAAGGGTGTGGCAGGCCACAGACTATGTCTAACGCCGAGGGGACGACTTTCAAAAATGAGGCGCTTTCCGCGCCATCCCCCAAGGGGAGGCAGGTTACGGACCACCATATCTTGTGCCCAGGAAACGACCCTCGATCCCCTCGGAACTCGGAAGGTTAACCCGAGGGAGGAGAGCCATTGGTGTGTTCTGATGGTCTCCTAATAGGCCCAGCCTTACCAAGAAACCAAGTTTCTTGATGCCTTCCCTTCACCACCAACCAAAAAAAAAAGAGGGGGTGAAGGGGAGTAGACTCAGCGAGAAATCAAAGAGTACACTCCAACAGATCACAACATGCCGAGGGCTCCCCACGGGGACACCTCCGGTAATTGAAGGCTCCTATTTCCCGAAGGATACTACTCAAACAAATATCATCAAGAAACGGCTAAGTCCACCGCCTGGTCACCTCCGGTCACACAAACACCGAAGGCTTCAACAATACAAAGGGACTGGACTATCCAAAGTGCATTAAAACGGTACCTTCAAACAAATACCGAAGGCACTTGATACGCACTAGTACCGAGGGCCCTTACCCCATGACAGGGGTCAAATTCTACAACTTTTAAAGTGTATGCCGAGGGCACACACTCCTCATTGGCTTTCTTCACAACAACAGGATTCAACATCAATTTACGCTTAGAAAATATTCTAAGTCCTGAATGAGCAGCCCCCGGACATCTCGCAAAGTAATGTAGAGTCAGAAGGCACCTATCACCCGAAGGCTACACAAGGAATCAACACTGAAGAAAACTTTCTAAGTCCTAAAGAATTGGCCCCCGGCCTAATCAATATTTCAGTTGGGGCTCCACAGTAGCCGAAGGCTACGTGACATACTACACTTGCAAAAAAATTCTAAGTCCTGTACATTGAGCCCTGATACGTTCGTAATTTCCATTTCTATGTTTATGTTTTTAATTAGTTTTGCTTGACTTTTACTTTGGAAATTACACACTTTTGGTGTAATAGATTAGATTGTTAAATTCTTGTAAATAGGTTAGATTAGATATATTCTGAGCTTAAGCAGGTTTTGGTCACCCAAAGTACAGTTGGTGAACCCAAAAAGTGAAGAGAAGGTGCAAAAGTTCAAAGACAAAAGAAGATCCTGAATTTTGGTCTATACTCGGTCGAGTATTAGCTATACTCGATCGGGTATTAGGTTGGAACTTCAAATCGGATCAGATCCGAAGACAAAGGAACATGCAGGGAAGATTTTGGCCACGATTCTATGTCTATACCCGATCGGGTAGACCGACATACCCGATCGGGTATGCCTTTGAATTGCAAACGAAGATCGGTCGAGTATAGCCTGAATACCACTTTCTAAGCATACTCGACCGGGTATTCATATATACTCGATCGGGTATACACTTAGAAAATAGCCTGAAACCGGTCGAGTATGCCTCGGATCGGGTGTTACACACATACTCGATCGGGTACCATGTATATACCCGATCGAGTACCCGAATCACATCCCAAAAACCTATAAATACACCTCCTTTCCTTCACAAAAAGATATCTAATTCCTTTGTACATCTAAGCTCAGTATAGAATAGCTCTTTCTTTATATTTTTCATCATGTTTAGTCTCCAAATGAGGAGCTAAACTCTTCCATCTTGGTTTTGCTACTTTGAAGCTTAATGAATTTGAAAGTTGTGAGTTATTTTCTTTAATCTTCTTCCTTGAATATTAATTCTTTCTTTCAAAATACTATCTCTATATCAAAGTTGGGGAGTGTTACTAAGATGACAAATAGTTAACATCTTGACATTGGTTATAGTAATAGCTATTTCTTCCTCTATGATAATATTGGGGAGTGTTGCTAAGATGACAATTAGTTAACATCTTGATATTAATCATAGTAGGATTCATATATTTTAATATTCTTCCTTGAGTATTAATTAATTCCTATTCATATTTCATGTTAATATCTTAAACATTACTTAAAGTATCAACTAGTATTGTTTCTCATATTAATTATTACTAGAATCAATCGGTTAATACGCTTGTTATTAATCCGGTTCTTTCAACGGTAGTACACTTGGAATATTAATGCATGCATCTCATGGTTAATATGCCAAGGGGAATTAATTATATTGATTAAACCAATAAACCGCTTGTGTTGAGGCTATCAATCTCAATCGTTTTCATCTTAAGTTTATTGCTACTATCAAGTTAATATACGGCGCTTGTTCTATATTGACTTGATAGTAAGTTTTATTAATGAACGCATCTCGTTATTAATAACTACCCTCGATGAACTGGATATACTCCTCGATTGAGTATTCGAGAGGAAGATAGTTAAAGATATAACCGGGATCGACGAACATTTCATTAAGTGGATAAAAGCAAAACCAAGTCTTCATGTCATTGAATTAAACTCATATAGGTCGTTTATCTTAGTGTTGTTAAAACAAACAAATCTAAACCCCCCTTTGTTACTATTTATTCAAAAGAAAAGTATTCCTTTCCCTGTGGATACGAACCTTACTACACTATACTACGTATTAGTGTCGTATTGATTAATTATTTTGAGTGCACCTAACGACGAGTGCACGTCAAATTTGGCGCCATTGCCGGGGAAAGGCAATAAATTTTTCTTTTATTTCATATCAAGAAAAATAAAAAAATATATATATATACCAAACAAAAAATATAAAGAGTGTTTATTTTTCTATTTTCTGAGCTTAGTGGAGTTTATGGTTAAACATCGTTCCATAAACGAAATCACATATCACAAAAACCCAGAAATAGAACAAACTTTCGAGCGGTTGAAAAGTAAATTTTCTAACACCGACTCGGAAGAATCATCTTCCAGAGATTCATACACCGCTAGCTCTAGTTCTAGCGACACCGAAGAGTCAACCAAAATGGCTCTTGAAACAAGAACACTGAGGGAGCTCACAGCTCCAAACCTCAACCAACAACCACTGTGTATTACCTTCCCTACACTTGATGAGGGTAATACGTTTGAGCTAAAATCTGGGCTCATTCATCTGCTGCCATCCTTCCATGGCCTGAGGGGAGAAGACCCGAACAAACATTTATCGGAGTTCCACGTCGTTTGCACTAGCATGTGCCCAAACGGTGTGACAGAAGAACAAATCAAACTGCGGGCATTTCCATTTTCACTGAAGGATACCGCAAAGGATTGGCTATTCTATCTTCCTTCAGGAAGTATAGGAACATGGACGGCCATGAAGAAAGCGTTCCTGGAAAGGTACTACCCTGCCTCTGTCTCATCCTCTCTAAAAAAACAAATCAGCAACGTGGAGCAGAAGGATGATGAATCGTTCTACGAATATTGGGAACGATTCAAGAAACTGTGTGCAAGCTGCCCTTATCATGGCTATTCAGAGCAAGACCTCATCTTATATTTCTATGATGGTCTTTGCAATGAAGATAGGCGGATGATAAACGCCGCATGTGGAGGAGGGATTGTCAACAAGACCCCTTCTCAAGCTACAAATCTCATCTCGGAGTTGGCCGAGAATTGTAGGCACTATGATCGGCGATCAACAAAACGAGCTATGGCGGCAGAATCCAACAACTCATTGGAAAGTCAAGTAGCCGGCTTGACTTCTTTGGTTAAATATTTTCTCTTAAATCCGAAACCTCAAGAAGTCAAGGTCTGCGGCATATGCTCGACACAAGGGCACCCCACCGACTCTTGCCCAACACTACAAGAGGAGAACGTTGAACAGATCAATGCTTTGGGTTTCCAAAATCAAAAGAGGTATAATCCTCAAAGCAACACCTACAATCCGGGATGGAGGGATCATCCTAATTTAAGGTACGGAAACTCTCAACCTCCTCAACCATCAAATCCTCCTCCTCCACAATATAAACAACAAGGCCAAACTTCTAACTCGAATATGTCAACCGAAGACATGATTCGATCACTTGCCATGAATATGGCAACAATGCAACAAAGTGTGGTTCAATTCCAAGAAACAACAAAATCCAGCATCCACAACTTGGAAAACCAAATCAGCCAAATCTCAAATGCCGTGAGTAGGCTTGAAGCTAAGGATTCGACAAGGCTACCATCTCAAACGGAGCCGAATCCTAGGCAACAAGCCCATGCAGTCACATTACGGAGTGGCAAGGAGTTGGTTATTGACAAAGAGAAGGCAAAGAGCCACATTGGCGAAGAGGAGGAAGAAGAGGAACTGGTGGAAGTGATTCAACCGGAGGTGGAAGCTCAAATCCCAACCCCACCACCGGTCATTCCCGAGATTGAAGCACCCTTCCCCGAGGCTCTAAGGGAAACACGAAAGCTGGAGAAGGACAAGGACATCTATGAGACATTCTCCAAATGTGAGGTAAATATCCCTCTCCTTAACTTGATAAAGGGTGTTCCTAGATTCGCAAAATTTTTCAAAGAACTATGTACAATAAAAAGGAAACATAGACTCAATGGAAAACAAAAAGTCCAAGTTAGTGAACGTGTTTCGGCAGTTTTTCAAAAGAAACTTCCAAAGAAATACAATGACCCGGGCATGTTCACTATACCTTGCAAGTTGGGAGGAACTACGTTTTCAAAAGCCATGCTCGATTTAGGAGCATCAATTAATGTCATTCCTTACTCTTTATACAAATCACTTGAGCTTGGCCCTTTAAATGAAACCGGAGTAGTCATTCAACTTGCGGATAGATCAAATGCCTACCCTAAAGGTATTGTCGAAGACGTACTAGTTATGGTTGACAATTTGATTTTCCCCGCTGACTTTTATGTTTTGGAAATGGAGAATGATAAGAATGCGGTACCTATCCTTTTAGGAAGGCCATTTTTAAAAATCGCTAGAGCAAAGATTGACGTATTTAGCGGCTCCTTAACAATGGAATTTGATGGGGATAAAGTTGAATTCAACATTTATGACTCCATGAAATATCCAAATGAAAATCATTCTTTATTTGCCATTGATATTGTTGACCCCCTTGTACAAAATACTTTTGAAATCAATAAAGAGGACGAAATGTTAAGTATACTTGAAAATGACTTCGGGGAAAACTCTTCAGAACTTGTCTTGACCCCCAACACACAAGCTATGATAGTGGAATTGGATACTCACTTCCAACTCCCACTTATGCCACCGGGGTCTAGGGCATTTCCACTAACCATCCCCGAGGAAAAGCCTCTACCTTCAGTTTTGCAGGCACCCGACGTTGAGATGAAACCACTCCCAACACATTTGAAATATGTGTTTTTGGGGGAAAAAGAGACACTACCGGTCATTATCTCAAACAAATTGACCGGAGAACAAGAAGGCAAATTGATAGCGGTGCTCAAGGAGCATAAACTAGCAATTGGATGGACTATAGCCGACATCAAAGGCATTAGTCCATCTACTTGCATGCATCGCATCTTAATGGAGGATGAGGCCAAGCCGGTACGACAGCCGCAACGAAGACTAAACCCACCTATGATGGAGGTGGTCAAAAAGGAGGTGATCAAACTACTCCAAATGGGGATAATCTTCCCCATCTCCGACAGCAAATGGGTTAGCCCAACCCAAGTGGTTCCAAAGAAAACCGGAGTCATGGTAGTGGAAAACAAACATGGAGAACTAATGCCCACCCGAATTCAAAATGGATGGAGGGTATGTATAGATTACCGTAGACTCAATGCGGTAACTAGAAAGGATTTCTTTCTTTTACCCTTCATCGACCAAATGCTTGAGAGACTTGTCGGGCATAAGTTCTATTGCTTTCTTGATGGCTACTCCGGGTACTTTCAAGTGCCTATAGCCCCTGAAGATCAAGAGAAGACCACTTTCACTTGTCCATTTGGCACTTTTGCATACCGGCGCATGCCATTCGGACTTTGCAATGCCCCGGCCACATTCCAACGATGCATGATGAGCATATTCTCTGAATATGTTGAGCTATTTATGGAAGTCTTCATGGATGATTTTACAATCCATGGAGACTCATTTGATTCATGCCTACTTCATCTATCTCTTGTTTTGAAGAGCTGTTTAGAATCAAATCTTGTTCTAAACTCTGAAAAATGTCACTTTATGGTGGAGGAAGGAATTGTCCTAGGCCATGTAATTTCGTCCAAAGGAATAGAGGTGGACAAAGCAAAAGTGGAGGTTATCCAATCACTGCCTTATCCTACCACCGTTAAGGAGATACGATCATTCCTTGGACATGCAGGTTTCTACAGGAGGTTCATCAAAGATTTCTCAAAGATTGCATCTCCTTTATGCACACTTTTGCAAAAGGAGGTGGAGTTCATATTCTCCGAGGACTGCAAGAAGGCCTTCAATACTTTGAAGGAGAAATTAGTAACCGCACCTATCATCCAAGCCCCGGATTGGTCTCTTCCCTTTGAGATCATGTGTGATGCTAGTGACTATGCGGTCGGGGCCGTTTTGGGCCAAAAGGTGGGAAGAGCATCTCATGTGATCTATTATGCATCCACCACACTCAATGACGCCCAACGCAACTACACCACCACCGAAAAAGAAATGTTGGCTGTCGTTTATGCGCTCGAAAAATTCAGGTCATACTTACTTGGTACCAAAGTGATCATTTACACCGATCATGCGGCTATTAGGTTCTTGATGGCAAAGAAAGAGGCCAAACCACGGCTGATTCGATGGATACTACTCCTGAGCGAGTTTGATGTTGAGATCAAGGACAAGAAAGGCATGGAGAACTTGGTGGCCGATCACTTGAGCCGTTTGGTCTTGGGCGAAGGAAACAATCATATCAAAGATGATATCCGAGGCGAATTTCCCGATGAGACCCTTTTCTCCCTTAAGGAAATTCGTCCTTGGTACGCTCACATTGTTAATTTCCTTGTTCTAAACAGGTTTCCACCAAGCTTCTCTAAAGCTCAAAGAGAGAAACTCCAGCATGATGCAAAGCAATACGTATGGGATGAACCATATTTATGGAAACATTGCAAAGATCAGGTCATTCGAAGATGCATTCCCGAAACAGAAATTGCATCCATACTTGCTTTTTGTCACTCACATGCATGTGGTGGCCACTTTGGAGGAAAACGAACATCCATGAAGGTACTTGAATGTGGTTTTTGGTGGCCAAGCTTATTCCGCGATGCTCATGTCTATTGTCAATCTTGTGATAATTGCCAACGCATGGGCAACATCTCTCGAAAGCATGAGATGCCACAAGTTCCTATGCTCTACGTGGAGATCTTTGATGTGTGGGGAATAGATTTCATGGGACCTTTTCCTAATTCCCATGGAAATTTATACATTCTATTGGTGGTAGATTACGTATCCAAATGGGTGGAAGCAAAAGCCACAAAGACCGATGATGCCAAAGCAGTGACTGAATTCCTCAAAACCCGCATCTTCTCAAGGTTTGGGGTACCACGCATCTTGATAAGCGACAGAGGCACTCACTTCTACAACAAAACTGTGAGTACCTTGTTAAAGAAATATGGCGTCACACATAAACTCTCCACCGCCTACCATCCATAAACAAACGGTCAAGCTGAGGTATCAAACAGAGAGCTGAAATCAAATCTTCAAAAGACAGTAAATCCAAACCGTAAGGATTGGAGCCTGCGCATGGATGATGCCTTATGGGCACACAGGACCGCTTTCAAAACCCCAATTGGAATGTCACCCTATAGACTCGTGTTCGGTAAGGCCTGTCATCTTCCGGTCGAACTCGAACACAAGTCTTATTGGGCGGTCAAAACATTCAATCTCGACATGGCTAAAGCGGGAGAGCAAAGGAAGCTACAACTCCAAGAACTAGAAGAGCTTCGATTGGAGTCCTATGAGAACGCCGCCATCTACAAGGAAAAGACGAAGGTATGGCATGACAAAATGATAATAAGAAAGGATTTCCAAGTTAGAGACAAAGTCCTTCTTTTTCTCTCACGCCTTCGCCTTTTCCCCGGAAAATTGAGATCACGATGGGAAGGACCATTCGAGGTGGTCAAAGTCTACACCCATGGCGCAGTGGAAATAAAAAGCCTCGACACCGGAAAAATCCTCAAGGTTAATGGACATCAACTCAAACCATTCATTGAAGGTTTCCAGAAAGAAAGCATTGAATGCATGGATCTCATCGATCCAATCTTTGAAGAATGAACACAACAATGGCGTCGTGCCGCGACGTTAACTAAGGCGCTTCTTGGGAGGCAACCCAAGCAAGGTACATTTTTTCTTTTATTGTTAACCCCCCTGTCAATGTTTTCAATTATGTTTTTGAGAGGTTGAGAGAGAGGGCACTAATCATGGGTTTTTGGAAGAAAAGAAATAAAAAAAATTGCAGGTTTTGGAACATCTGGGGACATACCCGATCGAGTATCACCTTATACTCGGTCGGGTACGAGCAAAAAGAAAAGGGTCCGGGCACTACTCGATCGAGGGAGCACTAAAAAAAACTGAAAAATAAGCAATACCCGATCGGGTATCACTATACACCCGGTCGGGTATTGCTAGAAATGCTAAAATTGAAGGGGACTGACTCCCACACTCGACCGAGTACCCGCTTCAAAAATGGAAAAAAAGCACATACCCGATCGAGTATGGAGGAATACTCGACCGGGTACAGGAGACAGGCTGCTCACAAAGTTCATTTTCTAAGCATACTCGACCGGGTAACAACACCCTACCCGATCGAGTACAGGAGGCAGGCCGCTCAAAAACTACACTTTCCAGCAATACTCGACCGGGTAACAACACCCTACCCGATCGAGTACAGGAGGCAGGCCGCTCAAAAAGCCACTTTCCAGACATACCCGACCGAGTACCAGCACATACTCGATCGGGTATACGGGTCTTATAACCCCAAATCAGCCCCAAAACACTTCATCTTCTCCAAATTCCTAACCCTATCTCGAACAAAAAACACCCAAACCCCATTTTTACACCTTCTCTCTACCATATCTCCTCCAAATCTTCACCAAATCCACCCATTTCAACGCCAAAACACTCCCCTCATCCTCCTCTACACATTCATACCCATCAATCCCATTCTCCCCCAACTTTCAGAGGTCTGAAAAACCCTACCCCCACCTTCCAATTTCGGTTTTCAAAGGCCAAATTCACTCCAAATGGCTCCAAGGAAAGAGAAAGGGCAAAGCTCAAGCACTAGGGCAATCATCCCGGGCTACGAGGACATCCTCTTCGTGGACAACGAACAACGCACACGCTTCATGTCCACAATTGAAAGGCAAGTCAAACCTTCCCGCTTTTTATGCCTTGATGCCCTAAAGGAATTAGGAGTATACAAAATGATGAAGAAATTTTTTCATGAGTTGCATATGGATAAAATTTTCAAAATGCAATACAACTCAAATGAAAAAATTATCTATGAATTCCTAAGCTCGGTGCACTTTGAGAACAATGAAGAGGACTTTAGGGATGATAAACTCAGGTTTCGATTGTTTAATCACAATCACACCGTCACGAAGCTTGAGTTTGCCGAACACTTTGGTATTCCGGTCCCGTACCAAAAGTCTATATCCGACAATACCGCCTTCGGCCACACCCTATGGACCAAGATGACCGGGGAGACCAAATTTAGCTCCTCCCAACTCTACATTAGTCATGTCCAACATCCAGTCCTACGCCTCTTTTTGAAATTCCTTGCCAACTCCTTACTTGGACGTCCCAACAACCATCACACTAGGATGGGGGATGTGTGCCTCATCTCGGTTGCCTTATTCCGTATCCACATGGATTTCAACCTCTGTAATCTCATGTGGGCTCATCTAAAAAAGGAAAGTGTGGCAAAGGGTGCTATTGTAGTGGGCGGGGTGATTATGCACTTGGCCACAAAGTTCGGGTATACGGATGACTCTCCTATACCCGACTACTGTTTGATGAACATATCTTGGCTGGGCCACTCGGGCTGCACATCTTTTTCACACACCGTTTATGGTGAAGAAAGGCCCAAAAATATGTACAACTGGCACATCCACCCCAAACCCCTCAAATACTTCCTCTTGCCCAACCCAGAACTCCCCCAACTCCACTTCAAAACAGGCAGACCGGATCAACATTACCTCTTCCCAAACGCCCTCCCACCACATCTCCAAGAACCGGAACAGGAACCTCCCCAAAACCAACCCGATGACGAGCCCTATGAGCAACTCCATAGCCATCCAACCATGAGCCATGACTTCCCAGAACAAAGCCAAAACCCTCCACCACCCGACTTCTTTCAACAACTTCTGGAGGGTCAACAACAACTTCTTACGGGAATAGCCCAAATGGACAACCGGCTCAACCGATTAGAGGAAGAGAAAAGAGTCGGTTTTCAAAGATTGGAGGATGAGCAAAGGGCCGGCTTTCAACGTTTGGAGGAGCTCCGGGAGGCCGATAGACACCGGTATGAGGAAGACTAACATAGGTTCTACGGGCCTATGTACTCGTTTATGGCACAGCAGGGATCCTTCCATACCATGGTGAACCCTCCTCCACCACCCTCATGGTATGACCCCACTCATTGGGGTAACTTTGGAGGATAAGGCTCCGGTGGTGGAGGGTACGACGGCGGAGATGGCGGGGACACTTACATGGGAGATGGTGGCCAAGGGAGCGGCTTTGGAGGGAGCTACTACGGAGGAGAAGGCGGGCACTAGGGACAGTACTTGATTCAAGTGCGGGGGAGACACTCATGATGGTATGTAATTTTCATTTCTACCTAGCACTATGCATGTAATTCTTTTGAACTTTTACACAAAAAAAATAAAGAAAAAAATAAACAAAAGAAAATAAATGCTAGTTAGGTTGAAAACCCAACAAAATGGGCAATCTAAGCAAAAAAGGCTTATAAAAAAAATGAGTGAGTTGGAGAGAATGGAAAATGGTGCTAGGATGAAAACCTGAAAAGGCTCCTAGGCAAAATGAGAGATATGAGAGAAATGTGTGTTCTTGCAGGCACTCATTGTATCCTTATGAAGAATATGAAGATTCAAGATAAAGAAGAAGAGAGGAGGAAAAAAGAAGACAACACTAGGAGGCCATTAAACCCAAGATGCTCTTTTGTAATTTGAGTTTAAAACTCATTTTTCTTTGTAATCCTTGGTGGTCTTTGTGTTTGTATTATGTTTTTGTTGAACTGTGGAACTTTTGGACAAACATTGACACTTGTAAACATTTGATCTTACTCGAGACGAGTAAAGGTTTAAGTGTGGGGGAGTTGATACGTTCGTAATTTCCATTTCTATGTTTAGGTTTGTAATTAGTTTTGCTTGACTTTTACTTTGGAAATTACACACTTTTGGTGTAATAGATTAGATTGTTAAATTCTTGTAAATAGGTTAGATTAGATATATTCTGAGCTTAAGCAGGTTTTGGTCACCCAAAGTACAGTTGGTGAACCCAAAAAGTGAAGAGAAGGTGCAAAAGTTCAAAGACAAAAGAAGATCCTGAATTTTGGTCTATACTCGGTCGAGTATTAGCTATACTCGATCGGGTATTAGGTTGGAACTTCAAATCGGATCAGATCCGAAGACAAAGGAACATGCAGGGAAGATTTTGGCCACGATTCTATGTCTATACCCGATCGGGTAGACCGACATACCCGATCGGGTATGCCTTTGAATTGCAAACGAAGATCGGTCGAGTATAGCCCGAATACCACTTTCTAAGCATACTCGACCGGGTATTCATATATACTCGATCGGGTATACACTTAGAAAATAGCCTGAAACCGGTCGAGTATGCCTCGGATCGGGTGTTACACACATACTCGATCGGGTACCATGTATATACCCGATCGAGTACCCGAATCCCATCCCAAAAACCTATAAATACACCTCCTTTCCTTCACAAAAAGATATCTAATTCCTTTGTACATCTAAGCTCAGTATAGAATAGCTCTTTCTTTATATTTTTCATCATGTTTAGTCTCCAAATGAGGAGCTAAACTCTTCCATCTTGGTTTTGCTACTTTGAAGCTTAATGAATTTGTAAGTTGTGAGTTATTTTCTTTAATCTTCTTCCTTGAATATTAATTCTTTCTTTCAAAATATTATCTCTATATCAAAGTTGGGGAGTGTTGCTAAGATGACAAATAGTTAACATCTTGACATTGGTTATAGTAATAGCTATTTCTTCCTCTATGATAATATTGGGGAGTGTTGCTAAGATGACAATTAGTTAACATCTTGATATTAATCATAGTAGGATTCATATATTTTAATATTCTTCCTTGAGTATTAATTAATTCCTATTCATATTTCATGTTAATATCTTAAACATTACTTAAAGTATCAACTAGTATTGTTTCTCATATTAATTATTACTAGAATCAATCGGTTAATACGCTTGTTATTAATCCGGTTCTTTCAACGGTAGTACACTTGGAATATTAATGCATGCATCTCATGGTTAATATGCCAAGGGGAATTAATTATATTGATTAAACCAATAAACCGCTTGTGTTGAGGCTATCAATCTCAATCGTTTTCATCTTAAGTTTATTGCTACTATCAAGTTAATATACGGCGCTTGTTCTATATTGACTTGATAGTAAGTTTTATTAATGAACGCATCTCGTTATTAATAACTACCCTCGATGAACTGGATATACTCCTCGATTGAGTATTCGAGAGGAAGATAGTTAAAGATATAACCGGGATCGACGAACATTTCATTACGTGGATAAAAGCAAAACCAAGTCTTCATCTCATTGAATTAAACTCATATAGGTCGTTTATCTTAGTGTTGTTAAAACAAACAAATCTAAACCCCCCTTTGTTACTATTTATTCAAAAGAAAAGTATTCCTTTCCCTGTGGATACGAACCTTACTACACTATACTACGTATTAGTGTCGTATTGATTAATTATTTTGAGTGCACCTAACGACGAGTGCACGTCAGGCCCTCGGTCCAATATTCACACATCAGGAAGGGATGCCATATCCCGAAGGCTCCCAAGGGAAAATCTACACTTAGAAATTTTTTCTAAGTCCTAGGAATTGGGTTACTACAAACACCCGAAGGCCCCATGCTGTGCTACACTTAGAAAAATTTTCCAAGTCCTAATTCCTGCTGAACCCTCGGTTGCATATCCAGCAGAGGGTGCCAAGCTACCGAAGGCTTCCAGGGGCAAGCCACAGTCAGAAAATATTCTAAGTCCTAAAACATACATTCAAAGACATACACTCAAAAAGGAGAAGGCATGCATTCAAAACATAAGGCGCATTCAAATGTGAAGGGCCCGGAGGCAGCATGCATTCATCAAAAACATAAGTGAGTGTAAAATTACAAACAGGCCGAAGCCGAAGGATCAATGTTGTTCATTACAAAATATGTTCAGACATTCCTAAGTATAAAATCACTCAACAACTTCGACGGCATTCCCGGAGGCGTCCTCTACTGCAGGCTTCGACGCAGCATCATCTCCAATTTCCTCCTCTTCATCACTGCCCTCGGCCATCAGGAGGGAGTCTTCCAGATCAGGCCTCGCAACACCTTCAGGGAGGGGGACCCTAGGGTCTGGCTGAAGGGGAGGAAGACCGTAGGATGCCGGATCAAAGGCCTTCGGGTCCACCCCAAAATGCCGGGACAGCCTTCGATATACGAGGGCCTGAGTAAAGTACTCACCCCCGTCATAATACTCTTTCCCCTTTCGGGCCAACCACATGGCGCCTGGGCCTTTCACCCATTCGTCCACCGAATCTTCCACCACCGAAGCCACCCATTTCTGCCGGCCTTCGGCTTTCCATCCCTCCTCGGCAAAAGTGGCAACAGCATCCTCCCGGGCTTCGGCGACAGCTTTGATCCGGGCCTCCTCGGCATCCTCTGCGGCTTTTTTGGCAGCATCTGCCGCAGCCTTCTCCGCCTCTGCTTTACCCTCGGCCCTGGCCACCGTCTTGGAGCCCTCGAGGATGTCTTTGAAAGCCTCTTGCTCAGCTTTGCGAGCGTTCTCGGCCTCCTTGAGCTGCCTTCGGGCCTCGGCCAGTGCTTCAGCGGCCTTCTTCTTCTCCAAGTCATGCTGTTCTATCCTCTGGACCAGCTCGCCAAGGCCAAGGCTCGCCTGAAAGCAGACATGAATTACCGGAGGATTATCCACTACTCATGTAAAGAATGAAGTTATCTGCAAAAGAGGGGGAAGGAAACTTACCGTAACCGAGGCCATCAGAACCTTGGAGCAGAGGACATCGTTGGCCTGACGGGAGAGCACAGACTTATCGGTCGGAGGGGTGGCACCCCTCAAAAACTCCTTCGGGTTCAGGGTCCCGTGCATGATTGCAGTCCCCTTCGTAATGGAGAACTGGACTTTGTCCAGGGGCCATGTCAGATTAGTGGCTTGACCCGAAGGCTTGGGAGGAGAAGATTCGTCTACAACCACAACGGGGGCTTCCTTCGACTCCGGGGCCCCCTTCTTCTTCTTCTTCCCCTCCGGTTGTGCCGGGTCCTTCCCAAGCCTTTTTCTCTTCGGCTCCAGACCGGGGGAGCCCCCGACGGCGGCCTCCGGTACGGGCCCCGCCTCGTTGGCCTCTTCGGCCGCTCCCGCCTTGGGGAAGATCTCATCGACCGCCCTCTGCTGTGCGGGGGCCTCCTTCTTCTGCTCCTCCCGGGCAAGTTGCCTCTTCAGCTTAACCAGGTTCCGAGCGTCCATGTCTGGTCCTGAAACACAAGAAGGCACACAAGGGTTAGTTCACTATTACAGCAAAGCAAAAAATAAAAAGGGGGAAGAAATTTTTCTAAGTATGAGAAATGAAGCCCTCGGCATTACAACAACCTTCGGCACTCTCATATACGCGGTCAATCATGGGGTAGCCTTCCTCCTTCTCCCCCATCAGCCGGTACCGACGGAAGCCGAGCTTGTACAACTCACTGGAGAGCGTTGCGCCTTTGATGGACACATGTTTATCGGAACCCTCCGGCTTCTTGGACAACACCCGCCCATTCTTTTTTAGGGCATACCCTTCTGCCTTCAGGTGCCGCTGAAACCTGTCACCAAGCGGAGCGGAGAAGGGGTTCTCGGCCAACCGGATATAGCAGAACTTGTCTTTCCACCCCTTGTGAGACGAAGGCGCCTCATCAAAGATCCTGAACTTCGGGAGCTGCTGCAGATTACCATAGCCCCCGGCGTTCGAATGCCCCCCCCCCCCCCCCGGCATAAGTTGAATGACAGGAAGAATTGCTCCAGAGTAGGGGGGACCCTTCGGCTGAGGCACAGCGACAGGAACCCTGCCAGATATGAGTGACTGTTTGGGGTCAACTGGCAGGGGGCTAGCTTGACGAAGCGTAGGTACTCCAACACGAAAGGATGAAGGGGAAACCTGAGACCCAGCTCCACCGAAAGCAGATGTACGGCAAAGCAGCCGTCGGGGGCACGAAGGAGCACATCATCCGGCTTTGGCTCTACCACTTGCGCCGAAGGCCCTACCAAAAATTGTACCGCCATCATTTCCCCTCGGGTAGCTTTATTCTTGACCTCCAAGGCGGCCGTATTCAGGAAAGAATAGCCCTCGGGGAGTCCCAGTGGCTGGCCAGCGTCGACGGCAGCTTGCTTCTTCTTCGGAACCATCCTCGCCTTCTTTCTCTTCTGCCCTGGGGCCACACTGAGGGGTACAACGTCTATAGGCCGAGAGCTCCCAGCTTCAGTACCACACTGAGGGGGAGGGATAGCTACAGTCACCTTCAGGCCCTCCTTCTGGGCCTCGTCCTCGGCCACCTGACAGGCGATAGCAAGCTCCTCATCCGCGTTCACCTGCTCGAAGTCTTCGGCTTCGAGCTCAAGTTGAAGGTCGCCCTGTACCGCCTCGGCTACGGCCCTGTCATCGATGACCGAGAGCTGCTCGCTCGAGGATTCCACGTCAGACGACACTTCAACGTTCACGGAAGCCTCCCCGGAGATGTCTTGGGAATCACTAGCTGACGACATTTTTCTAAGCGGCGAGGGGTCGGGAAACTCGTACGAAGGGGGGGGGGTCCTGAAGGGTCCTAAAGACTAACCCTAAGGCCAAAAGCGAAATACTCAAATGGAGCTAAGGGCGGAAGGAGAACTGACCTCTGAAAGCTGAGTTTTTGACCGAAAGCTTGAGTTTCTCTCTCTAGAATTTTTGGCAGAGCTTCGCTAGGGATGTTGGATGCGTAAAGAAGGAATGGCCTTGGCTTGGGGTATTTATAGGCTCCCAGATCCGGGCTTGGGCCGAGATCCGAGCTCCCAGCAGCCAAAGCCATCATTACGCACCGTCGTTTCACCCAACCGGTGACGCCCGCCCACGAGTGGCCAACGGCTACACTCCACGTGTACCCCCCCCCCCCCCCAACGGCTATAAATCTGACGCTACATATTCCAACGGCTATATTTCCAACGGTTATATTCTGGAAGCCCTCGGTTTTTCTACTTCACTCCACTTCGTCAAGGAGAGCCTCCGGGTACACTTACCCAGAGACGCCCCCGGGTTGTGCCCCACACAGCACATAACAGACGCCTTCGGGATCACTCCTTCAGAAACCCAAGGCTTCATATCAGGGCACCCCTCGGGGATTCCCCCTCAGCACTATAAAAACCGGGCAGCCCCCGGGGAGTTGCCTCATTGACGGATGGCCTACGGCACACAGATAATGGGAGCCCTCGGGTATCTTCGTCACCAACTAATCAACAAACAGTGGGCCCCCCGATAACAACTCCACTGCTGCCCTCATCCATCAGACCCTCGATCCCCAGATTGAGGGGCTCCCCTTCGGCACCCCCGGGGCATCAACAGCAAGCTTCCGGCTAATCAACACATGAGCCCTCAGAAGAAGAAGAGCCTTCGGCATTACTGTTATTCTCCATTTTTGACCAAGGTTTCACATTTTCGATTCATCATTGGGGGAATTCGGTGCACTCTTTTTCCCTCACTAGGATTTTTTTCCCACAGGGTTTTTCCTAATGAGGTTTTTAACGAGGCATCCCCCCAAAATGAAACGAAAAGCGTCAGCCTTCGGCCCACAACAGCGACGAAACTACTCTACTCCTCTTCACCACTTTACAAGTGCCTCAAGGAGTGGGGGACTGGAGAACCCCCTCGGGAAAATCATTAAATTACAAAATTAGTGAAATTCCAAACAAACGACAAAGCAAGCCCTCAAGTCCCGACATGTGGGTAACTGAGGGACTGCCTTCGACAGGGACATGAAAACAACAACTCCTCACCAACTTCAGAGATTACGACAGGACAACATCAAAGGGCAAGCACAAATTACTCCTTTTCCCTCAAATACCTTTCGGCAAAAGGAGTGAGGGACTCCTGATGGAGTATATGGCCCGGGAACACCCGGCCGACAGACTCCTACTACTCCAGTAGAGGCCCAACAGGCCCAGAAGGCCCAGCAGGCCCAAATCACAGCGCCCGGAGTACCAAGCAGCCCGCACTACGCGCCAGGGGTGCCTTCGGCCCCTGGCCGAAGGCTCTAAACTCTCACAGGACAGGTTTCTCAAGCAAACTAAGAAACTGGGAGAAAACGGCGAAAACAGTAGCCCTCGGCACTGTGAGCCCTCGGCACCAGGGTGCCATCGGTTTGAGGAGCCCTCGGCTACTGCTCTACAGCCGAAGGCATCTCACTTGAACAAGATATCCGCCTCACATGCGTGCAGATCACCGTACCCTGTACAGACGTCCCATCCAACAGTCGCATTAAATGCGGCCACATGCGGCTGCCAGCGCCAACCAGTTGAGGTGACCCCTCGGCCAATAGGCGCTTGACACGTGTCCCTGTCTGGCATTTATTGCTACTATAAATAGCCCCCCATTTCCCCATTTGTAACCACGACATTCATACTGAATACACCCTCTCTCTCTTACTTACTTGAGCTCTGACTTCTCTCTAAGTTATTCCCCGCAATAACCCTTCGGATATATACCCCCGGGTAGACTATCCATCAGAAGGCTACACAAGGAAGCAACACTTAGAAACTTTTCTAAGTCCTGAAGATTGAGCCCCCAGCCTGATCAATATTTCAACTAGGGGAACCATGATATCCGAAGGCTACGTGATACAACATCACTTATAAAATATTCTAAGGGTGCCAGCCGAGGGCTTCCAATGGGAGACTACAAACACCCGAAGGCCCTATGGTGTGCTACACTTAGAAAAATTTTCTAAGTCCTACATATTTTGGCCTTCGGTCAAATCTCCATGCTACCCGAGGGGACATACGGTTGAAGACTTGGTGAAGCTATACTTAGAAATTTTTTCTAAGTCCTACATACTTTGACCCTCGGTCAAATCTCCATGCTGACCGAGGGCTCTTGCTACATACGTGCTACACTTAGAAAAATTTCTAAGTCCCAAAAGATCTTACCCTCGGTGACAAGTTTCTAAGTCCCGAATCTCCCTGCAACTCGAGGGGTCACACGGTTGAAGGCTTGGTGAGACTACACTTAGAAAAAAATTCTAAGTCCTAACTATTGCTAGGCCCTCGGTCACACATCTAGCAAAGGGTGCCCAACTACCTAAGGCTATGACTGTATTCAAACACTTAGAAGAATTCTCTAAGTCCTAAAGCACCTCACCTCCGGCCATCGCACGAAGGCTACACGGAACCAGAAGGGAAGATCAGCCGGGGGTCAACAGATGAACACACACTTGGAAATATTCCTAAGTCCTGAACATTGCGCCCTCGGTAAAACGTTAAAGTAACTAAAGGTTACTAGTAACCGAGGGCTACAAGAAGCACCGCAATTGGAAGGAAATATTCTAAGTCCTAAACATACTTTCAAAAGAACAAAGGCATACATTCAAAACGAGACGAAGGCATACATTCAAAAGAAAAGAAGGACAACACATTCATATACAAAAGCCCGAAGGCTAACATTCATCCATCAATCATCAAAAGGAAAGTCAGTGTAACTATTACATACGGGCAAGAGCCGAGGGGTGACAAAGGTTCATTACAAAGATTTTTCAAAAATCAGCTAAGTACAAGTTAAGATTTATCAGCAACTTCATCGACGGTCCATGCAGCAGGTTTGGAGGAGATTTCTCCTTCGACGGCATTGTCCCCGACGGTAGCACCATCATCATCGCCGCTCATCATCATAGAATCATGAATCACCGGGCGCTCGTCGCCCTCGGGGAGGGGGACTCTCACATCTGGCTGCAACGGGGGAAGGCCATACACCGAGGGGTCAAACTCCTCCAGGGAGGTGCCGAAATGCCGGGCGAGCCTCCGGTAAACCAGATGCTGGGTGAAGAACTCACCTGCTTGATAATAGGTGTCGCCCCTCTCGTTCATCCAGTCGAGCCCGGGGCCTTTCACCCACTCCTCGATCGAGGCCTTCACCACGGAAGCCACCCACTCCCTCTGGCCCTCGGCCTTCCAACCCTCGGAGATGAACCCAGCGATGGCCTCTTCTCGGGCTTTGACGACAGCTTCGGCCTTGGCATTTTCGGCGTCCTCAGCCGCTTGCTTCCTCTCCTCGACCGCAACCCTCTCGGCCTCTGCCTTGCCCTCGGCCTTGCCGTCATCTCTAGCCTTCTTCAGCTTCAGCTCCGCTTGCCGAAGGGCGTCCTCCAGCTCGCACACCTCGCGCTGGAGGTAAGCTTCCTTGTCATGGATCAGCTCCTTCACAGACTCCTCTAGCTCAGCCTTATGACGGCGCCACTCCTCGCGCCTTCGGGCCTGCTCACCGAGAGCTATACACGCCTGTTAAACAACGGACAATGGGTTCAGACGGGCGTTGAGAATATACTAAGTGTTAAGATAAAAGCAAAGTAAAAATACTTACAGCCAGAGATGATCGAAGGGCCTTGCTCTCGAGGGCGTCATCGTCGTAGGTGGAGAGGGCTTGCTTATCCATCATCGAGGTAATCCCCCTCAGGAAAGACATCGGTTCAGCTGAACCGTGCAACACAGATGACCCCGGGGTGAGGGAGAGCTGAAGAATCTCACGAGGCAAGTCCTCCGGGGAAAGATCTGTCTGAGCCATCGGAGTGTCAACGGCCGGGGAGTCAGCGGAGGGCTGATCATCAATTACTATGGGGGGGCCGCCATTCCAACGGTGCCCCCGGCAACCTTCTGTTTCTTGATCGGGGGCTCCACCCCCTTGCCTCCCTTCTTCTTCTTGACGGCCACCTCGGCCTTCGCCCCCCCGGCCTCAGTAGCAAGGGCAGCATCAGCAGAAGGCTCCACAACCTCCTTCGGGAAGACCTCATCAATTGGCTTTTGGCCCGAGGGCTCCTTTTTCTCCTTCTTCTTGACCTGAACCCTCTCCTTCTTCTTTTTCATGGCAAAGAGAGCCTCCATACCTGCAAAACAATGAAGAGAAAAGATTAACCCGAAGGATGCATACAACAGACAACTATCGGGATGCAAAATAAAAATGCCTAAGTACAACAACTACGGGCCCTCGGCTAGTACCTCCAGCCCCCCGAAGGGTCTGTCCAGCTTGGGGTACTTCTCATCTGCCTCCCCAATGTACCAGTACCGTTGGAACCCAAGGGCATGCAAGTCATCCTCGAGAGTACATTCTTTGATCGTCACGATCTTCTTCTTGCCCTCCGGGATCTTGGCGAGTTTAAGGCCATCCTTCTCTAGGGCGATACTCCCCACCTTCTCGTGGCGCCGAAAGCGGTCCCGTAGCTCCCTCGGGAAGGGGTTCCCGGCCAACCGGACATATCACCATTTGTCTTTCCAGCCCTTGTTGGACGAGGGCGCCTCGGTGAACAACTTGAACTTCGCTATCTGCTGCAAATTGGCGAAGCCCTCGGCATTCGCGTGCCCCCTCGACACAAGTTGAAGCTTTGGAAGAAGAGGTCCAAGCTTGGGGTAACATCCCTCGTCCGGCACAGGTGCAGAAAGCCAGCAATATATGAATGGTTGTTGGGGGTAAGTTGGAAAGGGACAAGTCCAACGAACCTGAGGTACTCCCGGAGAAATGGGTGCAGGGGGAACCGGAGGCCCATTGACACCGACAGGATGTGGATGGCAATACATCCCTCGGGTGGCCAGGACAGCAAATCATCGACGCCTGGCTCCACCACTTCGGCCGAAGGCCCAACGTGCAGCTGCGTGATGTACAAGTCCGCCTTGTCCGCCTTCGACTTGATATCGAGGGCCTCGATATTTAGCCAGGTATACCCCTCGGGCATTTCAACTGGCCCCCCAGCACCGGCGGCAACACCTTTCTTCTTGGGGGCAGCCCTCCTCGACTTCATCTTCCTCTTCTTGCCGGTGGCCATCCTCATAGACGTCGGGTCCAACGGCCTGGAGGTACTAGGCTCACCACAATCATTACGAGGGGGTGGCACAACAACGGTAACCGTCATCGCTTCCTTTTGAGCTTCGTCCTCCGCCACCTGGAACGCAAGGGCTAATTCTTCATCTTCGCACTCCTGTTCGAAGCCCTCGGCTTCCACTTCAGCAACAAGGGCCTTCTGCAACCCCAAGGCTACGGCTTCGTCATCGGAAACCGAGGGCGCACTGCTAGTTGACTCTACATCAGAAGCAACCTCGTCCTCAACCGAGGGGTCCCTTGAGATATTCTGCGAGTCACTTTGGGACGACATCCTTGGTATACTTAAGCTAAGACTCCTAAACCGAGGGTTCTCTACAAAGCTCTAACAACTAATCTAAGGCCAGGGAGCAAAAGCTTACAAAAACGGTGAGGAACGAAGGAAGAACTGACCTCTAGAAGTTGCTGTGATCGAGGGTGATTTTCTCTCTCCAGAAAATTTTCGGCAGAACTTCGCTAAGACAAATGATCGCGCAAGAAGAAATGACTCTGGCTCCGGGGTATTTATAGGCCCCGGAATCCGGGCTTGGGCCCAAAAAACCGGGCCCCCAGCAAAAGGTCATCATTACACGCCGCGTCTTCACCCAACCGGTGACGCCGCCCACGGGCAGCCAACCATCACGCGCCACATGTACTCCCCCCCAACGGCTATATCCTGACGTTACATATTCCAATGGCTATATTTCTAACGGCTATATTTTGGGAGCCCCCGGATTTTCTTACTTCACTCCACTTCATCAAGAAGAACCTCCGGGTACACTTACCCAGAGACGCCCCCGGGTTGTGCCCCACACAGTACATAGCAGTCGCCTTCGGGATCACTCCTTCAGAAGCCCAAGGCTTCACGTCAGGCCACCCCTCGGAGATTCCCCCTCAGCACTGTAAGGGCCGGGTAGCCCCCGGGGAGTATGCCTCATTGACAGATAGCCTACGGCACACGGGTAAGGGGAGCCCTCGGATATCCTCCTCACCAACTAATCAACAAGCAGGGGACACCCCGGTAACAATTCAACTACTGCCCTCATCCATCACGCCCTCGATCCCCGGATCGAGTGGCTCCCCTTCGGCACCTCCCAGGACATCAACAGCAAGCCTCCGGCTACTCAACACATGAGCCCTCAGAACAAGGAGAGCCTTCAGCATTACCATTATTCTCCATTTTTTACCAAGGTTTCACATCTTCGATTCATCGTTGGGGGAATTCGGTGCACTCTTTTTCCCTCATTAGGATTTTTTCCCCCAGGGTTTTTTCCTAATGAGGTTTTTAACGAGGCATCTCCCCAAAATGAAACGAAAAGCGTCAGCCTTCGGCCCCATGCTACAACGGACTAAACTCCACTCCTTTTCACCACTTTACAAGTGCCTCAAGGAGTGGGGGACTGGAGAACCCCTTCGGGAAAATCATTAAATTACAAAATTGGTAAAAAAATTCCAACAGGCGGCAAAGCAATCCCTCAAGTCCCGACATGTGGGTAACTGAGGGACTGCCTTCGGCAGGGACATGCAAGCAACAACTCCTCACCAACTTCAGAGATTACAACGAGACAACATCAAAGGGCAAGCACAAATTACTCCTTTTCCCTCAAGTACCTTTCGGCAAAAGGAGTGAGGGACTCCTGATGGAGTATATGGCCCGGGAACCCCGACCCACAGACTCCTACTACACCAATAAAGGCCCAACCGGCCCAGGAAGCACAGCAGGCCCCAAATTACGGCGCCCCAAGCACTTAGCAGCCCACAACGCACACTGGGGAGCCTTCGGCCCCTTGGCCGAAGGCTCAAAACTCTCACAGAATGGGTTTTCAAGCAAACTAAGAAACTGGGAGAAAAACGGCAGAAATCAGTAGCCCTCGGCACCTGGAGCCCTCGGCACCCAGGGGTCCCCGGCACTCAGAGCCCTCGGCTAGTCCTCCGCAGCCGAGGGCACCTCTCCCGACATAATATCCGCGCCACATGCGTACAGATCACCGTACCCTGTACAACGTCCCATCCAACAACCGCATTAAATGCGGCCACATGCGACTGCCAGCGCCAACCAGTTGAGGTGACCTCTCGGCCAATGGGCGCTTGACACATGTCCATGTCCGGCATTTATTGCTACTATAAATAGCACCCCATTTCCCCATTTGTAACCAAGTCACAACTCAAAAACGCTCCACACTTCATAATATACTTTCTCTCTCTATACTTACTTGCTCTGACTCCTCTCCTATTACTCCCCGCAGCAAACCCTCGGATAAGCTACCCCCCGGGTACACTATCCATCAGTATGTATATTATAAATTGATTTTATCTTGATTTTAGTAACATAATTATTATCTATGACATGTTTATTATGCCGTCCAAGCACAATGTATAGACAAATAAGAGATTGGATGTACAATAGTAGATATGTTGATAATGGTAGAGGTTAACCCAAGAGTTTGTTAACGGTATTGATGAGTTTATTGATTTTGCTCGTGCACTAACACAATTCATGGATGGAGAAAAGATACGATGTCTATGTGCGTTGCAAAAGTAAAAAATTATGAAGTGTGATGGAATATCTTGACATCTATATACAAACAGTTCCATTGAGAGTTATCACAAGTAGACTTCTCAAGGGGAGCCATTTGATCCGTCCCTTTTGCCCTACATCATAGGAACCACTCAACCACTCATCAAGTTCCTCACAAGATGGCCCAATGTGGTGATTCCGATCAAATATCTTGGGATCGGAGCACTAAATTTTGTATGATGTGGTAGGAGCTTCAACATTACCCAATATCAATGACATCCCAAATACTAATGACAATGAGGCGGGTGCAAGTTCTAGTGCCTATTTTTTGATATGGATATGCTAAGCGATAGGTTTCATGATGTTCTAAAAAGTGGCGATCAACCATTGTATAATGAATGTGAGAATCATTCACAATTATTAGCTATTTCTGAACTTTTAAATATCAAGTCAGAATATAACCTGCCTTGTATGACTAGAATACTACAATGGGTTTGATAGTATGCTAACGCGAGACCATTGTCTTTCTGATACATATTACTCCTTGTTATCCATATTCATGCATGCCGAGATGGTTGCATGTTGTTTTGGAAGAATGATGAGGCATTGTCCCAAGTTATAATTTTGTGGCGCTCAAAGATATAAGTCACAGTCAGCCAATCTTCGCAAGTCATGAAAAAGACATGCTATTCCAAAGTTATTTTTACCTTCCATTAGCCCCGAGATTACAAAGATTGTATACCTCAAATGCAACCGCTAAACACATGACTTGACACCTTGCACATGAAACAGAAGACGGGCTAATGTGTCATCCATCAAATTATGAAGCATGGAAGCATTTGGATCATGGTTATTTCTAATTCACCATAGAGCCGCACAATGTGCGCTTTGGTTTATGTTTAGACGGGATTACACCATATAGTCAATATGGGGATCAATATTCTTGTTGGCCTATTATAGTCACACCTTAAATTTACCTCTAGATATTTGTATGAAGAGTCCTTTTATGTTTTGACATTAATTTGTTCTGGTCCTGATAATCCTAAGAAGAGGATAGACATTTATTTGCAGCCTCTTATTGATGAGTTGAAATAGCTATGAGATGTTTGTGTTCCAACATTTGATATTTTGAGAGACCAAGTATTTAATATGAAAGCGGCACTAATGCGGACAAATAGTGGCTTCCCCGCATATGGAATGTTGTCTGGATGGAGCACGGCGGGACTTATGGGTTGTCCGGTATGTATGGAGAACTCAAATGCTTTTTGGTTGAAGAATAGCGGAAAACCATCATATAATACTTAATTTGATTGTCATCGGAAAATTTTAAACCTCAATCATCCACATCAAAGAGATAATAAATCTTTTCTAAAAGGGAAAATGGAACTTGATCCATCAGCCCAGAGATTAACATGATATCAGATTTGGAATTGTGTGTGTGGCATTCCATCTGGTATAGATGAGCCACACGAGTACCCCGCGGGAAAGACCTTCTGATTCGGCACAATATAGATTTGATGCACATTGAAAAAAATGTGTTCCATAACATCTTTAACACAATTATGAATTTCAAGGGGAAAACAAAAGACGTGTTATCCTCGAGAAAAGATGTTAGGTTACATTGTCACCGACCTAAGATTGCAGCTGGAGCTGAATTTCAAGGTAAAATAAAAAAGGCAATTTACCAAGTTACACCCGCGCATAAGCGAAGAATATTAGAGTGAATAACGTCATTGCAAGATGGTGTATTGACTTAGAAAACTTGTCAATGAAAAAAACTGAAAAGTCATGATTGTCATACAATCATGCAAATGCTTCTTCCAGTTGCGTTCAAGGAAATGCTTCCTAAAAATGTGTGGGGATGTATTATTGAAATTAGCCAACTTTTCAATTTATGTGATCATCCATCCTCAATGCTTCCACACCTACCGTTCGTCGGTGACCTCCCTACTGCAGCCTCCTCGAACCCGACGACCGAAATCCGTCATCGGGTCATGTATTCTCTCATGTTTAAGTATTTTTTCTTCTAATCTTATATATTTTTGGAAATTGGGTTTTTTGTTCGTGGTTTGCGTACAGTATGGCAAGCAATGGCAGAAGTAACAATGTTGGTTTCATATGAGGCTGTGGAAGAGGTCAAACATCGCAGAGCCGGTCTCATGTCGAATCTCCTAGGACCTCAACCGGTTTGCATTCAACACAAGGCGTTTTCATTCGGCGGCCATCTGGAGACCTTTCCTCGCCAAGAAGAACAAAAGATGTCGAAAAAGGTTCTGTATTCGTAATGTCATGCACAACTCGAACAAGAAGCCACGGGTTGCCCGCAAGGATACATTGTGGTTAGTAACCTACACGATGTGTCTTTAAGTTTCAATTGTTCGACCTCTTTTTATTTAAATTGTTGTTAAAATTTATTTTTTTACGAAAATAAAACATATTTTATAACATAGATGCTGAAAATTTTATGCTATATTTCATTTTTTGCACTTTCCAAATACTCCATCCGTCCCAATTTACTTAACCATCTTTAACTTTTCTAGTCAAAGATGGTAAACTTTGACCAATTATTTAAACTAATATACTTATGCAAAATTTAATAATTTTATACTTTTATGATAGTATTTTTAACAAAGAACATTTTCATATCATTTTCATATTATTAATACTTTCTCTATATAAACATATAATCGGTCAATGTTAGACTCTATTGACTTGAAAAGTCAAGATTGACTAAGTAAAATGGGACGGAGCGAGTATGTTTTCATATGTCTTAATATTTCACATTAAATAGATTATTTTATTCTATATGTTTTGTATTACTAAACATGAAAATATTTACTAATACTTATTTTATTTCGCATTAAACTATTGATTTTTTTATACTATATGTAAAAATTATTTCAGATTAACTATTAAATATTTCAAATTAAAATTTTATTCAACAGTTTATTTTAATTTATACTCCCTCTGTATCTAATTAATTTACATGTTTTCTTTTTTACGTAGTTTAAGATAATTACTGTAGATTATATGAAAAGTAAGAGATTTTGGTATTGTAGCGGTACTCTGTAGCAGTACTGTAGTGGTACTGCAACTGCTTTTTGAGTAAGTTTCTTTTAAAAAAGGGAATGAGGCAATTAATTTGATACGTCCCAAACAAGAAACCAGGACAAGTGAATAGATACGAAGGGAGTATTATATTATTTATATTATCAAATACTAAAATATTAATTACAATGTTGATTATTTTGGATTAAACTATTGAATATTTTGCATTAAAATGTTATTGAACATTTTTATAATATCAAACATTAAATATTATTGAACTGTTTATTATTTGCATTAAACTATTTAAATGTTTTATACTATATGCATAACAAAATATTTATCCAAATTTCTCATGCAAATAATAAACAGTTCAATAATATTTAATGTATGATATTATAAAAATGTTCAATAACATTTTAATGCAAAATAATCAATAGTTTAATCCAAAATAATCAACAGTGTAATTAATATTTTAGTATTTGATAATATAAATAATATAATACTATTTAAATGTTTTATACTATATGTATACTATTTAAAATAAATGTTTCATTATTAAAAAGAAACTGAAAATACATAAAAGAACTTAAATCAATTGTAACTAATAGTTAAATCATTTATTGAATGATTTGTTATATATTTTTTTATTAAAGTTTCATAATGTAGACTTTATGGATTGATATAAAATAGTTTAATCATTTATTTGAAAATCTATGTGTGTATAATATTTAAAATGAACATGCAGCAATTAAGCAACATGTGTTGAGCAAAATTAAAGAAATAATTCCAAGGAATTTTCACGGGCCATGAAATTCATATTAATATGCTACGAAAGATCAACGAAATTGATGATGGTTTTTGTTTTCGGTAATAGATTTAATTTAATTGCATTAATAAGTTATGTTGTTTGTTAAAAATTGTAATTAATTTTGTTTTAATGTTATTTTATTTGTGTGTGTTGTATTGGAACTCATACCAATGGGATCCTCGACTAAACATAAAGATGAGGGAGCTTTTTGAGTCAGGGGACTCTCATTGATTGAGTAAGACGTTAAAGAAGCATAGAAAAATGGTAAGAAGCTGAATTGAGTATCAAATAATGGTTGACTGACAATGACAATATATTGGGTTCGGGAGCCGTTTAAGAAGAAGATTAGAAGAGTATTATTTGTAGTAAAAATAAGAATACCCCTGCTGCCATCCAGCCTCAGTACAGAGGTGCTAGATCTTGTGTGGAGGCGCATGTACGTTGAAAAGTTGGTAAAAAAATAGTAAGAGTTGTTTTACATTTTTATTTAAATATGTAATGAATTAGTATCTTCTTTAAGGGTGGGAGTTGAATCGGGACCCGCTTTCCATTGAAGTTTATAAGAAGTGTTGTTTCTCGAAAGCGGGTGATCCGTCTCCTCGTGTTCAAGATGTCATCATGAGTAATTTTTTTAAATTATAAAATGTTTTATATAATGTACTAATTGTCTTGTAACAATTTTTAGAGCAAGTACAATGATGTGAAAGAGCATGATGCCAGTCAATCGGATGGTCAAATATCCGCAACTGAAGATGATGAACTATTTTCACAAGCTACCCGTCAGTATAACCAAACATTCCAGCTCAGCTGGTTGTGAGGTTACCGTGTCTAGTGGGAGGTCTCGAGTTCGAAATCCGTTAGGCACATAAGGGTTTCAAACTCAATGTAGTGAGTTTCAGCCCTGATTACTTCAGACCCCCAGACCCCCTGGAGTAAAAAAAAATAAAAAAAGCTACCCATCAGTATAAGACTCGTCAGTTTGAGTATGGTTGTCGAGCAAAAACTCTCAAGCCCATCCTCGGTGACCGAGCCTCCTTGTCCTACTCTTGAAGAAGTTGAATCAATTCAACAAACATTGCTGGCCTAAAATGATAAAATACCTAAACAAAAAAAACACCAAGATCAGGACGCACATATGGCTCCTATTTGGTTTGCTTCTATGCTATTATAGATCAGTTAAAAAGTACTAACCTCGACATAGTGATAACCCAAATTTCCCGAGGTTTTCCCGACTCTGCGTGTCTCGACTCAGCCTGTCCGACTCAACGTGCCTCGATCGATTCAGCCTGGTTCATCGGATGTTGATGACTATTTCATGGAAGACATCTCCCTGCCAATGGTTTGTAATGTTCCTAACAAACACTTATTTTGACAGTTTCTATTGTGGATTTATTTAGCTGTTTGTGATCTTGATGATGTGTCTTATGATTGGTGTTTGGATATTAATGTTTCAATGTTGATGATTTGAATATTTATTTGTGCTTATTTGGTGTTTATTTCAGTTCTTAGTATTTTTGTTAATTGAATAATGTTCCCGATGCAAAAAAGGCATGTATATCTGTATAGATATACGAGCCATTTTTTTTTTGTTTAATTACACGTTTGCATGGAATATGTGTGCCTAAATATCGTGAAAAATTCTCAACAAATCGGCAAATCGTTAATGTTTGACACGACTTGCTCATGCCTATGTTCAAAATTTTTAAACAGTTGGAACATATTTGACACGACATGTCCGTGCCAATATTCAAAAATTCGATGTGGATGTAAAAAGTTTGGCACGACACCGATGTGCCTACATCCAAAACATTTAATATGAGGAAGTATAGTTGGCACAACATCACAGTGCCAAAACTCCAATTTCTATACAAATTTTGGCACAAGCCTCGTTGCGCAAAAAAATTGACAGAAAAAATTATGCGTAATTGTTGACTTCTTTGGCTGCGTCATCGCCGTGCTAGAGGCTGTGCCTAAATTTGGCACGAGGTGTGGCCGTGTGCCATTTGATTTGGAAGGCCGCAGGTGGCACGATTTGGGTGTTTGTGCCAATGTCATGCCAAAACTCGTAGGCACGACAAAAATCTGAAAAGCCGTCGCTCCAAATGTTCTGGTAGTGATAGTATTATGTGTTAGCATCACTTTTATAGTTAATTGACTAATACTCATCATATGTCATATCTGTTAACTTAGGGAATATAGTCATTCAACTCATATCCACATATTTTTATATTAGATTCAAGGCATTTTATAATACTATACTTGTAAGAATTTCTAATTTTCGACTATATTAGTTATATACTACAAAAAATGGGATTGACACGAAATGATCTATGACTCCGTGTCAAATAGTTCATCACAAAATGACATTGGCACAAATTTGACACATGTGCCAAATCTCTTATGTATTTTGACAAATCCTTTCCAAAGATTCGTGTCAAATCCGTATTACTTTCGTTATTTTTTTTGTAGTGAATCTAGTGATATTACAATAGTATACATGTAATATTAATATGTAGTTTTGGACAAATAAATATTACTCTATAAGAATCAAAATTTAATTAAGTGAATGAATATAACGTACAACAACCACAAGTTCTTTTATTGAATAAAAAGATATTGCCATAAAGTTGTTTAATGTGACCTTGTAAGTGTAGTTACTATTGTAGTAGCATTAGTCATAATAATTTGTGTTCAATTTTTATATTTAAGTGATTATGACACTACACTATAATAATTTTTATTAATGTTTTTCTAAATAAGTTTATTCACTTTTTTTTTTGAAATAACATGTAAAAAAAGTCTAAAACTTAAAACCATAGTTCTATACTTATGCCCTAAACATGAGCATGTGTAATACTTGGAAATATTACTTAAATTGCCCAAAACAGGAGCAAATGACACTTGGAATTCCAAAATAGGACTACTACGTTTTTCTTCCCGAAATAGGAGTTATTACTGTCATGTATGAAAAATACTGTCATGACTGAAAAATACTGTCATTAATTATCATAAATACTGTCATGTTAAATACACTGTACTGCAACTATATGACAGTCACAGGTACAAGATGACAGTAAATACTGCTATGTTAGTCCCATTTCGGGAATAAAAATAAAGTAGTCCTATTTTGAAATTTCAAACTTCATTTACTTCTATTTTGGGAAATCTCCCATTACTTTATCCATCCACTAAGATTGTTTGATATCAATTTTGGTAATTTTTATTTTATTATATATCGTTCTTACCTTATGTTTACTTTATTATGTTAATGTGAACCACATAATCCTTTTTTCTTAATAACAGTCTGACACTGAGTCTATCATATTAATGTATGTTAACATAAATATATGACTGCATGATTCAAGATAGAGGAAACTACAGTGTTATATTTGAAATTTCAAATCGTTTTGAGGGAAATCTTTTGAATAAAAGGATTTAAAATAAGTGAATGCTCTGGTGCCCATTAAAAAACTGAGTACCATACCTATGGTGAATTTGATTGGTCGAAGTAATTACTTCATCATTCTCGGTTCAAGTGAACAAAGAACAAAGTACAATAGGTTTCATGGAATTTGACTAAAGGGAAAATGTCCTAGATAGAAGTAAAACCCTTTTGAAATTCAAAAAGGATGGTTGCTATATTTCCCCCTTGAAATAACGGTCTTTACTCTCATGTTTGAAAACCACAACCATTAATGACGGTAAATACCACCATGCTAATGCCGGGTACTGCTATTTCAGGAAGAAAAACATAATTATTCTATTGTGCAATTGCAACACCCGTTAAAGATTTTTTTAATTGGATTGAAGTTTTGATATGATCTTATCTGATTGTAAAAATCTTATTTTTGAGTGTTTTATTATAATTGTCTAATTCTGATATGTTCTTGTGTTCAGGTGTAAAACCGTCCTAAAAACATTCTTACTCCCGTTTACATAACTTTCCCTCTTGGAAATTTACCCTAAATTGAGTAAAAATAATAAACTGTGATATAAAAAACAATTGCTCGCTTCCCTAACAAATCATCACCTGATAATTAGTTCACAGAAGAAGAGGTTTATAGTTGTGGTGACGGCGCTTATCGCCCACTCCACTTCAATCCCGAATTACACCCAGGTACAACTCACTTGCCTCTCATAAATTCCGCATATCATTTGATTGCCCATATCGATATCTGTCCTTACTCCTATACAAGTATGTATGTGGTGATATGTCACAAAGATGTCAAATTTTATATCAAAATCTGGATAAACAGATTGGGGTTTGATTTCGCTTTTCTACAGACTACTAATGGCTAAGGAGTATTTACTTTGTTTGAGATGAAGGTTTCAAGTACTTTCAATGGGTTCATGATCTGCAGCTGCTGGATATATTGTATATGATGTTGTACAGCTCTTTATGTGCTTGGATCAACCAGTTCCTTGCTTGCATGGGGTATGTCTTCAGATTTCACTTCGACATTTTCTTTCTTTTGTACTTCATCAGTTCTTTTTTAGTTGAAACCACTTCCAATTTCACGTTTCCCAACACATAAATTTTAATTATCAATATAGTTAATTCTCTATTTGTAAACAATTTTAAAAAATCACATTTTGAAAATTTTAAATGAGAAGGGTTTTATAATATTTTTTAAAAAATAAATTTTCAATGCATTAGTAAATACACTGTAGTCAAAGTAGAGCACATGAATAGTGTAAAATTTCTAATGTTGCAACTATTTAAGAACAGAGGTAGTATATAATTTCGCAATTAATGTGGTGTTCTTTCATCTATTGAAGTTCTAATATGATCTCAGAGTAAATTAAGGAAAGGGATTAAAGGAATTAGGAAAGGTTTTAATCTTTGTACTGTTAATGGGTTTTGCAAGAGAGGTATTTTTATTTTATTTTAGGTGTTTAGTCATTTTTATTTCATTAATCAAGGATTCAAGGTAAAATGCTAGTTAGCAGCCTATACGTCAGATCAGATATTTTATGATATAAGAGATAAATTATATGAGCCTCTGTATGATTGAAGTTGTTGAAGTTGCTGAAATAGTGGCTAATATTATATTGTGATTTATATCACTGAGATTGGTGAATTATAAATAATAGAATTTGAAACGAGAGTACAAGTGTCATTTTCATTTGGTTAGCAAAAAAAGATCTGGAGCATTTTTAATCAGCCGGTTCATTCACAAGTTAGTGTTTTTTGAAAACTCTAGTAGGCAAGGCACTATTTTTTTATTAGGAATTTAGGATGGTTATTGAATCAATTCCAGCAATGTGAACTATCACAGGATATTGATTTTTCCAAAAGCTGTATGAATGAGTTATTAGCTAGTGGAAGCATATATAAAAGATGTATTACAGGAAAATCTAAGTTTGACAATATTAAATGTTTGAGAGAATCCAAACCAGGGAGAAGAATATAAGGAAGATATAAAGAAATTCCAAACAGAATATCATAAAAAGTCTTAACTTTTTTATGTTTGAGTTGAGGTTGTCATGTCTGCCAATGAACGAATCTTTGTTTATGAGAATCTGAATAGTTATGGGTAAAGCAAGCTGAATATTCCTCATGTTTTATTTTCAGTGAAAAGATGTAAAACTGACAAATGGTTCATGAAATTTAAGTTTCTTTTTCCTGACAAATGAATAAAACAGTAATATTTTCAGTAATATTTTTCCTGAAATGAATAAAAAACTTGTAGTGAAAACTTAAACAATATGTATAAGAGGAGTTGCAGAGAGTGAATTATGCCCAGATTTACCCAAGCTGAGCTCATGTTTTTTTTATTTATTTAAGCATTAATATGCCCAGATTATCTATTCTATTGGTTTGTGCTCTGAAGCTGAAACTGGAATTTCAAATGCTAAACAGTAACCAAAGCACTCTTTTTGTGTAACAGAAAAAATAAAATCAACTGGGTAAACCGTTGCCCAGAATAATCAACGGAAGAATCCGTTGCCCAAGCTAATTTAGCTTAAAAAATCTGAATTTTATTCATGATCGATTGAATAGCCCTGCGTGGGTATAAATAAAACTGCCTACATCCCAGTGCCAGTGGGAGACTAATTAACCTAATTAATTGTACGTAGCCTATCCTAGGGGGAAACAGAATTGCGCACAAAGCCTAAGGGAAAGGGAATTACTTGCGCACAAAGCCTAAAGGAATTCTAATACTTCCTTCATTCCATAAAAGTTGCAACATTGGAATTTCTGCACTATTCACACGTCTTACTTTGACTACGATTTTCTAATAATATATATAATAAAAATATCATGTACTCCTTCCGTCCCTAAAAGGATTGCCAAGTTTGACCGGCACGTAGAATAATAAAGTAAAAACTGTGTGGTAGAGATTTGTGCATAGGAGAGAGAAATAACAGGAACCACACATTGATTGACTAAAAGGGAAAGTGGCAAAGTTTTTGGGACAACCAAAAAGGAAAGTTGGCAAAGTTATAAGGGACGGAGGGAGTATAAAATATTAATAAATTTGTATTAATGTAAATTTCCAATATATTAACTTTTTTTAATGTTTACTAATACGTAAATAAATATAATTACAGTCAAAGTTGCGTGTTGGCAAACGTGAAAGTCAAATTGTTGCAACTTTTATGGAACGGAGGATAATATAATAAATAGCAATAATAAAAGAACTAACATACTTGAAGCTAATTAAATTAAAAACTCAGCCCACGGATAACTCAGCCCATAACTGGCCCACAGAAGTGGGCCCAAGCCCGTTCCCGCCCCATCCTCTTCTTGCTCTCTATCAATCCATCCTCCTTCGAAATAACCTTGTCCTCAAGGTTGAAATCTGGCCGACCGAGGACTGAAATTTCCAGCCATAGAATAGACTGGAAAATATCTTTCATCTCCTTCCCGAACCTTTTCCTGGCCGGTTATTTCACAGTACTCATGCTGTTGGAGGTCCAACTCCTCATCTTCCTCAGCTATCATTATCCGCAACTGCTTAAAGGGGCAATCATGCCCTGGTGTAAATGGCTTCTTACACTTAAAGCATAATCCTTTTGCCCTCAATTCTGCAAACTCCTTTGACGGAAGACGAGTGAACTGAGAGCGTGTCGTAGGTTGCCCGGACAACCCTGACTTTGTCCCCGGAGGCTGTCCGCTATCTTTCGCAAAGCTGCCCTTTGAACCCTGTAAGCTGTCACCACTGGCAGTCAACAAAGGACCCGTGTTTGCCATTAAAAAGCTACTGGAACGTACCCCTGAAGAATTATAATTCGGGCTGCCACTTCCTCCACTATGGACGCACAGATTATGCTCCACATCGCGAGCTAATTCCATGGCCGTCTCCAGGTTTTCTGGCCGAAGTAATCGCAACGAACTTCGGATTGCTTCCTTAAGTCCACTCATGTAATAGCCCAAATAATGATCATCGGTCAATCCCAGAACTTGGCTAGCCAGTTGAACAAACAAGGTATTGTATTCCTCCCTCGACCCAATTTGTTTGACACCCGATAGCCGTTCAAACCTGTTCCCTTGATATCGGGAATCAAATCTGGCCACCAGGGCCTGCTTAAATTCCTCCCGGGTTTGCGCGCCTTCAACCAAGTCACCCAATAGAGGGCAGCCCCTTCCATAGAAACTCTAGCCGCTGCAACTTGTCGGTCCGGTGGGGTCCTGTTGAGCTCGAATTGCTGCTCCACTCTTGCCAACCACCCGATCGGGTCTTCACCGTCGAACGAAGGAAGAAGGGCAGATGCCTCACTGCGCAGACCTCCATCAACGAAGGGTGTAGTTGCGACATGCCTAGACGAGTCGCTTTCGGGGTCACAGTTGGCGATTTCTCCGGCGGCATCATGGCCTTCACGATTGCTGCCAGTGAAGCCGTGATTTCCGCTAGCTGGATTCCGTGTTCTTCCAGCTTCAGTCTCTGCGCATCAAGCTTCTGGTTAATTAGGGTTCGTTCGTTCTCTAGTTCTGTCAAACGATCGTTCTGGGTTCTTGTCATCTTGGCGGGACAAGATCTGGCAGGTCGGACCAATTGTTGTGTAACAGAAAAAATAAAATCAACGGGGTAAACCGTTGCCCAGAATAATCAACGGAAGAATCCGTTGCCCAAGCTAATTTAACTTGATAAATCTGAATTTTATTCATGATCGATTGAATAGCCCTGCGTGGGTATAAATAAAACTGCCTACATCCCAGTGCCAGTAGGAGACTAATTAACCTAATTAATTGTACGTAGCCTATCCTAGGGGGAAATAGACTTGCGAACAAAGCCTAAGGGAAAGGGAATTACTTGCGCACAAAGCATAAGGGAATTCTAATATAATAAATAGCAATACTTAAAGAACTAACATAATTGAAGCTAATTAAATTAAAAACTCAGCCCACGGATAACTCAGCCCATAACTGGCCCACGGAAGTGGGCCCAAGTCCGTTCCCGCCCCATCCTCTTCTTGCTCTCTATTGTAAACTGAGTAATAGGGATTAAAGATGCAATGAAATCACACTTGATTATCAATAGGTATGGCCAGTATAAATACACACAAGCTAGAGAATACAGAAAAGGAAACTAAATCTGTCAGATTTACCTAGAATATTTAGTCTATCGCAGAGAATATATTAGCTACCTTATATATACATAGAATATATTGACTATTAAATATGTATATTCTAACACTCCCCCTCAAGCTGGAGCATAGATATTAATCATGCCCAGCTTGGTACAAATGGAATTGATACGTGTCCCCGGTAGAGCCTTGGTGAACACATCTGCCAGTTGGTTTCCTGTTTTGATGTGTGAAGTGCAAATTGTACCATCTTCTACCTTTTCTCGAGTAAAGTGACAATCAACTTCAATATGCTTTGTTCTTTCATGAAAAACAGGATTATTTGCTATATGGATAGCCGCTTGATTATCACACCATAATCTCATGGGTTCTGTTTGAGCAAATCCATGTTCACCAAGCAAATGTCGAAGCCAAACCAGCTCACATGTAGTATGTGCCATTACTCGATATTCAGATTCTGCACTTGATCTAGAGACAACATTTTGCTTCTTACTTTTCCAAGATACAAGGTTTCCACCAGCAAAGACACAGTAACCAGTGGTGGAATGTCGATCATTAGGATTTCCAGCATAGTCCGCATCAGTAAACCCTTCAATAACATGATGTCCGTGGTTTTGATATAGTATCCCACGCCCTGGAGCCCCCTTCAAGTATCTTAGGATATGAGTAACTGCATCCCAGTGTGATGTTCGTGGAGTGGACAGACTGACCACACTGTCCGGGAAAGCAATATCAGGTCGGGCGATAGTCAAATAATTCAGTTTCCCAACAATTGTTCGGTATACCTCAGGATTTTCCAGCAAGTCACCTTCATCAGTGGTTAACTTTACATTTGGGATCATCGGAGCATCACACGGTTTTGCCTCAATCAAACCTGCATCATTTAGCACATCTAGGCAGTATTTTCTTTGAGACAAGTAAGTTCCCTTGTTACTACGTGAGACTTCTATCCCTAAGAAATACTTCAAGGGGCCAAGATCTTTGGTCTGAAAACAAGTAGCAAGGAAAGCTTTCAGTTTCAAAATACGACTCGCATCACTGCCAGTGATCACGATGTCATCAACATACACAACTAATATAATGCATCCAGAATTTGAGGTAGAGAAGAAAACTGAGTGATCATAGGCACTCCTGCGTAGGCCAAATTTAAATATTGCAGCACTGAAACGGCCGAACCAAGCTTGTGGGGATTGTTTCAGACCATACAACGACTTAATTTACATACCTTTCCAGACTCCCCCCGAGCAAGAAACCCCGGTGGTTGCTCTATGTATACTTCCTCGCTAAGATCACCATTCAAAAAGGCATTTTTAATATCAAGTTGATGGAGTGTCCAATTGTAAGTAGCAGCCAAAGAGATGAACCCTCGAATGGATGTAAGCTTGGCAACAGGAGAGAAAGTGTCAAAGTAAACTATACCATATGCCTGAGCATAACCCTTAGCTACTAACCGTGCCTTTAAACGAGCAACAGAACCATCATGATTCATTTTGACAGTGAGCACCCATTTACACCCAATGGCTTTCTTATCTTTCTTATCGGGTGGAAGATATACAAGGTCCCATGTGTGGTTCTGATCGAGAGCCATCATCTCCTCTCGCATTGCGTCTTGCCAACCAGGATGAGCCAAGGCCTCAGAAACAGTTGAAGGAACAACAATAGAATCTAACGAAGCAATAAAGCTCTTGGAAGAAGGTGACAATGTATTATAAGTAACAAAGGAAGAAACATGATAAGTACAAGTACGAGTACCTTTTCGGAGGGCGATTGGGAGATCAAGGTCGGAGGGAGCAGAATCTGGAGGCGAGGTAGAAGATGGCGGTGGTACACTGATAGCAATAGTAGGTGCCGTAGTCACAGGGCGCACACGACGAGAGTAAACTTTAAGGGGAGGAGGTGGAGGAGGAAGGAAAGTTGATGGGGAAACCTCACTGGGGGGACAATTTCTAGCTGGCTGGTGGTATAGACTAGAAACTCATCATTAGAGAGTTCCAAGGAAGGGGATGAAGATGAACTATGCTGAAAGAAGGGTGTTTCTTCAAAAAATGTGACATCTGCAGAGATAATATAACGTCCCAATGAAGGAGAATAACATCGATATCCTTTTTGTAATCAAGAATAACCCAGAAAAACACACTTGATTGATTTAGGATTAAGTTTTGAGACCTGGGAATGCATATCCTGGACAAAACATGTGCAACCAAACACACGAGGCACAAGAGAGAACAAGGACTGGGAGGGAAATAAAACGGAGTAAGGAATCTGACCATTAAGAACAGAAGAAGGCATACGATTGATAAGGTAACACGCAGTGGAAACATCGTCTACCCAAAATGGTTTAGGAACCCCCATGTGAAATATTAAGGCTCGAGCTACTTTTAGTAGGTGACGATTCTTTCGTTCAGCTACACCATTTTGTTGAGGTGTATAGGGACAAGAAGTGTGGTGTAAAATCTCATGGCGAGATAAGTAAGTCTGAAAAGTGCTAGATAAATAGTCTTTAGCATTATCACTCCTCAGAATGCGTATATTCTTATTAAATTGAGTTTGAATTTCAGCATGAAAGGTACAAAATGCAGTAAACACATTTGAACGAGATTTCAAAGGATAAAGCCAAGTAACCCGTGAAAAATCATCCACAAATGTAACAAAATAACGATGACCAAGTTTGGAAACGACAGGACAAGGACCCCACACATCAGTGTCAACTAAATCAAAACTAGACTCAACACTTTTATTTATTCGAGGAGGGAAAGTTGTTCTATGATGCTTAGCAAACTGACATGCTTCACACTCCAAAACAGACTCCCGTGACAGATTAGGACACATTTTTTGTAGTACAGAAAGAGATGGATGACCAAATTGACAGTGAACTTTCAACAGAGACGAACTTGTGCATGCAACTGATCTCGGCACCGAGGATTCAAAAACATACAAGCCATTAACCAGTCTTCCTTTACCAATAATCTGCTTCGTCCCAAGATCCTGAAAAAGACAATGAGTGGGAAAGAAAATAACACATCAGTTTAGGGCTTTAGTAATCTGACTGACTGAGATTAAATTAAACGGAAATTGAGATAAATATAAAACAGAAGATAGAGAAAGGTTTGGAGAAAGAGTTGTTGTTCCAAGGCCATTGACAGATGTGGTTGATCCGTTTGCTAAAGTAACATGAGACTGGTTAGCAGAAGAGGTAAATGAATCCAAAATATTTTCATTACCAGTCATATGGTCCGTTGCGCCGGAATCAATCACCCAATTGCGTGATGATGTAGAGAGGCATGCAGCAAGATTACCTGTTTCAACTTGTGTGGTGGCAGATGAGGCTGTGAGAGAAAGTTGTTGTAGCCGAGCATACTTGTTGATAAAACGAAGAGACATCATTAATCTAGGATTTATTTTCCTTATTATTACTGTAATTATGTATCTTTAGTGCTTCAGGTTGTATTTAATAGCTGCTGTCTTTTCAGTTCTCAATCATTTATGTTTAGTATTTAGACAGTCACCTAGGGTGCTGAATAGACTCTCTCAGGATTCCTATCTGTATAAATAGCTTATGTACTTCTTGTAAATGCATTCAAGGAAATAATATTCAGAAAACTTCATGGTATCAGAGCTTGGTTTCGTCTAAGCCTTTTTTGAGTCAGTCTATCACCTCTCCAACGGTCATTTTTTGGGTGTCTCTACCCTTCTCTCTCTTTAACTCCCGGTGGAGTCTCTTCATCAAGGGTTTTTATCATGTCTAAAGAAGCCGAATCAGCCTCAAGTAACCTTGATCACTCAACCATTGTTTCAGCTGCTACTGCAGCCGCGTTTGCTCTTCGAAACCAGAAATTTGATCTCCCTTCTATCCTGCCATCTTACCGTCTCAATGGCAGGAACTATCTTGGGTGGTCAAAGCTGGTTTACACTCTTCTACGTGGCAAAGATCTTGAAGATTATCTCACTGTCTCTACCCCAGAAGAAGGAGAGATTGATGCTGCTATTTGGGAGAAAACTAATGCCAACGTACGGGTCTGGTTATGGGACTCTATGGATCCCAACATTAGCAGTACATGTTTATACATGGACTCGGCTAAAGAAATCTGGGATTTCATACAGCAGTCCTACTCTGTTGCTAAAGATGGCGCTTTTGTCTATGACTTATGGCTCAAAACAACGAATCTTAAGCAAGATTCACAATCTGTCACAGATTATGCAACTGACCTCCAACGACGATGGTCTGAACTTGACCAGTATCAAACGATGAAGTGGTCGAATGCTGCAGATGCAGCTCTTCACAAGAACTATATAAATCAGCAACGTCTATATTGCTTCTTGTCTGGTTTAAATCCCGAATATGATCAGACTCGGGGTCAAATTCTTGGCATTACTCCTCTGCCTTCCATATCTTCTGCCATTGCCACTATCAAACATGAAGAGAGCAGACGCAATATAATGATGAATACAAATCTGATTGACAGTACAGCTCTTGCTGCCAAATCTACTCCTTCAGATGTTAAGGAAACTAAGGGTAGTAAGGGAGGAAGATGGTGTGATCATTGCAAGCGGTCCAACCATAATGTGGATACATGCTGGAAACTTTATCCTCATCTACAGAAAGAAAGGAAAAGCCAAGACAGACGTGGAATGAGTGCTGGACGTGCCAACTCAGTCACTCCCACTATTGTTGAGAGCTCTACTAATCTTTGGCCCATTTCCCAGGAGGAATTAAAGCAAATTCGTATGATGTTACAGTCTCTTAATAACTCAAATGGTTCTGGTCATAGCTCTTTGGCCCTGCAAGGTAAAACCTCTACTATTTTTTGTCTTAATGCTTCGGAACAGAGTTCACAATCCCAATGGATATTAGACTCAGGTGCCACATCTCATATGACTGCCATACCCTCTTTACTCTCTAATTATCATCCATGTTTTACATCCACGCACATTACTACTGCTGATGGGACACCTACAAAGGTTGCGGGACTTGGTACGGTTGTTTTTTCTGAAAAATTAAATCTGAAAAACACCCTACATGTCCCAAACCTGGCTATGAACCTTGCTTCTATTTACAAACTCACAGTTGATCTTAATTGTGCTGCCATTTTTTTTCCCTTCCCACTGTTTATTACAGGATCTACACACGGGGAGGACGATTGGAATTGCTAAACAAAGAGATGGCCTGTACTACCTTGTACTACCTTGATGCACTGTTTGTCTCCAAACCTCCACAAAAAGCTCTTACCACAATCACAGCCAATACCAACACTATTTGGCTTCACCACAAGCGTCTTGGTCATCCCTCTTTTCATGTCCTAAAAACCATGTTTCCCAGTCTTTTTAGTAGTATTGATGTTTCTACATTTCAATGTGATGTCTGTGAACTTGCTAAACAGTCTCGTGTATCTTTTTCCAGAAGTAATACAATCAGTTGTTCTCCTTTTGATATTATACATAGTGATGTCTGGGGTCCTGCTCCAATTGCTAATATATCTGGTGCCCGGTGGTATGTTACATTTATTGATGATTGTACACGTTTTATGTGGGTTTTTCTGCTAAAAAACAAGAGTGAGGTGAGTTCCATCATTCCTATCTTTTGCAATATGATTCATAATCAGTTCTCCGCCACAATAAAACGCTTCCGCACTGATAATGCTCTTGAATACTTCAATCAAACCGTTTCCTCTTATTTCCTCTCAAAAGGCATTGTTCATGAGTCCTCTTGTCCGTACACACCACAACAGAATGGCACAGCAGAAAGAAAAAATCGCCATCTCCTAGACGTCAGTCGGGCTTTATTGTTTCAATCAAATGTGCCTAAACACTATTGGGGGGAAGCCACACTCACAGCATGTCATCTCATCAATAAAATTCTCAGTCGGGTACTCCAAAATAAGTCACCCCTTGAATCTCTCCGTCATTTCTTTCCTCAAACCAGAATTTCTTCTGATCTTGATCTAAGGGTGTTTGGGTGTACTTCATTTGTTCATATTCCTCCACCTCATAGGGGAAAATTGGACCCACGATCTATTAAGTGTATCTTTCTTGGTTATTCTCCAACTCAGAAAGGATATAAGTGCTATAATCCTACAACCAGAAAGACATACACCAGTGCAGATGTGACCTTTCACGAAGACACACCTTTTCACACTCCTACTTCTCTCCCTGTATCCCAAGATACTCCACATCCTTCACCTCTGCCCACCTATACTATTACATCTTCTCCACCACATACAATCTCCTACCCTCCTAAGCCTTTATCACCAGACATCCCATCACCACCACCACCACATGATCATCCATCACCTTCCTTAGATGTGTCAGCAACCTCACCTACTTCCCAACAGTCTTCAACATCACCTGAACCTCAATCAAATACACCACCAGATCATCCCATTCCTACACCTACTAAATCCACCACTCATGACCCATCTTCTCCTCTACCAGTGACAAAAGTGTACTCAAGGAAAAACAGGTTCACTCCATTGTTGACGCATGACCAATTGGCTGACCCAGGTAATGTCTCTTCTTCTCCACCACCATCTCCGCCAATTGCTTTACGCAAGGGTGTACGTCAATGTACCAAAACACCTCTATACCCTCTTGCTAATTTTGTTACCATTGATAACTTCTCTCCTTCACATGCCTTGTTTGTTCAGAGACTTGATGAAATTCCCATACCCAACTCTGTTTCTGAGGCATTAGGAAAGAAAGAATGGAGGGATGCTATGCAAGAGGAAATTAGAGCTCTTGAAAAGAACCATACTTGGGATATTGTGACTAAACCTCCTGGGAGGCATGTTGTTGGTTGCAGGTGGATCTTTACTGTCAAATACAAGGCTGATGGATCTCTTGAGCGGTACAAAGCTCGTCTTGTGGCTAAAGGATACACTCAGACGTATGGGATTGACTATCAAGAGACCTTTGCTCCTGTAGCTAAGCTCAATACTGTCCGTATCCTACTATCCTTGGCATCTCACTTTGATTGGCCTTTATTGCAATTTGATGTCAAGAATGCTTTTCTCCACGGTGACTTGCATGATGAGATCTACATGTACATTCCCCCAGGCTTTAATAAAACATCAACAAGAACCTCTACACATGTATGTCATTTAAAAAAAGCCCTCTATGGTCTCAAGCAATCCCCTCGTGCTTGGTTTGACCGCTTCACACAGGTTGTTCTTGCTGCTGGGTATAGTCAAAGCCAAGGGGATCATACTCTTTTTTACAAACACTCTCGCCCAAATGGAGTCACTATTGTTTTGGTATATGTGGATGACATCATTGTGACGGGTAATGATCCAGTTGAGAAACAACGTCTTGAGGGGCAGCTGAAATCCAAATTCGAGATGAAGTCTCTTGGCCCTCTAAAATACTTTCTTGGAATTGAAGTTGCTCGCTCATCTGAAGGCATCTTTATCAGCCAACAAAAGTACATTACAGATTTGTTAAATGAGACCGGTAAGAGTGCTTGTCGACCGGTTAATGCACCTATGGATCCTAATCACAAGCTTGGACTTGCTACTGATGAACCCAAGGTTGATTCATCAATGTATCAGCGCTTGTGTGGCAAACTTATCTATCTCTCTCATACTAGACCTGACATTGCCTATGCAGTTAGTGTTTTGAGTCAGTTCATGCATGATCCAAGGAAACCACATCTAGAAGCAGCCTATAGGGTTCTTCACTACCTAAAAGGAAGTCCAGGGCAAGGGATAATATTCAGGAAGGGTGGGCAATTATCAGTCCAAGCCTTCACTGATGCAGATTATGGTGGCTCCCTCGTTGACCGCCGGTCAACTACTGGTCTCTGTGTTTTCCTAGCAGGAAACCTCGTGACATGGAGAAGCAAAAAACAGAATGTTGTGGCACGATCATCTGCTGAATCTGAGCTAAGAGCTCTTGCCCATGGCTTATGTGAACTTCTATGGATCAGAATTATTCTCTTAGATTTACGAATCAAGTGGAAAGGACCAATGGAATTGAGGTGTGATAACAAATCAGCAATCAACATAGCTCATAATCCAGTCCAACATGATCGGACCAATCATATTGAGATTGATAGGCACTTTATCAAAGAAAAGGTTGAAGGAGGTCTGATCGAACTAAGCTACACTCCCTCAGAAGATCAAGTTGCAGATGTGTTTACCAAACCTCTGCACAGTCCTAGGTTCCGGGGTCTTATTGTCAAGCTAGGCATGACGGATATCTACAAACCTAGCTTGAGGGGGAGTGTTGATAAAACGAAGAGACATCATTAATCTAGGATTTATTTTCCTTATTATTACTGTAATTATGTATCTTTAGTGCTTCAGGTTGTATTTAATAGCTGCTGTCTTTTCAGTTCTCAATCATTTATGTTTAGTATTTAGACAGTCACCTAGGGTGCTTAATAGACTCTCTCAGGATTCCTATCTGTATAAATAGCTTATGTACTTCTTGTAAATGAATTCAAGGAAATAATATTCAGAAAACTTCAATACTCATCGACTGAAATAGTAACGGTGGAAGGATGATAGATCACTGGAATCTGCAAAGCAACCAATAAAAGAAGCACAAAGAAATGGAAGGAATAGATCGTAATGGCTTTATTCCTCCAACTGAACAGATCACGGGGATACAGTGCTCAGGGGCTTATTCGAGATGCCCAGTCTCCAAATCCTTACCCAACAGAAAATACAGCCTACTCAGAAATAGAAACTAGGTTACTATTTATAGTCACGTGTCCACGCAGGGACAAAATAGCATAACTAAATAATTGGCTAATTAAAAGCTACCCTCCCCTTCCTCCGTGTGTAAACTTTATCATAATATTTAACAGGTAGCTGAGTTGAATGTCTATCAATACCCCCCCCCTTTGAAATTCACCTTGTCCCCAAGGTGAAAATCTGGGAAGAGTTCTTGTATCGCTTGCGTTGGTTCCCAAGAGTCCTCGAAACTGGGGAGGCCCTTCCAGTGTATCTGTTGATAAAACGAAGAGACATCATTAATCTAGGATTTATTTTCCTTATTATTACTGTAATTATGTATCTTTAGTGCTTCAGGTTGTATTTAATAGCTGCTGTCTTTTCAGTTCTCAATCATTTATGTTTAGTATTTAGACAGTCACCTAGGGTGCTGGATAGACTCTCTCAGGATTCCTATCTGTATAAATAGCTTATGTACTTCTTGTAAATGCATTCAAGGAAATAATATTCAGAAAACTTCATGGTATCAGAGCTTGGTTTCGTCTAAGTCTTTTTTGAGTCAGTCTATCACCTCTCCAACGGTCATTTTTTGGGTGTCTCTACCCTTCTCTCTCTTTAACTCCCGGTGGAGTCTCTTCATCAAGGGTTTTTATCATGTCTAAAGAAGCCGAATCAGCCTCAAGTAACCTTGATCACTCAACCATTGTTTCAGCTGCTACTGCAGCCGCGTTTGCTCTTCGAAACCAGAAATTTGATCTCCCTTCTATCCCGCCATCTTACCGTCTCAATGGCAGGAACTATCTTGGGTGGTCAAAGCTGGTTTACACTCTTCTACGTGGCAAAGATCTTGAAGATTATCTCACTGTCTCTACCCCAGAAGAAGGAGAGATTGATGCTGCTATTTGGGAGAAAACTAATGCCAACGTACGGGTCTGGTTATGGGACTCTATGGATCCCAACATTAGCAGTACATGTTTATACATGGACTCGGCTAAAGAAATCTGGGATTTCATACAGCAGTCCTACTCTGTTGCTAAAGATGGCGCTTTTGTCTATGACTTATGGCTCAAAACAACGAATCTTAAGCAAGATTCACAATCTGTCACAGATTATGCAACTGACCTCCAACGACGATGGTCTGAACTTGACCAGTATCAAACGATGAAGTGGTCGAATGCTGCAGATGCAGCTCTTCACAAGAACTATATAAATCAGCAACGTCTATATTGCTTCTTGTCTGGTTTAAATCCCGAATATGATCAGACTCGGGGTCAAATTCTTGGCATTACTCCTCTGCCTTCCATATCTTCTGCCATTGCCACTATCAAACATGAAGAGAGCAGACGCAATATAATGATGAATACAAATCTGATTGACAGTACAGCTCTTGCTGCCAAATCTACTCCTTCAGATGTTAAGGAAACTAAGGGTAGTAAGGGAGGAAGATGGTGTGATCATTGCAAGCGGTCCAACCATAATGTGGATACATGCTGGAAACTTTATCCTCATCTACAGAAAGAAAGGAAAAGCCAAGACAGACGTGGAATGAGTGCTGGACGTGCCAACTCAGTCACTCCCACTATTGTTGAGAGCTCTACTAATCTTTGGCCCATTTCCCAGGAGGAATTAAAGCAAATTCGTATGATGTTACAGTCTCTTAATAACTCAAATGGTTCTGGTCATAGCTCTTTGGCCCTGCAAGGTAAAACCTCTACTATTTTTTGTCTTAATGCTTCGGAACAGAGTTCACAATCCCAATGGATATTAGACTCAGGTGCCACATCTCATATGACTGCCATACCCTCTTTACTCTCTAATTATCATCCATGTTTTACATCCACGCACATTACTACTGCTGATGGGACACCTACAAAGGTTGCGGGACTTGGTACGGTTGTTTTTTCTGAAAAATTAAATCTGAAAAACACCCTACATGTCCCAAACCTGGCTATGAACCTTGCTTCTATTTACAAACTCACAGTTGATCTTAATTGTGCTGCCATTTTTTTCCCTTCCCACTGTTTATTACAGGATCTACACACGGGGAGGACGATTGGAATTGCTAAACAAAGAGATGGCCTGTACTACCTTGATGCACTGTTTGTCTCCAAACCTCCACAAAAAGCTCTTACCACAATCACAGCCAATACCAACACTATTTGGCTTCACCACAAGCGTCTTGGTCATCCCTCTTTTCATGTCCTAAAAACCATGTTTCCCAGTCTTTTTAGTAGTATTGATGTTTCTACATTTCAATGTGATGTCTGTGAACTTGCTAAACAGTCTCGTGTATCTTTTTCCAGAAGTAATACAATCAGTTGTTCTCCTTTTGATATTATACATAGTGATGTCTGGGGTCCTGCTCCAATTGCTAATATATCTGGTGCCCGGTGGTATGTTACATTTATTGATGATTGTACACGTTTTATGTGGGTTTTTCTGCTAAAAAACAAGAGTGAGGTGAGTTCCATCATTCCTATCTTTTGCAATATGATTCATAATCAGTTCTCCGCCACAATAAAACGCTTCCGCACTGATAATGCTCTTGAATACTTCAATCAAACCGTTTCCTCTTATTTCCTCTCAAAAGGCATTGTTCATGAGTCCTCTTGTCCGTACACACCACAACAGAATGGCACAGCAGAAAGAAAAAATCGCCATCTCCTAGACGTCAGTCGGGCTTTATTGTTTCATTCAAATATGCCTAAACACTATTGGGGGGAAGCCACACTCACAGCATGTCATCTCATCAATAAAATTCCCAGTCGGGTACTCCAAAATAAGTCACCCCTTGAATCTCTCCGTCATTTCTTTCCTCAAACCAGAATTTCTTCTGATCTTGATCTAAGGGTGTTTGGGTGTACTTCATTTGTTCATATTCCTCCACCTCATAGGGGAAAATTGGACCCACGATCTATTAAGTGTATCTTTCTTGGTTATTCTCCAACTCAGAAAGGATATAAGTGCTATAATCCTACAACCAGAAAGACATACACCAGTGCAGATGTGACCTTTCACGAAGACACACCTTTTCACACTCCTACTTCTCTCCCTGTATCCCAAGATACTCCACATCCTTCACCTCTGCCCACCTATACTATTACATCTTCTCCACCACATACAATCTCCTACCCTCCTAAGCCTTTATCACCAGACATCCCATCACCACCACCACCACATGATCATCCATCACCTTCCTTAGATGTGTCAGCAACCTCACCTACTTCCCAACAGTCTTCAACATCACCTGAACCTCAATCAAATACACCACCAGATCATCCCATTCCTACACCTACTAAATCCACCACTCATGACCCATCTTCTCCTCTACCAGTGACAAAAGTGTACTCAAGGAAAAACAGGTTCACTCCATTGTTGACGCATGACCAATTGGCTGACCCAGGTAATGTCTCTTCTTCTCCACCACCATCTCCGCCAATTGCTTTACGCAAGGGTGTACGTCAATGTACCAAAACACCTCTATACCCTCTTGCTAATTTTGTTACCATTGATAACTTCTCTCCTTCACATGCCTTGTTTGTTCAGAGACTTGATGAAATTCCCATACCCAACTCTGTTTCTGAGGCATTAGGAAAGAAAGAATGGAGGGATGCTATGCAAGAGGAAATTAGAGCTCTTGAAAAGAACCATACTTGGGATATTGTGACTAAACCTCCTGGGAGGCATGTTGTTGGTTGCAGGTGGATCTTTACTGTCAAATACAAGGCTGATGGATCTCTTGAGCGGTACAAAGCTCGTCTTGTGGCTAAAGGATACACTCAGACGTATGGGATTGACTATCAAGAGACCTTTGCTCCTGTAGCTAAGCTCAATACTGTCCGTATCCTACTATCCTTGGCATCTCACTTTGATTGGCCTTTATTGCAATTTGATGTCAAGAATGCTTTTCTCCACGGTGACTTGCATGATGAGATCTACATGTACATTCCCCCAGGCTTTAATAAAACATCAACAAGAACCTCTACACATGTATGTCATTTAAAAAAAGCCCTCTATGGTCTCAAGCAATCCCCTCGTGCTTGGTTTGACCGCTTCACACAGGTTGTTCTTGCTGCTGGGTATAGTCAAAGCCAAGGGGATCATACTCTTTTTTACAAACACTCTCGCCCAAATGGAGTCACTATTGTTTTGGTATATGTGGATGACATCATTGTGACGGGTAATGATCCAGTTGAGAAACAACGTCTTGAGGGGCAGCTGAAATCCAAATTCGAGATGAAGTCTCTTGGCCCTCTAAAATACTTTCTTGGAATTGAAGTTGCTCGCTCATCTGAAGGCATCTTTATCAGCCAACAAAAGTACATTACAGATTTGTTAAATGAGACCGGTAAGAGTGCTTGTCGACCGGTTAATGCACCTATGGATCCTAATCACAAGCTTGGACTTGCTACTGATGAACCCAAGGTTGATTCATCAATGTATCAGCGCTTGTGTGGCAAACTTATCTATCTCTCTCATACTAGACCTGACATTGCCTATGCAGTTAGTGTTTTGAGTCAGTTCATGCATGATCCAAGGAAACCACATCTAGAAGCAGCCTATAGGGTTCTTCACTACCTAAAAGGAAGTCCAGGGCAAGGGATAATATTCAGGAAGGGTGGGCAATTATCAGTCCAAGCCTTCACTGATGCAGATTATGATGGCTCCCTCGTTGACCGCCGGTCAACTACTGGTCTCTGTGTTTTCCTAGCAGGAAACCTCGTGACATGGAGAAGCAAAAAACAGAATGTTGTGGCACGATCATCTGCTGAATCTGAGCTAAGAGCTCTTGCCCATGGCTTATGTGAACTTCTATGGATCAGAATTATTCTCTTAGATTTACGAATCAAGTGGAAAGGACCAATGGAATTGAGGTGTGATAACAAATCAGCAATCAACATAGCTCATAATCCAGTCCAACATGATCGGACCAAGCATATTGAGATTGATAGGCACTTTATCAAAGAAAAGGTTGAAGGAGGTCTGATCGAACTAAGCTACACTCCCTCAGAAGATCAAGTTGCAGATGTGTTTACCAAACCTCTGCACAGTCCTAGGTTCCAGGGTCTTATTGTCAAGCTAGGCATGACGGATATCTACAAACCTAGCTTGAGGGGGAGTGTTGATAAAACGAAGAGACATCATTAATCTAGGATTTATTTTCCTTATTATTACTGTAATTATGTATCTTTAGTGCTTCAGGTTGTATTTAATAGCTGCTGTCTTTTCAGTTCTCAATCATTTATGTTTAGTATTTAGACAGTCACCTAGGGTGCTGAATAGACTCTCTCAGGATTCCTATCTGTATAAATAGCTTATGTACTTCTTGTAAATGCATTCAAGGAAATAATATTCAGAAAACTTCAGTATCAAAAGCTCTGCTACTCCCTCTGAATTCACTCTGGCATCCACATCTTCCTCAGGAGCAACCTGCAGCTCCATTTCTTCAGTCAAGCACTTAGGAAGAGGCTGAAAAGAAGTGTTAGGAGCTAACACTTTCTTGAGTAGAGAAACATGAAAGATTGGGTGAATTCTACTGTCACTTGGTAGCTTGAGTTTATAGGCTACAGATCCAACCCTCTCGAGGATCTCAAAAGGCCCATAGAATCTGGGGCTTAGCTTTTGGTTTCTCCTTTTTGCCAGGCTTTGCAGTTTATAAGGTTGTAACTTTAAGTACACCAAGTCTCCTACCTCCATCTGTACTTCCCTTCTGTGCTTATTGGCTTGTTGTTGCATCAAATTCTGGGCTGCAGCTAAGTTCCCTTTCAGCTCCTCCAACATGGCATTTCTTTGGGCTTCTCAGTTGAGACACTTCTTCTAGAGCAGTTAAGGTTACATCACCCCTAATAACTGCAGGGGGTTCTTGTCCAAAAAGAGCCTTGTAAGGTGTTAGTTTCAGGGAAGAATGATAATTCGTATTGTACCAGAATTCAGCCCAGTGTAGCCATTGCTTCCATTGCCTAGGTTTCCTCCCTGTAAGACACCTTAAATAGGTTTCTAAGCATCTGTTCACCACCTCCGTTTGCCCATCTGTTTGGGGATGGTAGGTTGTACTAAATCTGAGTTGAGTGCCTGTCAGCCTGAACAGTTCTGACCAGAAAGAACTCATGAATATGCTATCCCGATCACTTACAATGGTCTTTGGGAAACCGTGTAGTCTCACCACTTCTTTTGTGAATAATTCAGCTACTCCCTTAGCATAAAAAAGGTGAGATAGGGCTATGAAATGGGTATATTTTGTTAGTCTGTCAACAACAACCAATATAGTATCACAACCATGGGATTTAGGAAGGCCCCCTATGAAATCCATGCTGAGATCTGTCCAGATATTATTGGGTATGGGTAAGGGTTGCAACAATCCAGCCGATTTGAGGGCCTGGTACTTGTTGGTTTGACAAACTGTACATCCTTCCATATACTTCTTGATGTCAGATTTCATACCATGCCAGTCGAATAAGTTGGTTATTCTCTTCATCGTTTGAAAATACCCTGAATGCCCTCCTACAGAAGAGTCATGGTACTCCCTCATAATTTTAAGTATTCTAGGAGACTGTTTTGGTAGAACCAGCTTCTCCTTGTGATATAACAATCCTGCTTTCATAAAAAAATCTGGGTAATTATCAGGTTGTGCTATTACATTCTGAATCAGCTCCCTGCATCTAGGGTCTGACTGTAGCTCCTCCTCCAATCCTTCCCACTCTTGACACGTGACAATGGATAAAGAGTGTAGGGCTGGTCTTCTGGATAGGGCATCTGCTGCTCTATTTTCTACCCCAGGCTTGTATTTGATTATGAAATTGTAGCCGAGTAGTTTAGATGTCCACTTCTGCTGCTCTTCCCCAAGTAGTCTTTGTTCAGCTAAAAATTTCAGGCTCTTCTGGTCGGTATGAATCTCAAAAGTTCTCCCCAATAGATAGGGTCTCCATTTCTGCACCGCTACTACTATGGCCATCAGCTCTCTTTCATACACAGGCCTGCCCTGATTCCGTTTAGATAGTTCCTTGCTCATGTATGCCAGGGGCCTTCCTTCTTGCATTAGAACGGCCCCAAGACCAGTTCCTGAGGCGTCAGTCTCCAATATGAACAACTTGTTGAAATCAGGTACTGCTAGAACTGGTAAGGAAGTCATAGCCTTTTTTAATTCCTCAAAAGCCCTGGTGGCTGAAGTGTCCCATTTGAAGCTGTCCTTCTTAAGCAGTTGGGTGAGAGGTTGAGCCAGTTTGCCATACCCTCTGACAAATCTTCTGTAGTACCCGGTCAGCCCCAGAAAACCTCTCAAGCCCTTTAGATCTCTAGGTACTGGCCAGTTCACCATTGCCTCAATCTTGGAAGGGTCAACTGATACTCCTTCTCCAGAGATTATATGCCCCAAATAGACTAGCTGAAATTGTCCAAACGAACACTTCTTTAGATTAACTACTAACTGATTCTCCTTCAATGCTCTTAGGACACTCCTTAGATGCTCTTGATGCTCTTCCCTGTTCTGGCTATATACAAGTATATCATCAAAGAAAACCAAAGCAAACTTTCGTAAGAATGGCCTCAAAACCTGGTTCATGAGAGACTGGAACGTGGAGGGGGCATTAGTTAACCCAAATGACATTACTAGATATTCATAATGACTATTATGAGTTCGAAATGCAGTCTTTTGGATGTCTGCTTCTTTCATTCGAATCTGATGGTACCCAGATTTGAGGTCTAACTTGGTAAAAATGGTAGCTCCACCCAGCTCATCCATCAGCTCCTCAATGATTGGTATGGGATATTTATCAGGGATGGTAATCTGATTCAGTGCCCTGTAATCCCCACAGAACCTCCAACCCCCGTCCTTCTTGGCCAGCAGAATTGGGCTGCTATATGGGCTGTTGCTGGGTTTTATAATTCCTGCCTGCAGCATTTCCTTGATGATCTTCTCTATTTCATTCTTTTGATACTGTGGGTATCTGTAGGGCCGTATGTTAGGTATGTCTGCTCCTTTGATTTTAATAGCATGGTCACATGTTTTATGAGGGGGTAACCCTTGCATGGGAGTTGTTACTTCTGGAAATTCTGCCATTATATCTTCCCAAATGGGGTCCTTTTTCAACTCCTTCCTTCCTTCTTCTAACCTGTGTTCACAAAATACAAGATACCCATCCCCAGAATGCTGTATGATGCGTGCCATGGTCTGCAAAGAGATTTCAATAGAGTTTAGTTGGGGTTCTCCCTGTATGATCTGATTTGTCCCCAACTGCTGCCACTGTATTCTTTGTTTCCGAAAGTTCACTTCTACATCCCCCAATGTGGTTAACCATTCCATTCCAAGGACTAAGTCAGTTCCCCCAAGTTCTAGTATATAGAAAGTCTGCTGGATAATAGTGCCTTGTACTATGAGAACCAGATCCTCACATCTGCCATTATTGGTTACCTTATCACCATTCCCTATCTGCACCTTGTAACCCGGAATAGTTTGATAAGGTATTCCCCATTGATCCACCAATTTTTGTGATATGAAGTTGTGGGTGGCCCCACTATCAATCAACACTTCCACCTGTTTCTCACCTTGGACCCCTTTAATATGCCCTGCACCTTGAAAGCCCTCAGTGAGGGGATCCCTTCCTTACTTATCACAGACAGTTGCATGGATTTAGACTCCATGTGAGCCACTTCCTCTTCTTCAGCTTCAGGTTCCAGCACCTCTAATTCCTCTTCCTCTTCAGAATCTTCCAGCAGAATTAATTTATAATTTTTCATCTTGCAGGTGTGTTCTTTGCTCCATTTATCCCCACATTTAAAACACAGTCCTCTTCTACTCCTTTCTTGGTATTCCTCCTGAGACAGTTAAGGTGCTACCCTTCTTATCCCTGAGGGATTTATTTCCGTCACCTTCGCCCCCATGTGATTGACCCAAGTTGGGTTCCCTTTAGCTTCTCCAGTATTTCTGCTTCCAGTCGGGTTCCCTGAACTCCCAGACTTGGTTTTATACCCTTCACCCCAAACTGGGGATCTATATTGCATAGGCCCCTTGTTCCTCCCTTCATTTATGTCTGCAATTTTACTCCTCCCATACACAGCTTCATTTCTCTGCTCAATCAGTAAAGCCCTATCCATGATAGCAGATAGGGATCTGGAATTATAGAGTTTGTGTTCTGTTTTAACTTCCTCCTTCAGGCCATTGATAAAAATGCCTCGCAGTATACCTCTGTCAATATCCTTCTGCGGAGCTATAACCATGTCAAACTCCTCCCTTTACTCTTTTACTGTCCCATTTTGTTTTAAACTGAGCATAGGACCATACGGATTTTGTATCAAGTCCGGTTGAAACCTACGGATCACAACATCCTTCAAATTCTCCCAAGTTCTTTCCTCAGCCTGATGTTCCCACCATTGGAACCAATTCAAAGCCCTGTCCTCCATGGCCACAACCGATACTTCTACCTTATCCTCCTCTTCAATCCCATTCAATCTGTAATAGCGTTCCATCCTTACTATCCAGTTATACGCTCCCTCCCCATTGAACAACGGCAGATCCACCTTCCTACCCGTTCGAACACGGTGAGCAGAGACGGGGGAGTGTACAGAATTACCTCTCGAATGAGACTGGCTGGGCGGTTGTCGCGCGCGATGGTGATGAGGTGATCGCGACCTTCCCCTGACATGTTCGCTCCTGTTCTGATAAGCCGCCATCGATGTTGCGATGCTATTCTGGATCTGTTCATTCATCGCGGAAGTGAGGTTCGCGATGGTGGCCCTCATCTCCTGCTCAAAAGCCTCCATGCGATGCTCCATTTTAGATCTCGTTTTTACCATCCACAACTAAAAACGAGAGCTCAGTTGTCTTCGACCTTGGATTGCGATCCCCAGGGGGTATGCTCTGATACCAATGATAGATCACTGGAATCTGCAAAGCAACCAATAAAAGAAGCACAGAGAAATGGAAGGAATAGATCGTAATGGCTTTATTCCTCCAACTGAACAGATCACGGGGATACAGTGCTCATGGGCTTATTCGAGATGCCCAGTCTCCAAATCCTTACCCAACAGAAAATACAGCCTACTCAGAAATAGAAACTAGGTTACTATTTATAGTCACGTGTCCACGCAGGGACAAAATAACATAACTAAATAATTGGCTAATTAAAAGCTACCCTCCCCTTCCTCCGTGTGTAAACTTTATCATAATATTTAACAGGTAGCTGAGTTGAATGTCTATCAAAGGAGTTGGTAGGATACCATCCTCGATAACTGTGTTAGCAACACGCCTGGGAGGAAACTGTCCAGATGTCTGTGGTGGACGACCATGTAATTTCCAGCAATTCTTCTTCACATGACCCTCAGCTCCACAGTGATAACATGTGCGATAAGAGTTACGAGTCCCTTCAGTAGTGACTGAATTGGTCCTTTTACCATGGCTCACATCACTGACTAAGGCAATAGTATCAATCGAGTTCATCATTCTGGATTCTCCATCTTTGCACATTGGAAGGAAACGTCCATAGAGGTCAGAAAAACTAGGAAGGGTCCCACCAGAGAGTATTTGACTCCTCGATACCTCATATTGTGGACCAAGCCCAGCCAAAACACCATGAACAAATGTTCGCTCCTCTTGTTCTTGCATACTCTTAACATCAGTATTTGTTCTTGCTAATGAGTAATGATACTATCAATAGAGGGATCCAGGGTATTCTGAATTTGATTGAACAACCTATCATCGGCCATCATCCATTCCTTTCTTTCATCAGGATTACTTTTTGGAGGAGCCATTTCAGTTAGATGATCTCCCAGATCAAGACTATTAGCATAACTTGTAATAGCCCGTTTCCACTGCCCGTAATCTTTACCACCAGTCAATTTTCTCTCTGTAATTCTATCATTACCGACCGTAATCTCAGTTACGCTCTTCTTATCATCACCCATGCTTGCAAACAACTAGGGCAAGAGTGATAACAAGAACAGGGTAAGAGAACTGGTGCAGATAGTGTCCAGAAAATCAGACCTGCGACAACTGTGCTGCACTATCCGGATTACCACGCCTGCGCCTGCGAACAACGTCCTGCGTCGCACAAAAGAAGGCTGAACTGAACCAGAGGGAGAGAGCAGATCAAACTTCGGGAAGTACTACCCGAAGAACCTGTGTGGCTCTGATACCATGTAAACTGAGTAACAGGGATTAAAGATGCAATGAAATCACACTTGATTATCAATAGGTATGACCAGTATAAATACATACAATTTCAATGGAGCCAAAGATTCATTATTTTTTGGCTTGAGATTATGATGGAATAAAGCAAAATGGCTCACTAAACTGTTTGCGCTTCTTTGTATAGAAGCAGCAGTCAGTCCATGCAATTTTGGACGCGATTTTCACTATGGGTCATCCGGAAACAGTCTCTCTGTGCTTTAGTATAGGGGTAAGACTGCGTACATCCGACCCCCCCTTACCCCACCGTAGGTGGGAGCCTTTGCGGCACTGGGGTAAATGAAAATGAAATGAAAATGATTTAGTCTATCGCAGAGAATATATTAGCTACCTTATATATACATAGAATATATTGACTATTAAATATGTATATTCTAACATCTATCAACTCTCCATCTCTGAAATATTCCTCAAGTTTTTAATGAGTGTGAAACGGTGCAATATGATATGTTCTTTATAAGATTAGAATATGATGAGCAATCAGGAAGCATATGGTTGAACTCTGATTGTGCGCAAAGGTGAGAGAGAGTTTAGTGTGTAAAGAATATGAAGAACCTGAAAAGTGATCTATTTTTTTAATATATATTTGTTAATAATAATATATTACTACCTCCGTCCCATATTGGCTGTCCTGTTTTTATTTGGCAAGATTATTAATAAAGTGGTTGACAAGTAAAAGTTGTGGTTGAGTAGAATAAAGTGAAATGATAAGAACTACATATTTCTTGCCATAAAAAGAAACACGACATTCATTTTGAGACAACCCAAAAAACAAAGTAGGACAACCAAAATTGGACGGAGGGAGTATATAAATATAAAACTATTAATAATGGTCGAAAGTGAAACTAAGAACTTCATTTTGATATGGGAAAGTATGCAGTGTACATATGACATATGTTGACGAAATTAATTTGTTTTAAAGCATTTTATGCTCAAATTTTGGTCAATGCTTACATAGTTCTTTCATTCATGATGTCTATTTGTGCATATATAATACTCCGTACTAATAAAGTGCATGTTATACCTTTTCCCTTTTAATTTTTTTAGAATATGCATGGTCTATTAACCATGAAGACATACACCATGTTGTCACTATGTATGTATTGTGTATGCAAATAAAATTGAATGATACAGAGCAGTGGCTGCTTTGGTTGCTGTGGAAAATCTCGACCAATAACAGCAGTGGATGAGCCATCAAAAGGACTTCGAATTCAAGGGAGATTGGTGAAAAGGCGTAATAGCATATCTGAAGATTTCTGGAGCAGCAGCACAATTGAGATGGAAAACAGCACTGCTCAATCTCAAAGAAGTTTTTCATCGATCAGTATTTCGAACCCGCCTAATCCGACCAATGATCAGAATTGTGGCTCAGGAAACACTAGCCACCATCCTGAATTTGTAAATCATGGCAAGTTCTCTTTATTTTCGGAACCTTTCCTCAATTCGTAATGGAGAGAAAATTACAAACATATGACTCAAGTAAAAGTAGTGCACAAAAATATGACATCAAGATCGCAGTGACTGATGCTTTTGTGTGACTGTAGAGATTGTGCAGTTGTATTGTGGTCTGTAGTTTTTGTTTTAGAAATATTATAAGACCCCTCGCCCCCAAAAAAACACCCCACGAACATATATTTCCCATGAGAGGTAGCATTATTTTAACTTCTATGCTGAGTTTCAGGATATCTTCTTTGGAACCAGACCAGGCTACAGTGGCTTCAGAGTAAAGAACCGGACACCAAAAGAAAAGTTCAGGAGCCAGTACTAAAGTGAGAACCTCATATGAGTATCCTTATAAGGAGCACTTGTGAGCATATTTTAATGTGCCCACATTATTAAATGCGCGAGTAAACTCATGTGCAATTTAGTATGCTTAGATGCACCCCTTAAAAAAATTCATATTTTATTATGCATCTCTCTTAAAACTCAAGACAAGATGAATGCTTTTATAAAAGAATTCCACTCTTGTTAACACAACTATTAGTTACTTAGTTATCCACACTTTTGGTTCCTTCTTTTCAGTTTTTGGTGCATGAGTAAGAATTTCTTGCCACTCTTGATTCTTCTGGTGCATGAAAAATTGAAAACGTTTATGCGAGTTTAATGAACGTGTTGTCGCATTGTCGCATTGTCTTAACTCTTACTACCTCCGTAACATATATATCTTCCCATTTGAAAAGTAGGTGAGATTAAGAATAGTGAAAGGAGATAAAAATTATTGAGGGTATGATGGGAAGATAATGAAATAGTGTGCTGGAATGAAGAATAAATCCAAAAAAAGTAGTTGTAATAGTGTATTATTTTTAAAATTATTGAGGGTATGATAGGAAGATTTAGAAATGGGAAGATATGAATGTTACAGCTAAAAAAGGAAAGTGGGAAGATATGAGTGTTACGGAGGGAGTATGATTCTATTGTTCACTGTTGTTAGGGCATCTTAGAAATTTGAATTGAGGTGACAGGAAATAGAATTCATACATATAAAGGGGAGGGTTCTAATGAGAACCCCTTTTAAAATGAGAACTCATTTAGAAATGGGAACTTTAATCTCCACCTTTCATATTTCGAATCAAGGGTTAGAATCAACAAGGTGGCATTTTTTAATAAATTTACAATATATTTACAAATAGACCCCTTTTTAATTTTGAATAATTACACAAAGGACCCATGTGCATCCTACCAATGATTGAATAAAATGAAAGGCTGTGATTAAATGTAGTCAGGACCGGAGGACCCATGTGCATCCTAACAAAAAGATAACTCAAAAAAAGTTTTTTATCAAAATAGGGACTTGGGGTTAGCAGGAAGTGTGTTAGACTGTTAGTCCCCTAGCTACTCCACTGAGTTCAAGCCTAACCATGAATGTTGCCCGTTTGTATCACAGTAACTCATCAAGGGGAATATCTGTGGCAATTTCCAGTTATTCGTAGTCCCTGTCATTATCTAGAAGTGGAAAGAATAAATAGCAGGCTTTTTCCCATGAATATTACTAAATTAAATTCAGAAGACAAAAATATGACGTACTTTAATTTTTTTCCAAAAAAGTGACATATTGAGTGACTAGTTCCCCAGTAACTTGTCATTCTGAAATACACAATAGTGACTTTTGTCCAGTTACTTGTACACAATGACTAGTCATATTTTTTTCCAAAAACATACGTAGTCATATTTTTGTTCGGAGAAACTTTATTAGTAATATACATGTCTTTTTTTCAAAAAAGCATGGATGGAAAACTATAATCGAAAAACTAGTGTGGCAAACATGGGTTTTTTTTACTTATGTTGAATTGTTCTTTTATTGTTTAATATGCATTTATAACTTTTCATTGATGTCTAGTTGTTCAAGTTGGCAAAGCAAACATGAGTAGGTGTATTGTAGTATTTTCCCTGTTTTAAATTCCTACTAATATTATTCCAAATCTGTCATTTTCAGTTGGAATGCTACTTATGAAAGCTTACTCGGCACTAACAAATGTTTTCCTCGTCCAATTCCTCTCACAGTAAGTTCCCAGAATCGCATTGTATCACATGTGTTTGAGATGTATGCATGCATTGTGAAGCCATCACATTTGTAAAATATATAACAATACACACCAACTTAATGTTTTTGTGCTAGTTCTCATATAGGGTGACTTGGAAGTTGGAACCTAAGTCTCAAATCTCAATATACAGTTGTGTCTTGAAGATTTGTCCAGCACTAGTCAAATACTCCCTCCATCCCCAAAAGAACTTTCATTCCACTATTCACTTGGCTAACTTAAATCACTCTTAACCTTTTACTTTATATATCAAAATTTTATTATTTGATTTTTTTTGCGACTTTGTAGAGTTTTTAATGTAGTTTCTTTCTAAATATGTAAAATTTATTTACTAAAAATAATCTGAGTGTTGACAGGAATCGTTTAACTTTATCGTTGGTCAAACATCGTAAACCCCAATTGGAAGTTCTTTTAGGGACGGAAGTAGTATGATATAGCAAACCAACTCATAAGATATTATGTTACTCATTCCATCAAGTTTACTTTTAAGATGAGAATTCTAGGTCTTCATATATGATATGAGAGCCAACCTGTTCTACAGTCATGTTGTGGCCTCCAATGAAAACAAATGAAAAAATGATGCCCGTTACGATTAATCGACGCTTGAACAATCGATGATGATACATGAACAGATGGGAAAAAAATATCAATTTCATGATCCATATGAAATGTTTGATCTTGAGAATGGTGTTGCACCTCGTATGATGTTGCCCACAGAACTCAGGTCTTATAAGCAACATTATATGCATGTTTCCTTCTCTGCTTAAATTTATCAGACACAATCATGTACAATTGGCATGACAGGAAATGGTTGATTTTCTTGTGGATGTATGGGAGCAAGAAGGATTATATGATTAGCAACGCTGGCCTTGAGTTCTGGAAAAGATTTGTGTATAGTTGAGTTTCCATAAGGGAGAAGCTGATGAGAGGGGAGGAAGAAAGGTGGATGATATTAAGCAGTGGGTTTTTACTTCCAACAAAAGTTTTTTTTTTCTTTCAAGTTTGTCAATTGCCATTACAAATGCTTGTGATTATCCAATTGTAAATGCAACATAGACTTGGGACTTAAAAAACTAAGCTATGTGACTCACATAATGTGTGTTTCTCCATGAATGAATTGTCAAAAAGGAGAGAGCAAATTTATTGAAGCTGCAAAAAATCTCCAAGCTGACATTTCAAGATATGTGATGCAAATATGAAACCAACCTATTGGTCACATTTAATATGGAGTGTTTTTAGTGTCTACTGTCTAGTCCATTATGTTTTTACTCCATACTACATATTAGTCTACTAGATATTGGTCAATCACACTGTTCAGCTATACAAGTAAAAACTTTGACATGAATGCTCCTCCACATAGAGAACAATTCTATTTTAAAAAATCTGTAGGTCCTTAACTTGGAGATTTTGGGCATACTTATTATATTCAGTTAAAGGGGTTGTTTTGAAATTGACGGATCAGCCGTACATAGCGGCGGCAGGTGGGTTTGATTGCAATCAGCGGTTCAGTGTCGGTCAAGATGCTAAACTTCTGTTAGGGAAGTAGTGGAACCATTTGCGTTTTTGTTTGAAGTTTGAAACTCCTGGTTCTTAAATCATTGCTTAGAGAGATGTTTAGGAATGTTGTACTCCAAGTTTGTTTATCAAAAGACTAGTTAATACTACTCCCTCTGTCCCTTAAATGTTTGCTAAGTTTGACCGACACAGAATAATAAAGTAAAAATGTGTGGTAAATATTTGTGCAGATGAGAGAAATAACAGGAGTCACAAATTGATTGATTAAAATGGAAAGATACAAAGTTTTTGTAACAACCAGAAAAAGAAAGTTGACAAAGTTATAAGGGATGAAAAGAGTATGTGTCAAATAGAGCTATGAAATCGCCATTATTGGAGCTGAATGGTTGTTGATTTACTTTTATCACCAAGTTATTGACCCTAGGGGTGACCACAGTTTCAAAACTGGCCGAATGTTTACCTGATTATCAGAGCGGCGCCAAGCTATCCGGGTAGGACACCACGAGGGTTCTTGTGTAGTCTCTTTGGTGCATTTCAAAATACTTGCAATGACACATTTCAAGTGTTCTATTGATGGAAGTAAATCTAGAGTACGTAATATGTATAATAAATTTGGCAAAATAACAATACATAAAAGTCGTTCAGTCCAAAATGATAGGTAATGAAGAAATGATAGGTATCACTAGAATACTTGGGGAACACACTTAGTGACATGATTATAATGTGAGGTGTTAATAACGATGTCAATGGTGAGGTAGCATCACGTTAGCTCTTGGAAATTGCACGGTGATCTTAACTATAGTGTTAGCCCTGGATATGCGTATTGGAATGCCTGTCAAACGGCTAAATGTCAAAACAATAGCTCAGTTGAGGCAGATTAGGTCCATTCAGCCTCGTTCATTAACGTCAGTGCGAAATACTGGAGCTTTAGTCACCATACTTGGCCTCACTGGAGTAGCTCGATCCAAAATAGAATGGGCCCACCAAGGCAGAGCAAAGCTTTGGGCGTGATCTCGGCCTCATAAGTGACTTGGATTATTGTCTTGGGATATGTGACAATATACTCCACCAACTATCGTTACAATATAATTCCAATATTATTAAGCATACAATAAGATAATGCTAGGTCTATTATTAAGCATACAATAAGATTACTTCTCGGTTGTGCCTACAATGCAATGAGGGTTATCTGGCCTTTTTCAGCATGGGAGGAGCACATTTCATGGTCCGAGCCTCGAATGTCTCATTCATCTCTTGATGGATAGACCATGCAGTGATACTCTTCCATTCTCCTGGTTGTCAGGTCCCTTCGCGTTAAGTGGAGCCTAGTCGTCAAGCTTTCTTCATTTTGGTCAGGCTCGAAATGCATCGTCCAGTGTGTCAGGACTAGCACCTCGGCCAGGACCTTTGCCTTAAAGTCACATAATAGTGCGAAATCTTGGTCGAACTTATAAACACGGTATCATTTTCCGAAGAACCTTATTGGGTGTCCGAGCCGGTTGCCTACAAATGAAAGTACAAAACAACCAACTTCTAGAAAACGATGTCAGAGCTAAGCTTCTCAAAACACCAACATCGAGTTTCGAGCTTATAGACATACAACTTTATAAGAAGACACTGGCCCCTGTCTAGAATGTCTTACCCATCGCCCACAACCGTAATAATGGAAAAATACTCGAAAGCATCGTACTGGCAAATGCTTGACATGTTAGTGGATTGCCTCGGTCATATGGAGGCCCACGAGTTTCTACACCTGTAGACGATGTCCATACCATTTGTCAGATGGGGGTATATATGTCCTTGACCCCCTCCCGATCGCATCACGGAACATCATCACCAACGCTTCAGCATCCCCGGGCATATTATCATGAACAACGGTTGACAATTCATCGACGAGGGCTTTAAGGATTTTCTAAGAAAACGGGGTTCATTTTCTTAGACAGTTCATCGACAAGGGCTTTTACCAAAAAATCTAACTTTTAACTTCCAAAATCATTTTTCTTTTCAACTTTTAAATTTAAGTACATTTAATGGAATCTCAAAAATAATTTATTTTTCAAAAGTAGAAACAAACACAAACATTCATTAAAAGAAAAATGTCTAATAGTACAAAGTACACTATCATAGTGTTTGAAGTGAAAAGTGATTCTAAAAAGTGAAAAGCGAAAAGTGAAAAGTGATTCTACAAAAAGTTAAAAGTAACCTTTATGCTTCCAAATTTTAGTTTAAATGATTAATGTACGCAAAAATTCTATTTGAAAACGTTATTTTAGAAAGTTAATTTAAGTCTTTTAGAAAGAAAAAATCCTTAAGAGTTAAACAAATCAATTTTTCTTAAATATGTGTGCAAACGTTTTTCTTCTCAAAATAGACATATACAATCTCACCTAGGGGGTTTTCTTCTTCTTTTCCTTTAATATGATTAAATAAATCATATTATGTGTAAAAAGCGTACTTATTTCTATTTAGAAAATTTGTTAGTATATTTTAGTGATAGTTTGAGCTATCTCTAAATAATCAAATCAACAAATAATTGGAAGATTTAAAAACAAAAATTGGTTATTAAGTAATGTTCCCTCTATCTCACATTAATCTTTAAAAATAATTGGTCTGTCTCAACATAATCACCTCTTTCTTTTCTTTAGTATGAAATTCGTGATTAACAATATTTCTTTCACACTTCTATTTTTCTTTCTCTATTCTGCACAATTATCTATTTCACATAAATCTCATTTTCGTAATTCACATCAGAGAGTCTATTTGAAAGTTTATATTGAGACGTAGGAAATACATAACCAGATTACTACATATGATAAAAATAACTATGACTTTATATTGAGACGGAGGAAGTAGATAACTACATTACTAGTAACACTCAACAACCAAAATAATGATTTTACTTCGATATACTTTTAAAAACGTTTATCATTCAACATCACACCATCTAATCCTCAAATATAATTAACAAGCTCAATAATTGAATAAAAAAGGATGACACCCCATCCTTGAGGGCCTCCCAACCCCAACCGGACGGTACAGATGATATAAATTGGACTATAATCTCAATCAGATAGATAGAGAGTGGGGTTCTGTCCCCGGTACTTGCAGGGACCCTATGCATTTTTAGCATAGTAACCCTCATCGCAGTTGTCAGGATTCGAATCCAGGACCTAACCCTTGTGACACTCTCTTGCTACCAGTTCAGCTACGCCCACCGGTAGCTCAATAATTGAATGTGGATATTCAAGCAACTTCAAAGTTCCAGTAAAATAAATAAAGTAGGGTTTTTGACCTGAATATTAGTAATAAAGAGCCAATTGACAAAAAGTGACCTTTTTTAAAAATTCCAAAAATGTGACTAGTAATTAATAAGCTTACTTTTTACCCACATTCTATAGTGATATTCTACGGTGAAACGCTATAGTGACATGAGATACAGTGACATCCACCACCACCACCCACCACCTCCGACCGGTGACCCCCGCTGGCCTGAGACCGTCGCCGGCCTGAGACCGTCGCCGGCCATAGTGACAACGATACAGTGACGTCACCACAGTGACGCCACCATAGTGACGCCACCACAGTGACGCCACAACATTGACTCACGGTGAACCGCAACAATTCCGGCCACCACCAACCACCGCCACCAGACACCCCACCACCAGAAAACCCCCATCCAAACGCCCACCACAAGATAACCCCCCATCCCAACGCCCCACCACGGAAAACCCCCATCCCAACGCCCCAACACCGGAAAACCCACATCCCCCGCCTCGCTGCCCCCTCTAGCAACGACAATCCAACAGATCTGGTCGAACACGAGCTCTCTCATCCCACTGGAAAACCCCCATCACAATGCCCCCACCGGAAAACCCCCATCATAACACCCACCACCGGCAAACCCCCATCCCAACGCCCCACCACCGGAAACCCCCCATCCCAGCGCCCCAGCACCGGAAAACAAACATCCCCTGCCTTGCCGTCCCCTATAGCCACGACAATCCAACAGATCTGGCCGAACACGAGCTCCAGTACACGATGGATCTGGCCGAAACACGAGCTCTCTCTCACCGCCGTGAGATGGCGGACTGCGGTGGCGCGATGGAAGACTGAGGAAGTGCGATGGCCAACTCCGAAGGTGCATGGGCAACTGCATTCTGAGCCGCAGAGAAGAAATATGGATTGCAGAGAAGAAAGATGGAGGCGGTGGGCTGGAATCGAAGATCTGGAGTCTTCAACGCTGGAGGAGGAGTTGTGCGGAAGTGGACGGAAGAGCTGTGCGGAGGAGGGGCCGTGCGGAGGAGGAGCTGTGCGGAAGAGATAAAGTTGAAAACGAAGGTTAGCGTTAAAATTAAAGCGGAAGAGCTTCGGTCATATTTGTGTCTTTTTCAAATGTGGTCATATTTTTGTCCAATACAAGTTGAGAGGTAATATTGTTGCCATTTACACATTTACACGATACCAAGTGGGCAAGTGGGGAATAATGGCCTCGGGTTACCAAGTGGCAGAGCAAAATAATGTAGTGCAAATTACCCACATGGTGTACAATTATACTTAACGTATCATTTATGTCCACCAACATAATACTTTTCATATTTAACTTTCAATTTTTCACTTTGTACTCTTTATTTCAAAAAGAGACTAAACGCTTAGCCTAATCGACACCAACTCCGCATCGATCGCCTTCATCTTCCCGAAGCTTCAGCCCTGCTTCCACATTTTCCTATCAATCTCCTCATTCCTCAACAGTCTCTCTAGCGACTTCACCTCTATTCTTTCCATTCCACCTATTCGTATACGAGAGAGACACACGACGCAAGACAGATTCAAGGAGTCGTTGGAAAACCGCCTAAGTGAGGTTGCGACGAAGTGGAGATCGACCAAGGGGAGACTTGCGGCGCTGGAGGAATGAGCTGCGAGCGACGCTATGACAGAGACGGAAGAGTTTGGACTCTTGCTGGTGGCCATTGAGTCAGTGCGCACCTGGGCTACGAGTCAGGCCAGGTTATGTAATTCCAGATCTGATTTCCTTTTCTAAGCAGATTTTCCGTTTTTTTTTGCAGAATTCCAATTTCATTTTTTCGAATTCCTTTAGGCTGAATTCTGAAATTGTCGAGTAAAAAAACTAATAGCTGGCACCGGAAGACGCACATAGCGACATATTTTCCAGGTTCCCTACTTTCTTTCTGAAGGAGAGACAGATTCATATTTATTCTCATAACTTCTAAGTTTATGCTCTTTGTGTTTTTCAGCATGCTGAGGTGTTAGGTCTCGTGGATATTCCTCACCATATTAGATTTTGGGGAATAGATTCTGGGATAAAACACAGGTAATAATTCAACCGAAATCCTAACTCCTACTGCTCCTTTTCTTGCTAGAACGTTAGTAGGATATAACGACTCTATATTGCTTGAGTGATATTCTTTAAGTTATTATCAATTTTTTTAAAATTGGATGGATAATGTTCTGCCTATGTTTTGGTTGATGTGTTGTAGAAGAACAACAACATATGCAACCAAATAATGTTGAAGTATTTGGTGAAGGAGGTCACTGAACAAATGGAACTCAATTTGAAGTGTAAAATTTGAATTAAAGCTCAGAATGAAACAGGAGTTTTATAATGGATGAGTCAAGTATTTGTAGCAGTTGAAATCGGAATTTTATGTTGAAACAGATTAAAAGTGGGCATAGATTCTCATCCAGGCTGACATGTTTGACATTAGTTGGCGGTTAATTAGGCATGAGAGCTTTTACAAGCTGTCTTCTACATACTAAATAGAGATATTAGTTGACAATTTTTCTACATAGTAAATAGAGATATTTGTTGACACATCAAACGCATTTTTCCAGAAAAAACAGGAAATGTTTCACTCATGGAGAGCTATGCTTTTAATATACTTAATGCTTCACATTAAAAATTGGTCCCCTCACCTATGGAAAACAAAACATCAACCTCAAGTGAAATCTCTACTAGGCCAGTCAAGTTATTTTCCCTTGATTGCTTTTTATTCAACTCGTAATGGTGCCAATATTTATTGTTTCTATACTTTTGACAGGTCTTGAAGAAGCTTATTGGAGAAGCATGTTGCAGCTGACATTGGAAAGCATCCCATTGTTTTTGTGACTCATAGGTTGGTATGTCATTGTCTTGGGAACTTTTATTAACTTCACGCGATATAGTTCTTGATTTTACGTTGCTAGAATTTACTTTAAGTACCTTTCAAGTTCTTTTTGGATCCTCTTTTGAATGCAAACCGTATTAGTTCAACACAAATTACATGAAGAGTTTAGGACTATCTTGTTTATTTATTAAGGAGTCCACTCGACAAATCCTCTGGTGCATGTACCTAAACAAAATTGTTGATGGATTTGTTGCTCATCTTGCAGCCATGTTGGAAATGATGGAACCATTTTCTAGTGTTATGGATATGAGTGGTATAGAATGATTACATATGTGACGAGAAAGGTCTTCTTCAACCGGGGAGAATGTCTTATTAGCTACAAGTGATCATCGTGCTTGCTTCCATAAGGCACACATACACTAGTGCCAATATGAGTGACATACAGGAGAAGAAATGAGAAGAAGCAAAACCAAACAATATACTACGTAATAGATAAATGTAGTAAATTGAAATAATAGATCAAATTGTATATTTGTTGTGAAACCATATATACCCGTAGTATTATATGGAGTATTTTGTTCCTTTTTGTTGTACCACATGTATTGCATTTTGTTGCATCGTGTTGCATTTTGTTGCATCGTGTTGGATTTTGTTGCATCTTGTCACTTTTTGTTGCACTGTGTTTATTTTTATGGTTGATTTAGATGTTTGTTGTTTATTTAGATTTCTATTTATTTTTCTAAATTCTTAAAATAGAAATATCTAGATAGATTTAGATACAAACATTGAAAATGTTAAATTTTGATTTGTGAATATGAAAAAAAAACTAGAAACATAAAGAAACAATAAGAAACAATTTTTTTTAGAAATGTCAACAAAAAGAAACACAAAGAAACCATATGCAACAAAACTAAAAAAATGATAATAATAATTATTCAAAGTTTATGTACTTTAAGAAACATTACATTCAAAAACAATTTTTTTTTTATTTTAATTTTTTCAAGTTCATTATTTTAATTTTTAATTTTTTCCCTTTGAGTTTATTTTAATTTACACTATTTAAGTTATATTACCTTTCTGATTTTTTAAAATTTTATAGTGTATTTTACCAAACAATTTCATTATGTCATATACATACATACATACATACATACATACATACATATATATATATATATATATATATATATATATATATATATGTTTTTTAATTTTTTTAATATGATTTTTTTTTTAATTTTTTTGAAAACAGTTACTTTTTAATAAGAGTTTCTCATTAATTTTCATTTCATTTACCGTTTAAAAACATTTTTATCTTGTTTGAAATATTTTTATCTTGTTTGTCATAATTATACTTTTTAGGAAAATTTCAATTTTTATATTTTTATAGAAATTATATAATAAAATTACAATACATAAACCAAACTTTGAACGTTTTTACAATTTTCCATATTTTAAACTTTTTATTGCTTTTTTTTTTCATGTTTTTTACATTTTTTATATGTTTTTATTTTTCGTATATTTTTTTAAATTAAATTCATATTCAATTATTTTCAAGTTTAATTTACTAGTTTCCAATTTTGTTCCTTCTTATTTATTTTTTTTGAGTTTTTTTGTTATTTTTAAAATTAAATTTCATTTGAGAGAATTTTATTGTTGTATAAGCATATCATATGGTAGAATCTTTACGTTTTCCTATTTAAAAACAAAAAAACAATAGCTTCTGCACTTTGTATTACGAAAGCCGAAAGGTGAGTAAAGATTACGTGCAACGGGTGCATTGTGATCATGCAGGTATTATTTTTTCTCTTTTTTTAGAAAATGGTACAACTTTTTTATTTTTTATCCGATTTTTATAAAATTTATATCAACATTTTTTATTTTTCATGATCTTTCAAATGAGACCAATATTGCCTATGTAATTTTAACATATTATCGAACTATTATATTAACCTATGTAAAATATGTAAATTTATGTGTAGAAATATGTAACTCACGTCCAGTCAGGCCAAATGCAGCTCGTGTGTATAAATATGTAACTCTACGTGTAAAAATATGTAACTTTACTTGTAAAAATATGTAATTCACGTTCAGACAGGTCAAATACAACTCGTGTGTATAAATATGTAACCCACGTGTATAAATATGTAACTTTACGTGTATAAATATGTAACTCGCGTTCAGACAGGTCATATACAACTCATGTGTATAAATATGTAACTCGCGTGTATAAATATGTAACTTTACGTGTAAAAATGTAACTTTACGTGTAAAAATATGTACCTCGCGTGTATAAATATGTAACTTTACGTGTAAAAATATGTAATTTACGTGTAAAAATATGTAACTCGCGTTCATGCAGGCCAAATGCAACTCGTGTGTATAAATATGTAACTTTACGTGTACAAATATGTAACTTTACGTATAAAAATATGTAACTCACATGTATAAATACATAATAAAATAAATTTTTTATATACACAATTTTAAGATAAATTGTGATTTACACAATTATTTTTCTGTGTTAAATTTAGTTCGATTTTCCTTATAATCCAATACTCATTAATATAATAGTTCGATAATTTCTTAAAATTACATAAGCAATATTCGTCTCATTTGAAAAATCATGAAAAATAAAAAATGTTGATATAAATTTTATAAATATCGGATCCAAAATAAAAAAGTTATTAGCATTTTTTAAAAACAAAAGGAAAAAAATTAAAGAAATCCGTATACCGGTCATACGGTATAATTTGACAAAGATTCCACGCTTACGTGTCAAATGAATCTTGTCTAGTAAGTTCAATGTGTGTCATCCGGAAGGTAATGTCTATTTATGAAAGAAAACCTTTACGTAGTTTATATTTGAAAAAAAAGTCTAAGGATAGAAAAATGTGATATTATTTCACTTTTAAGACTATTTGTGATATTTTTCCAATAATGTATACTCCTAAATTCATTGTGCTAGTGCTTGACTTATATACAGAACAATCGATTAAATTAATTGGTTCCGTTCAAATTTATGAAAAATAAATTTTATAAATTCATGAAGTCATAGTTAACTGATTCTGTTTATGTATGAAAACTGATATTTAAAATATATTTTATAAATAAACTAAAGAAAAAATCATTTGAAAAATAGATTAAATCACTACTAGAAAACTGGTCTATAGTGACATTAAATAAGTGTCACAGAAAGTTTTACTGACACTAGGAAAGTGTCATAGATGTTAGATTATTGGACTTATACTACATGTAATATTCACCATATATTATTTATCGGGTTTAATTGTATGTTATATGCTATCTTATATTTAGGCCCAAAAATTAGTGGTCCTATGGATATTAATTTAAGTGGGCTAATAAGTTATCTAATAAGGTATAGGGCCCAAATGTGTAGAGACCCATGGGCTTGACCTAATCAATGATGGGCTGATTAGGGTTAAGCACTCTATAAATAAGGGGTTATGATCCCTAGTTGTACACGTCATTCTGTCTTTCTGCATCCCATCGCTAGAGAGATAATCCCGAGGGTGTGTATCAGCTAGAAGACGCAAACCCTAGCCTCCGTCTCCCGGATCCTTAAAGATCATCTCCGATGGAGTCAGGTACGCTTCCGCTCAGTTAATTCTCTAGATAATTTCAATATGAAGATTAAAGTATTATCGGATTTATTCCAACAATTGGTATCAGAGCCTCCTTCATATTGAATTATTTAGAGTAAGTTGAAGATCGAATCCTTATGTTTTGATCGAATGTTTCTTGTTTTTTTCTGGACGGCAATTGGAGTCGGAGTCAGGTGTTTCTTTCGACCTTTAATATGCCGATTCAGTTTTGTTTTGTTTTTGTGATTTGTGAATCGATCGACACTGGTTTGAATATCTGAATTTTTAATCCGCCGACTAAGTTTGATTTGCGATGGAATTGTATTTGTGTTTTCGTTGATGTTCTCAGTTATAGCGATTGAATTCATAAATAAAACCTACGGTAAATGAGTTTGGCAGCCACATCATTAAATTCTTCTGTTTTTTTTTTTATTTTGTTTCGTTGCCTTAGCTTTAAGACAATCTTGAATAAGCATGTCGCAATTTAGTATCGAACTTTTTGGGTTGCTTTTCATCATGTTTTGAGTTCTTTTATTGGAATCAGCCAGTTTCCGTCGATTTAGTTTTCTTACGAAAAGAATATCAAAGTTGTTCAATGTTCAATACGAAGTATTAAGGTTGGGTAATGCTTAATTGTTAATTGATTATGACTTATGAGAATCGTGAATGGCCCGGCCCCTTCAGTTTTAATGGGTATTCATATTTGAAAATCGGCAAATTGATATACATATGGAAGACCAATTTACATACGTAATATATTTCCCTTTTGGTCTTGAATCTTGACTATTACAGAGTATTTTCTAAATTTTGGATGTTTTAGTTTTGGTATTTTTTAAGGATTTGGTAATTAAATACTTGTATGAGATTACGGCGAATGTCAGTTCTATAAGAATTCTATATTTGGAAATAAATTACTTTTATTGGTGATCATGATTTACAGTTTAAAAATGTATTATGTGTTATGGATGTATAAACCCTAATTTGTGATCACCTAGAGATTGGGTACAAGTTTTACAGATTTCGTTATACATAACACATTTGCATGTGATTCAGAAAAATTTGCCCAATTTTATTTTTCAGATTTTCGAGTTAATATTAGCATGTCTAATATTTGAGTTAGTTAATTGATACAACATGCTGCCAAAGTAGCCTCTCTTGTTGAAATTAATTAACTCATATATTAAGATGATTGTGTACTTTCTTATTTCATGCGGATAATAATCGGCCCAAAGGAAGGTTATTATTTGGCCGAAATTTAAGTACATTTGTGATAATAAAATTTGTGATGATTATGAAGTTTTTTCGTGTGAATATTAAGTCGGTCCAAAGAAAGGCTTAATATTTGACAAGATTTTATTATCAAAATTTTATTATCACACCAAGAGTACCACTTGTAAGTCTAATTTATGTCCAAAGACAAGATTAGATGTTGCGCTAGGTATCTTGTGATGGGGATTGCTAATATTTAAATTTAAAATTAATTATAAAATTAATTTCAATTCCTAGAGCATATCATTTATATTATTTTTGTTCTCTTTCAGTCAACAATTCTGCTGCTACAATATCTGCTAATATTAATAGCATCCCAGTGCTTAACGACACGAATTTTAAGGAATGGAAAGAGAATGTTATGATCGTTCTCGGTTGCATGGATCTAGACCTTGCACTTCGGACTGAGAAACCCGCCGCTCTTAAGGACACATCTACCCTCGATGAAAAGAGGGAGATGGAGAGGTGGGAACGCTCAAACCGCACGAGTCTAATGATCATGAAACGTGCAATTCCAGAATCATTCAGGGGCACAATGTCTGATGAGACCGATGCAAAATCATTCCTTGCCGAACTTGAAAAGCGTTTTGCTAAAAACGAAAAGGCGGAAACTAGTACTCTTTTGAGCACTCTTGTTTCCATGAAGTATAAAGGCAAAGGGAACATAAGGGAGTACATTTTGGAAATGTCTCATATTGCTTCAAAACTAAGTGCACTAAAGCTTATTTTACCTGAGGAATTGCTTGTGTATTTAGTTTTGATCTCTCTTCCTTCTCAATTTAATCAATTTAAAGTCAGTTACAACTGCATTAAGGAGAAATGGTCTCTCAATGAGCTCATTTCTCATTGTGTTCAAGAGGAAGAGAGAATAAAGCAAGATAAGACAGAAAGTGCTCATTTGGCATCTACCTCTAAGGGCAGCAATAAAAGAAAAATTAAGGAAGCTGCAAATTCGGGGCCTCCCAGGAAGCATCACAAGGAAACTAAGGAAGAAACTAAGGAATCTGGATGCTTCTTTTGCAAAGGGACTAATCACAAGAAAAAGAACTGCACTAAGTACCATGCTTGGCGTGCGAAAAAGGGTATGTCTCTTGCTCTTGTTTGTTCTGAGGTTAATTTAATTTCGGTACCAAAAGACACTTGGTGGGTAGATTCCGATGCTACTACTCACATAAGTGTATCTATGCAGGGTTGCCTGAGCTGCCGAAAACCAATTGATGGTGAAAGATACATCTATGTCGGTGATGGCAAGCGGGTTGAAGTTGAGGCTATCGGTGTTTTTAGATTATTATTAAAGACTGGTTTTTATTTGGATTTGAAAGAGACATTTGTTGTGCCGTCATTTAGGCGGAATTTAATTTCTATTTCTGCATTGGACAAATTTGGTTATTCTTGTTCATTTGGAAATAGTCAGTTCAGTCTATTTCAAGATTCAAAACTTATTGGTACTGGTCTTTTATCAGTTTATGATAATCTATATTCACTTGATATAAATACCTCATATAATGAAACCTTGCATGTAAGTACTCGTGGTACTAAAAGAAAATTAACCAATGAGAATTCATTTTCACTTTGGCACAAGCGTCTAGGACATATTTCTAAAGAAAGAATTCAGAGACTTGTTTCAGATGGAATTCTTGATTCTCTTGACTCCTCAAATTCTGATATTTGTGTTGAGTGCGTTAAGGGAAAACAAACGAACAAACGGAGGTTAGGTGCCGAGAGAGCTTCAGATCTATTAGAATTGATATATACGGACATTTGTGGACCATTCCCTACACCATGTAGAAATGGCCAAACATATTTTATCACATTCATAGATGATTACTCTCGTTATGGTTACCTTTATCTCATTCATGAAAAGTCCCAATCAATAGACGTGTTCAAATCTTATAAGGCCGAAGTTGAAAATCAATTAGGCAAAAGAATAAAAACCGTTAGATCTGACCGTGGTGGTGAATACTATGGTAGATATGATGGTTCCGGTGAACAACGTCCAGGGCCATTTGCTAAATACCTAGAGGAGTGTGGAATTGTTCCTCAGTACACCATGCCAGGAACTCCTAGCATGAATGGTGTTGCTGAGAGACGAAACCGTACATTGAAGAACATGGTTAGGAGTATGATTTGTCATACTACTTTACCCGATTCACTCTGGGGAGAGGCACTGAAAACTGCAGCTTACATACTTAACAGAGTTCCCACTAAAGCTACAACTAAAACCCCTTATGAAATTTGGATTGGAAAGAAACCCAGTATAAATCATTTCCATGTTTGGGGTTGTCCAGCTGAGGCAAGGCCTTATAGGCCAAATGAAAAGAAACTGGACTCAAGAACAGTTAGTAGCTATTTTGTAGGATACTCTGAGAGGTCAAGGGGGTATAAATTTTACGATCCCACTACCAGGACTATTTTTGAGACGGGTAATGCCCGGTTCTTTGAGGATATTGAGTTTGGGGGTGGGGAGATAAGGTTAGAGATTTTGTCTTTGAGGAAGAACATGTTACTCTTCCTTCAGTTGTCATTGAACATGATCAAGATATGTTTATTCCTAATGATGTTCAAGAAACAACTCCAGTTCATGACAATCTCGAAAACATCCCCAATCAAGTACCTGAATTTGTTAATGAGGATCAAACTCAACAACCTCAAGAACCTGAGGTGCCATTAAGGAGATCCACTCGAGAGAGGAGAAGCGCAATTCCGGATGATTATATTGTATTTCTCCTAGAACATGAGGAAAATTGGGAATTGGTGGAAGAAATAATTGTCTTCCTCCAAGAACAAGAATCAAATGTTGGTTTTGCGGAAGATGATCCAATCAACTTCCGTCAAGCCATGGAAAGTTCTAACTCTCAAGAATGGATTAATGCCATGAAAGATGAGATGAAGTCTATGAGTGACAATGACGTTTGGGAGATAGTCTCATTGCCTGAAGGTATTAAACCCATTGGTTGTAAATGGATATTTAAAATCAAGAGGGATTCAAAGGGCAATGTTACAAGGTTTAAAGCTCGTGTTGTTGCTAAAGGCTACACTCAAAAGAAAGGAATTGACTATAAAGAGACTTTCTCTCCGGTATCCTCGAAAGACTCTTTTAGAACAATAATGGCATTAGTGGCACATTTTGATCTTGAGCTTCATCAGATGGATGTAAAAACTGCGTTTCTCAATGGTGACATTGAGGAATCAATCTATATGGAGCAACCAGAAAACTTTGTTTCGGGGGATTCAAAGAAAATGGTTTGCAAATTAAAGAAATCCATCTATGGGCTCAAACAGGCTTCTCGTCAGTGGTATCACAAGTTTCATAAAATCATTATATCTTTTGGTTTTCAACCAAATGTCAGTGATGATTGTATATACCACAAGTTCAGTGGGAGTAAGCATATTTTCCTGGTCTTGTATGTTGATGACATACTGCTTGCTACTAACGATATAGGCTTATTACACGAAACTAAGAGATTTCTTTCAAAGAATTTTGAAATGAAAGATCTTGGTGAGGCTTCTTTTGTATTAGGAATTCAAATTCACCGAGATCGCTCCAAAGGCGTTCTTGGACTCTCACAAAAGAGCTATATCGATAAGGTTCTCAAAAGGTTTGGTATGCAAGACTGCAAACCAGGAGATACCCCAGTTTCTAAGGGAGACAAGTTTAGTCTCATGCAGTGCCCTAAGAATGGTTTTGAATCTAAAGAAATGAGGAACATTCCTTATGCTTCGGCTGTAGGAAGTTTGATGTATGCCCAGGTTTGTACAAGGCCTGATTTGGCATACATTGTTGGGATGTTAGGCAGATATTTGAGCAATCCGGGAATGGACCATTGGAAAGCAGCCAAAAGGGTCATGCGATATTTACAGAGAACAAAGGAATATATGCTCACATATCGGAGATCGGATGAGCTTGAGATCATTGGGTATACCGACTCTGATTTTGCTGGATGTCAAGATAGCTTGAGATCCACTTCAGGCTACATCTATATTCTAGCTGGAGGAGCTATCTCCTGGAGGAGTATCAAGCAGACTCTTACAGCTACTTCCACCATGGAAGCAGAGTTTATAGCATGTTATGAGGCATCCAATCAGGCATTATGGCTGCGAGATTTTATTAGTGGACTACGCATAGTGGACAACATTGAAAGACCACTCAAGCTATTGTGTGACAATAGATCAACAGTCCTCTATGCTAAGAATAACAGTAGTTTGACCAAGGCAAAACACATTGGGGTCAAATTTAAGGCTGTTAAGGAACGAGTACAAGAAGGAAAGTTATCTATAGAGCACATTAGCACAAACTCCATGATTTCGGATCCGCTCACTAAAGGATTACCACCCAAATTGTTTCATGAGCATGTTGCTCAAATGGGTGTCAAATCAGTTGAGGATTATGAGTTTTAGTGGGAGTTTGTAATGTTTCTATGTTTGGTTAACTCAAGTTTTAATGTTATTTTCTGCAGAAATAAAGTTTAAAGTTTTATGTACTCTTACAGTTATATTATTGATCTCAGGATGGACCAGTTGGAAATAGACATTCTATTCCAGACCACACTATATGTTATCTCCACGCTACACACCTATACTTGATCCATGTCGTTTATTATATTAATATATGTGATCATTGATGAGTCTAGTTATTCAAATATAGCAAAGACTTCTTTGGTCCCATGTTGATATAATTAATGGACCGGATTGATTAAGGATGACTACAGTTTGATAGCAAAAATTTGGAGCTTCTAAAGTAAACATACAATTCTAAGGATTGTGTATACATGTGTATGTCGTCCAAGTGGGAGATTGTTAGATTATTGGACTTATACTACATGTAATATTCACCATATATTATTTATCGGGTTTAATTGTATGTTATATGCTATCTTATATTTAGGCCCAAAAATTAGTGGTCCTATGGATATTAATTTAAGTGGGCTAATAAGTTATCTAATAAGGTATAGGGCCCAAATGTGTAGAGACCCATGGGCTTGACCTAATCAATGATGGGCTGATTAGGGTTAAGCACTCTATAAATAAGGGGTTATGATCCCTAGTTGTACACGTCATTCTGTCTTTCTGCATCCCATCGCTAGAGAGATAATCCCGAGGGTGTGTATCAGCTAGAAGACGCAAACCCTAGCCTCCGTCTCCCGGATCCCTAAAGATCATCTCCGATGGAGTCAGGTACGCTTCCGCTCAGTTAATTCTCTAGATAATTTCAATATGAAGATTAAAGTATTATCGGATTTATTCCAACAATAGAAGGTTGAGAATTTTGACACTAAATTTAGTGTCACCGGTAAAGTGTCACTAATTTATGACACTAATGTATCATAAAAATTTATGATAAAACAATATCACTTCATATTTTGACACGTTAGTATCAATTAAATTTATGATACATTGGTATCACATAATGGTTATTATATATTTGTATATTTATATATATATATATATATAATTATTTATACACACGAAATATATATAAGATTATTACTTGAAAAATAAATGTGCTAAGTGACTATGAAATCTGGAATATAGCTATTTTCTATCAAAAGCATATATAAACATTAACTGACATGCATCGATAGGCACACTGTTAGCCTAAATACTACTACGTATAAGCATTTCATTTATATTAGCATAAACTTCAAAAGCATATACTCAAATAAAAGTAGAAAGCGGATACCGCAATAAAAATTGAACATTACCAATAAAAAAGTACAGGATCACTCCAACATTCTAAAAGAACTCTTGAAATCATACAAACTTCAAACAGATGCCTCATATAAGAAGTATACGTGTATACCATGACCATAGCTCCTCTCTGTAATAATTAAAACCAAAACCAACAAAAAAATCATAAAGACAGGAGAAGTTGTAGACTATTAGAGATTCATGTCAGCAACGGCCACACTAGTGCTTGAGTCCACACCGGTACTTGAGCCTGCAGAACAACCATTGCTACTTCCTGTCAACAACAAACCATGGCTAATTTCAGTCAACAACGTACCACACTTTAATGCAAGACTTTCTGACGCGGCGTCGCTTCTCAAAACCCATGCGCTTTTGGACTGCTTGCCTGCGTTTTGTGGATTAACGACGCTTTTAACGATTTTAAGAAGATTGGGCCAGCGTGAGTGGAGAAACGTACGTGTGTAGGGCGACTGAATCGCGGAATTTCTGAGTCGAATCAGTTCATCGGAATTGACGGCATACGAGAGATGAAGACAACGAGGTCTGGCATCAGTGAGACATACTGAGGCTGAGATGAAGGCGTCGAGGTCTGGCTTCAGAGAGATGAATGAGGCGCAGGTTTGGCTTGAATACTTCAACGAGAATGAAACAAATTGGAAGCTAGGGTTTATGTTCTCTAATCGATTAAATTAAACCACATTAGGGAACGGAACGTACTTCAATTCGTCGAAAAGAGTTTAGAAAATTTTGGTCTAGTATCATTATTTTTGTTGATTTACGTTAAATTTGTTGTAGTGAATGGTCATCTACAATAACTTCAGTTAATTCAATAGGAAGAGTAACTTCAACTTTTGATTATTACACAATTCAACGCTCGAAATCCAAAATTTCGTGTTAATAAAAAATTGGCTGATAAAATTGATGAGGCGAAAGCAGTCGCCAGACGAGCTCTAATTTCTAGTAAAAATACTTAAAATTTTTCTTTTTTCAAGACATGCACAAAAATGTTATTAAATGTTATTAAGATTATTAAGTGTAACATCAGATCACTATAGTGTGTAATTAAATATATTTATAGTCATTAAAAATAGAAGGGAAAAATAACTAAAATTCCTAAACTTTGAAGGGATGTGAGATGAACACCCTAAACTTGTATATGTATTTTAAATACCCCAAACTTTATCTATAAAGTTATTTTGGCACCTAAATCAAGTATTATTTCTTTCAAAAATGTAAATTTATGGTGTTAATTACATAATTTAAAATATTTTAGAATTCATGAAGACACAATTAACATTATAAACTTCCTTTTCAAAATAAATAATGTTATCCTCAATCTATATAATTGCAACATTTTTATTTGCTATTTTAAATTATGCAATTAACCCATAAATTTACATTTTTGAAAGAAATAATATATGGCAATGGTGTGAAAAATAACTTTTTATACGGAGTATAAAGTTTGAGGTATATAAATTACATATGCAAATTTGAGATGTTTACTTCACACCCCATCAAAGTTTGGAGTATTTTTATTATTTTTCCCAAAATAGAATATGATTATTAGTCAGTACTAGTAGAAATCAAATTTTTATCTATCAATTAACATTATTTACTTAATATTTATGTCATGATTTCTTAACTAAATTATACTCCGTACATTACTTGATTTTCAATGCATTATGAGTAAAATATAAATATGATCAAAATCATAGTATAATGCATACAATTATACAAAATAATTCCTACTAGTTTTAAAATTATTTTGAGTCTTCGGTCTTAATACTACCAACGTATAAAAATATAAAATTACAAAAGAAGGTCATGCTTGAAGCTTGTGGCTTTGACCGATACGCCGATCGGCAAATCCACTGAATTGGAAAACTGAAAGGACAGGGGCCATTGTCCACACCATAGACAAGGCGATAAAGCGAATCAGTATTTTTTCGATACCAATTCCAAATTGTACTCCGTATTCCTTACCTACCAAAAAACAAAACAAATACTCCCAAAAAACGATAAAGTAACTTGATCCCTGTTCATACTCCGATTATTTTTAGAAAACAAAAATTACATATTCAGAAATTACATTAAAGTCGCTATAAAGGCTGATAAAAAATATGTAAATTTCATAAAAATTTGATATATAAAGCAAAAAGTTAAGAATGATTTAAGTTTACCATGTGAATAGTGGACAAGAACCTTTAAATGGGACGGAGGCAGTAAGTTGAACCGTACTTTTCTGTAAAAAAAATTGATTTTAGTACTCCCGATGTTTCTAAAAATACTTCCAACCTTTTCTTTTGGGCGTCCCAAAAAAAACTTCTATTTTCTCCTTTTGGTAAAGAATTTGTATTTAATAGCAATTCTTACACATTTCTCTCTCCTCTATACAACTCTCCACCATACAATACTCACGTCAATATGTTTTTTCAGTGACAGGGGATGCTTCGTACGAAAAACATTGTTTAATTACGTAGTACTAGTATATTTTAGTCTGTCACTCTGTTGTTTGACTTATTTCTTATAACTATCCATCTCATTTTATAACAATTATTATTGAAATGCTTAAAAATTAAGACAGTATTTGATATGTTAGTAAAATAAAATGAAATGATATAATTCATACGAAGTATGATTTTCAAAAATCAAACACGTCGTAAAATGCTTGGATGTTGTTGTTGGGAAACTAAAAAAGAAACTAAGACATAGCGAGTACAACATTACGTTATGATTTTTCTCTCTTTTTGATTGAATTATTTATCGTTAAGTCCCCTACCGCCAAAATCACTATATCATACCTATAAAAATCTAATTAACAGTTAGTATGATATGTCACAGTCACTTAGGGTAAAAGTTGAAGATAAGTTACTATTACTATAATTACTAATATACCCGCTATACTTAAAATTATTATATTTCACTTTAAATCATTTTTTATGCAAACCCTATTACATGCTCCGTCAGTCATTCATTTCTTTTTTTAATATATTCGATTTAAAAATCCGATCTTATAAGTTGTACCAGTAATAACTACTATATTCAAATGTTCAATCTTTTGTTATAAATCTCGATACTTCACTACCTTTTTTAACAAAATATAAAACCTATAAATAATTGAAAACACAATAGATTTTAATAAAATTCAGATGATAAAAAATTTCGCACTATTCTTCTAAAACTCGTAATATTATATATTTATAGGTGATGGATAGTGTACTCGGGGGTAGTTTATCCGAGGGGTTATTTCGGGAAATAACCTAGAGAGAAGTCAGAGCAATAAGTAAGAGAGTGTGTGTGTATTCGAATAGGAAAGTTGTTGTCGATTACAATGGAAAGTGGCTACTATTTATAGTAGCCATAAATGCTAGACAAGGATACGCGTCAAACATCTGACGGCCGATGGTCACCTCAATCAGGGTGGCTGATCGGGCTAAACTTGCAAGTGTACAAGTGCCGATATAGTAATAAATTCCGGTAAAATACCGGGTCGAATCCACAAGGAAACGTTGTTTAATTCAAGTCCGAGAGTAGATAACTTTAAATGAAGAATTGAATAAAGTGCAGAGATTTTGATTTGTGTTTTATATTTTTGGTTTTTTCACTTTTTGTTCAACAAGATAATCGTTAACTAACTTTGAGTTCAAGATAAATGATAACAACAATTAAGGCTTCGGGAATCACTTAAATGCTTAAATAGGGTTGAATATTAGTTCTTTGCCAATAATTATGAATACGATGTCGCTAATATATTCTCAACTCCGGTTAAGGCAGCGAGAGCGTGGTTTTCGTTACGTGTAAGTCCCGTTACGGCTTACATTCATCTACCGAAAACCCCGTTGAATATCAAGACATCACACCCGTATCATATAAGACCGAATATATTTCTATTCTCGGTACTATATATGTTTATCCTTTAGTGTTCATAGTTTAGATTTCAACGTTAATTGCAAGTATAAACTAAATTTAACATACTTCTATGTTGTACACCATAGTCATAAACAATCAATATATAAAGGATAAATCACAATTTATTGGTTTAGAACTTTTATCAAACACCTAGTGGGCATAGAAGTTCATCCCTAGCCTTAGCTAAGAAATTAGCCTCTAATGCTCATAGTAATCACAATACAATAATAAATGTAATGGAACATGAAATTACAAAGTAAATAATACCTAAACACCAATGATTCCGGAGGATGAACTTCCCTCCTCAAGAACTTGAAGAAAATACCAAGAACAAAAAAAATATAAAAGCTAAGAATTAATCTATGGAATGGAATGTGTTTGTATGATGAATTGAGGGCTTTATATAGGCTAAAGAATGACATCTTTTAGTCTATTCGAACCCAACAATGAGGTATGGAAGCAATATTTGATTAGCATTGAGGAAGATGGGGTTTTCCCATCAAGAATCAGCTTGCACGATGAGGTATGGAAGCAATATTATTATTATTATTATTATTATTATTATTATTATTATTATTATTATTATTAATAATATTATTAATATTATTATTATTATTATTATTATTATTATTATTATTATGATTATTATTATGATTATTATTATGATTATTATTATGATTATTATTATGATTATTATTATTATTATTATTATTATTATTATTATTATTATGATTATTATGATTATTATTATTATTATTATTATTATTATTATTATTATTATTATTATTATTATTATTATTATTATTATTATTATTATTATTATTATTATTATTATTATTATTACTATTACTATTACTATTACTATTACTATTACTACTATTACTATTACTATTATTATTAGTATTATTATTATTACTATTATTATTATTATTATTATTATTATCATTATCATTATCATTATCATTATCATTATCATTATCATTATCATTATCATTATTATTATTATTATTATTATTATTATTCCCTGTTTCTGTAACAGCAATGAGAAGCAGTCTAACAAAGAAGATTAAACGTAAAGATGAACACAGATGAATCAATGTAAAACCCTCTTTGATAGACCGTGAACTCGTACACAGAAGGATATGCGCGTAAGGCTATAATGAACAAGTACGAAAGTTAACCTAATCCTGAACCCTCAGCTCCCTTTTTATAGGCGAGGTTCAGGTTAGGCGTGAAAGGCTTTTAGCCTGTTTATATGGGCCTAACACTTGGCCCACATTCTATCTAATATATGCACTTTTTTAATACAAGGAATAATAATAAAGCTAATCTATGACAAACTTGATTCACAATTAAAATATCTTCAACAATCTCCCCCTTTGTGATCAAGTGCCACTTTGTTATTGCTTATGTGACTTGAAATAGTGCTTCCTCATATTCAGTGCATGCTCGTATTGCCTTAGCATATTTCTCTTTTCTAGGCGATCGTCGATGGCTTTTAAAATGGTCTCCACTGTAGAGTGTTCCTTTTGAACGTATGACGATGCCTCCTGAAGATTTTCCTCTAGCTGTGCCTTCATCTTTAGAAGCTGTTCTTTGATTATCTTCAGCGTTCCATCACAATATTTCTCAATTTCATTAACCACCATCAGGCGTTTTTCGTTCTTCTGGTTGAGATATGTGACTGCTGGCGGTGTGAAGAAGATGTGGTAAGCTGGGAAGTCTTCGAGTTCTGGACCATACAGTCTTGGCTTTGTCAGATTTGTTTTTGTCAAGTTTCACTCAATAGCCATCTGTAGGTCGTGTGACGAGTGCACTCTGATTTGTCTGAGCATGAATCTCTTGATTGCTGCAAGACCTTCGCTATATGTTTTGCTTTGCCTGACTGGAAGGTATCTATAAGCCATAAACATTTGATAGATGTCGTCTGGTTTAAGCATGATGAAGTCATTTTCTTGGCAAGTAAATTCACTCCCGTCAGTGCGTTGAAGCCTGTAAGAATAGAATGTCACTCCGTGATAATCCTCGGCCTTCACTTGTAGAATTTGATGAATAGGGAGAATATTGGACTTCAAGTCTTGTTCCATCAGCTCTCTTTGAGTACCGGTTGACCTTTGCAACAACATATGTAGATGACCTCCAGCCTGCTTTCCTTTGAGATGGGTAAGGCCTCGTAGCTTCAGTTCATTCAACGGTTTGACTTTGTCTGGTCTACGCCAAATACGCTCTCTGATTTCCTCTTGGAAGGGGGCTTTGATTCGAACGTTGTCCCAAGGTTTCTCTGTCTTGGGAAGTCTTCCCGCTGATTGTCTGACGACAAATTCAAGTGTTTTCTGAGATTCCTTGTAGTTCTCCCCTTCCTTTCGTTCATCATCCTCGAGCCTGATGATATCTTCAGCACATTTGTTGATTAGCTCTCATAGAAACCAGTTCCTCTGCATATCTTCGCACTCTTCATCCTGCATGATTTGATCCATCTCCGTCCACTGTCTGGGCCATTTGTCGTGAATAATGATATCTTCTAGCTGATCATGCATTTCATCTGACGACAGAATGGTAGTGGCAGGTTGACCTTTTGGAGACGGAGGCCTTTTAATCGAAACACCAGGTTCACTAGGATTTCCCGTTGTCATCAGCTTTGAACTAGGTTCTAACTGATGGCCTGATGTAAACGATGTACCAGTGGTAGCATCATCAGGACTTCCATCCTCTCCTCGGTTGGTATCTCTAGGAGATACGCCTCGGGATGTTGAGTCTAGCTCGACCAGGCTAGAGATTTTGGCTGCGGGTGGTGGCTGTTGGTTGGTAGAGGTTTCTGGTTGGATGGGCTGTGGAGTTTGGCTAGGTAAAGTAGTTTGCTCAAGTGATCGTGGGCGCTTGTTCTCCCCCTCATGAGGATCCGAATCATCGGGGTCCTCATGGGAACGTTTGCGACCACGAGGACTCTCCTTGCATTTGCTTTTGGTGTTCGGGGAAGAAAGGAGGGCTTCGAGAATGGCTTGCTGGTGGAGGGTAAGTTTAGCTTCAGGGATGTTTAGAAGTTTATCCAGCAAGGCCGATGCCAGGGTTTCGAAGGGTAGGGAGGAGAGATCGATGGAGGGTGTGGTCGGGTGTGGGGAGAATACTAGTTCTGTATCCTGGGTTCCCCGAGAATGTGAAGGAACGGGTATTTGGTTGATGGATTGGTGAGATAGAGGGGTGGAGGATATTGGTTGTGTATGAGAGATGAATGGTTCGGGTGAGGGTTGGGGTGGGGGTTGTTCAGACTGAACCGCTTGGGTGGTCCTAAATTCCTGTGCTAGAGCGGTCATTTCATCTTGCACCCATGGTTTAATGGTGGAATCTAGGAAGCGATTTAGTAGAACGTTGACGTCTTCAAAGGTTGGGTGACCAGTTACGGGGGTTGTAACTGTTGTCACAACATCAGTGATGATACCTGATGTGTGGCCTGCGTGCAATGATGGAATCATTGAAGGCGTAGCAGGGCTTCCAACCGTCATAGCTTGCGCTCTGGTTGTTGCTTTCAGGGTGTGTGCACCTGTATGTGCTGTGAATAGTGTAGGTGTCCTAGAAAAAGAAGAAAATGTAGGAAAAGTGACACCTAGACTCGATGTGATTGAAGAAGGGGTTTTGACCTCGGGCAATAGGTCAATAGTACGCTCAACTGATTCGGAAGGAACCAGTGAGGGGGTTGAGTCCCGTGCTTTTGAAACAATAACCTGTTGAGAGGCTATCGAGTGGCTGGGTGAGGGCTGTGCTTGCGCAGTTCAGCCAGATGCTGCGACTTCTACCCGGGAACCGAAAAGATCAGCTCCTGTACTTAAGGATTCGGCTCGGATTATCTGGATAAAGGGATCGCAGCCGGCAAAAATGTGCTCGTCCGCCTTATCAATGAGGCTCTTTCTGACGCAGGGCTGGGGCTTTGACTTAGCAGCTTTGTCATTTTTAATCTTGGCCCTTTTCTCCCGGATGACGACGTCTTTGGAATTCTTTATAGTATGAACTTCTTCATCGTAGTCATCCTTGGAGCAGTTTGTTTCGCTGGGATCGGCTCTTGGTTTAGTCAGCTCTTTGATAGTGAAGACTTGGGGTCTGCCTGCGATTATTGGTGCTGCGTCTTCAGCAGTGATCTTCTTCTTCTTTGTAGATTCGACAGACATCTTTCCTTTTCGGATCAGAGCATAGGTGTGCTCAACGTCTTCACTGTCATTGTCGTCATCATCATCAGAGCCAGACTCCTCGCTATCCGTACCCACGCTCTCGGATGCCTCATCGTCAGTGTTTGGTTGGGCATCACTTGACGACTCATCGGCAGTTTCCTCAGCGTCTGTTTCGGTGCCCTCAGCCGTCTGACTCGTCTCTAGAGAGTCGTCAGACTTTCCTTCATTGGGCAAACCGGCCACTGGTTTCTGTGGCTTTTGGGCTCTCTTAGGACCCTTACCTACACTCGGCTTTGCCTTCGGGGTAGGTCCAGCTGGGTTTTGCTGAACCATAGGGACAGTTCTCTCAATGTTTTCCTTGTATTGTTGAACTGCTGGATTTGAAGATTTGACGAGTTTGAGCAGAAACCCAGGGATCCGCAGACCGAAGACAGGGTTTTTGTCAGCTTTGAAGTACTGCAGCTTCGGGGCGGTGTAGTGTGGATCTGAGCTGCGTTTTGGGATTGAAGAGTGCTCTGCCATGCAGTCGTTGATGATCAGCCCTAGCCACCTTGCGTATGGGATGGTACCTGGCCTGTTTTTCTCCTTTGCTTTGACCAGGTCCATTAGCTCTGAGAAGAAGAGCTGTGCCATGTCGTAGTTCTTGTTGAATGCAATGCCATGAATGATGAGCAGGATCTGCTTGTTGCACTTGTCGAACCCAGCATGCTTTGGCGACAGGCACTTGTTCACCAGCCCGAATAGGCTCTTCCACGGATGATGGAGATAGGCTCCGTTGAAGTTTGATAGCTGTGGCAGTAAGGAGGTGTAGCCGAGAGATGCCACGTCTTTGAGCAGATCGGGGATGGATGGCAGTGCATCATACGTGTCATGAATTGGCAGCGCGAGTGTAGTACGTAGTGTTGATGGTGTCAGAATCACGCGCATGCCGTTCAGTTTTGTCTTTATCTTGGAACGATCCTTCGGTGATTCCGTATGCATGTGACCCCAAAACTGTTGAAGGTATATCTCTGGCACTGGTTTTGCGTTGTGAAGTGCAGGCCAGAGATAGTGACCTTTCATTATTGCTGGAATGACTGGGTTCTGGCACTTGAACACTGTGAGGTCTAGTTGGAAGTTGTTGTCCAGCACCTTGATCCATTTGCCCTTGGGGTAGATGGCATCGTCGATCTGTGTTTGAGTTGTTCCTGCCATTATAAACTGTAAAAGCAGGGGGTCAGCATATGAAATTCATCGGTTTGATTTTTCTGAGATTAGATTGAAAGAGTTTTGGTTTGAAGGTTTCAGACAATTCATGCAGGTGGATTTTTTTTTTTGAAAAAACAGTTTAAGTTCAAATCTCGAGATCCGAATCTCGAGATCATGATTTCGAGATTCAAATCTCGAGATCTTGATTTCGAGATTCAAATCTCGAGATCAAGATGTTGAGATGCAAATCTCGAGATCTTGATTTCGAGATTCAAATCTCGAGATCAAGATGTTGAGATGCAAATCTCGAGATCTTGATTTCGAGATTCAAATCTCGAGATCAAGATGTCGAGATGCAAATCTCGAGATCTTTCTCGAAGATGAATCGACGATCTCGAGATCTTGAAGAACAAAATCTCGAAATCATAGATTTCGAAGAGACGAATCCACCTGCAAAAACATAAACAAGAGATACCAAAAATGATAAACAACACGATTTCGACCTATTATCAAACGAAAACCCCTTTTGTTTTTGATTTTGAGAAATTTCAAACAGTTTGCGAGAACGATCGTTCGTTTTTGAATCAAAGTTGATGATTTTGATTTCGAACGATGAACTACCTTCGTAGGTAGTCGTGAATAAGAAACGGAGGATGGAGATTGCGAAAACGGTATTTCGGGAAGAAGAAGGAGAGACGGTCTGAGAGCTCTGAGATGCGAAAAGTTCTTGCTTCTGTTTTAGAAAAAGTGAGGACGGAAAGGGTTTGCGGATGGTTTATATACGTGAGAATATATTGGGCCCTTTTTCGAAACAGATGAGCCCGAAAGTATGGGTTAGCACAAAATGCCATATTAAAAATATTTTTGAGGCCCAATATCAGTGAAAAATTAGAGTTCCCCCTCAAATAGTGAAAAATTTCCTTTTTCTCCCCCCAAAAAATACAACAAACAATATGTACAAATGCAACACACACACTATTTTTGTTCTTTTTTCTGGTTTTCTCCCCCTCAACACATGCAACTCACACACTATTTTTTGGTCTTTTTCTGATTTTCTCCCCCTCAACACATGCAACTCACACACACTATTTTTTGGTCTTTTTCTGATTTTCTCCCCCTCAACACATGCAACGCAGACACACTATTTACAGATCACACTCACACACACTTTTTACAAGTCCCACACACACACTTTTCAGACCAGTGGAGACAAAAATTAAACAGGCTCGAGGTTCAACATGCCCAACTTGGAGACCAGGAACTGGAATCTTTTTTCATCCAATGCCTTAGTAAACAAGTCAGCCAGTTGAAGCTCTGAGCTTACAAAGTACATATCTATGTCTCCTTTCTCCACGTGATCCTTGATGAAATGATAGCGCAGATCAATGTGTTTAGTGCGGGAGTGGTGAACAGGATTGCTTGTGATGGCGATGGCGCTTTGAGAGTCACTGTAGATCGGGATGTGGCGGAATGTGTAACCGTAGTCCTGGAGCTGAGTCTTCATCCATAATATTTGTGAACAACAACTAGCAGCCGCGACGTATTCGGCCTTAGTTGTAGATGTTGACACACATATCTGCTTTTTGGAAGACCAGCAGACTAGCTTCTCGCCCAAGAATTGGACGGCCCCCGATGTACTTTTGCGGTCCATCCGGCAACCAGCAAAATCAGCGTCCGAGTATCCGACTAGATCAAAGCCTGAATGCTTGGGATACCAAAGGCCTAGATTCACCGTGCCTTTGAGGTATCTTAAAATTCGTCGTACAACGGTCAGATGAGATTCCTTTGGATTGGCTTGAAAGCGAGCACATAAGCATGTGGAGAAGACAATGTCAGGCCTGCTTGACGTGAGATATAGCAAAGATCCAATGATGGCCCTGTAATTCGTAGCATCAACTGGCTTCCCGGAGGGGTCTGAGTCCAGTTTATTGTTTGGGGACATGGGGGTCGTCATGGAAGATTTGCCTTCAATGTTGAATCTCTTTAGCATATCCAGAATGTATTTGGACTGATTGATGAAAATGCCATCAGAGAGTTGTCTTACTTGCAGGCCTAAGAAGAAGTTAAGTTCACCCATCATGCTCATCTCGAACTTTGTTTTCATCAGTTTCTCAAAATGTTGGCAAAGGCGCGGATTTGATGAGGCAAAGATGATGTCATCAACATAGATCTGAATCAGAATGATGTCAGATTTCTGTCGCTTGATAAACAGAGTAGTATCAATCTTTCCTTTTGAGAAACCTGAATCAATCAAAAATTCGGTCAAGGCGTCGTACCAAGCTCTGGGTGCCTGTTTCAACCCATAGAGAGCTTTCTTGAGCTTGTATACATGGTCTGGGAATTTTGGGTCTACAAATCCTTCAGGTTGAGCAACATAGACTTCTTCTTCTAAAGTCCCATTTAGAAAAGCTGTTTTCACGTCCATCTGAAAGACGGTGAAGTTTTTGTGCGCCGCGTACGCAAGAAAGAGGCGGATTGCTTCAATTCTAGCTACGGGCGCAAACGTTTCATCGTAGTCTATACCTTCCTGTTGATTATATCCCTTTGCGACCAGCCTTGCCTTGTTCCTTACAACTGTTCCTTCTTCATCCCTTTTATTTTTGAATACCCACTTCGTGCCAATGATAGTCTTTCTCTGAGGCTTGGGTACCAGTGACCATACATCCAGTCTGTCAAACTGATTGAGTTCATCTTGCATCGCAATCACCCAATCTGGATCAAGTAGTGCATCGGAGACCTTTGATGGTTCTGACTGGCTTAGGAAACATGCGAAGTGGCATTCATTCATCGTTGTAGATCTTGTGCGCACACCTTGACTCGGATCACCTATTATCTGATCAACGGGATGTGCTCTCGTCCATTTCCTCTCATGAGCTAGAGGAGTTGGAGTAATGATTGGTTGATCCGAGTCCTGATAGGAGTTTGAGGGCTCTGGAGCAGCTGTGGTGTGTAATGGAGATGATTCTGGACTTGTAGCAAAGCCGTGATCATCCACACCTTTGAGATTGGATTGAGGGGTTGAGGGTGTGGATGGTACATCGTCTGGTCCTGTGAGGAGCGGAATCTCTGCTGTTGGAGTTGATGTTGAAGCTGGAGTGCATGGTGGAGGTGGAGATTGTGAGTTCTCGTAGAAGTTTCTGAAAAGAGAATCGAGAATCACATCTTCGTGTTCGGTGTTTGGTTCAGCTTTATCAGAAGCTACTGGTACAGCATGTGATGGATCAGCCTGTAGATGTTCGATCGCGAAGTCTGCCATTTCATAGAATGTAACATTTACACTCTCGATGACAGTGCGCTTGTCTCTGAGATAGACTCTGTAAGCTTTGGACTGCAGTGAGTAGCCAATAAACATGCCTTCTCTGGCTTTGGGGTCCAACTTACTTCTCTCTGTCCGATCATTTAGTATGAAGCACTTGCAGCCAAAAACCTTGAAGAAAGAGATGTCGGGAGTTCTGTTGAAGAGAATTTCATATGGAGTCTTGTCGAAGCGTTTATGAATGGATGTTCTGTTCTGGGTGAAGCACGCAGTATTGATTGCCTCTGCCCACATGAAGTGAGACAGTCTAGATTGGATTAACATGGTGCGTGCTGCTTCAACAAGGGTTCTGTTCTTTCTCTCAACAACTCTGTTCTGTTGGGGAGTTTTAGCTGCTGCAAATTGCTGAGTGATACCGAGAGATTCATAGAACTCAGTGAGAATTTGATTTTTGAACTCGGTACCATTGTCAGTTCTTACAATTCGAACACTGTGCTGTAGCAGTTTCTGGATGGTCCTGATAAAAGTCACAATGTTTTCTGCAGCCTCGTCCTTTGAACGGAGAAATTTCGTCCATGTGTACCTAGAGAAGTCATCAACGATCACCAGAGTGTATTTGCGACCGTTGATGCTTTGGACTCTCATAGGTCCACATAGATCCATGTGAATTAGCTGCAGCTGATGTGTAGATGATGGTACTGTTTTCGACTTGTGGGAGCTTCGCGTCATTTTGCCCATTTTGCAGGCACTACAATGATTTTCAGCGGAAGACTTTAGCAGAGGAAGCCCCTTGACAAGTTTCTTGGAGGACAAGATTGATAGATGCTTGAAGTTCAGATGGGAGAGACATCTGTGCCAGAGGTTGTTCTGTTCTTTTGAAGCTTTGGACAGCAGACAGATGGAAGTGGTGGATTGAACGCTTTTCAGATCAATAGTGTACATATTTGATGTTCTGTAGCACGTTAATAATGTATTCCCCCCGCTGTCTAGAACACATCATTGTTTTGCAAAGAACCTCACTTCCATCCCGCTGTCACAGAATTGCCCTATGCTCAGTAAGTTGTGTTTGAGCCCTTTGACAAATGAAACGTCTTTTATAGTGACACTGGCACAGATGACGTCCCCATACCCAAGAATAGGAGATGAGGTGTCATTCCCGAATCTGACATTGCCTCCGTAACAGTTGGTGTAGTTTCTCAATAGGTGTTTTATTCCGGTCATGTGGGTTGAGCATCCTGAGTCTAAGTGCCACACATGACCGTCCTGCAAAACAATCAAACAGGTTTAGGTACCCATCTTGGAGTAGGTCCTTCCTTATTAACAAAAAACACCTTTCTAAATCTTGCTTTTAGGTGTGATCCAAGGTCAACAACTTTTTAAACAAAAGATCTTTCTCTTGTGGACTCTCCAATAGCCAGATCTACTTTTGCAGTGGGTCTGGTTTTTGGAGCCCACTTAGCAGTTTCCATTTTGGTGGGTCTGATTTGGTGAACCCACCTTTCCGTTTTAGTCTTGGTGGGTCTGTTCTTGGGGACCCACCTCTCAGGTTTAGTTTTGGTGGGTCTGAGTTTGGGGACCCACTTGTCAGTTTCAAGCTTGGTAGGTCTCATCTTGGGGACCCACCTTTCGGTTTCAGTTTTGGTGGGTCTTATTTTGGGGACCCACCTTTCGGTTTTATTTTTTGGAGGAGAGTAGACATGAGCTTTGTGATTGAATGGTTGTTTCTTAAGTTTGGTTTTAAAAATTTCCTCTTTAGAAAGTCGATTAAGATGTTTCCTTGAATGAACTCGAAGAGCATATTTCATATCAGGAATACAAAATGTTCCCTTAGAAGTTCTGTTCTTGGTTTCTCTTTCTGGTTTGAGCTTTCTGTGAGGCTTTGCTTTAACAACATTCACATCACATTCATAATTATGGGGGTCTGGAACAGAATAACCATAAGCAATACTTGAATTATGAATAGAACGATGTCTAGAAGAAGTCTTAGAAATATTCAGCTTGGGACTCAAGACTGAACTACTAGAAGTTTGTTTTGTAGAGACAGAATTACAATTAACTTTAGAATAAAAAATAGAACTAGATCTAGGACTGGCACTATTCTCAAAAACTTTCTTTTTGCCTTCTGCGATTTCCTTCCTCTTTTTCCTCCACTCACTATTCTCTTCTCCTTCCTTCTTCACTTCATTTCCTGTAAACAAAGGAGAAGAGAGATGAGTGGACGAACCTTTTAAAAACTTGGTTTTCTCAGGTGAGATGTGTGAACTGTCAGACTTAGAAGTAGAAGAGGCTGTTTTAGCATGATACTGCTCACTTAATTCATTGAACTTTTGAAGAAGTTCCTGCCAGTTGCTCTCAAAACCTCTCTTTTCAGTTTCAAATCTCTCTCTCTCTCGTTATCAAGAGTTTTCTGAAGGTTTTTGAGTTTTTGAGCCATAGGAAAAATACAAGGTTCCTCTCCAGTTTTAGAGATACCTACTCTTGGGGGTGGGTCTAGAGGATGTCCTATGTGTGGAATATCTTTTGCATAAGGGTCAAGACATTCACTAAAGCAGGAACTAGATTTTTCTTGTGGAAGTTGTTTTTCATTTACAGAGGGATAATCACAAAAAATCGCAGATTTTGGATTCTTTCTCTTTTCTTCTTCTGCTTCAGCGTTTTCTTCATCACTTCGAAAATACATTTTCTCACCAAACCCTAGTCCCATGTAATCTTTGTTATAGATTTGAAGACAGTTAACTTTCTTTAGATTACATGGGTTTTTTATGCCCAGTCCTATTCTAGGATTGTAAAATCGGTCATCCTTTATTCGATTAAGAAAAATTATCTGTTCAGACTGACCTCTTTTAGCAGCTAGATCCTCTAGTTCTTTTACTTTGTTTAAAAGTGTTCTTCTCTTATTATGCAAAAAATCGCATTCAGCCTTTGCTGTGCTTTTTTCTCGTTCACTATCCTCAAATTTCCTAGTTAATTCAGCTATCTTAAGTTCAAAACTTTCAAAATCTGAGGACACATTTTTGACATGATCTTTCGCAATTTCAAGTTGAACACTTAGAGAAGACTTTTGGTCTAGATTCTGTTTCAGTACCCTGTGATTATTATCTAGTCTCTCCTTTAGTTCTTTAATTAGATTGTCCTTCTCAAGTAAGGACTGCATTTGATTATTTAAAGGAGTATGAGAGGTACTTACAGAGCTTGTTGAGCATTCACTTTCGGGGATCGCAACATCACCCTTTCTTTCATCTTTTTCCTCCACTCGTGCCATCAGGGCATAGTTTTCTTCTTCCTCCTCCTCATCAGAAGTATCTTCTGCCCAGTTATCATTCTCAGCAATCATTGCAGAAGTTTCTTCTTCTTTCTGCACCATCAGCATTTTCTGCTTATTCCACAACATCTTCTGCTTGTAGAAGTTTGCATCCTTCTTCTTTGGGAGTCGGCAGTCTTTGATGACATGTCCAGCCTTTCCACAATTGTAGCATTTTGGAGCATCTTCAGCTGATGGCACCTTTCTAGAAGATCCTTGTTCACGGTTCTTCTGTTTGTAGTTAGATGAGGAGGTTCTCAGCTTGTTGGAGGAGCCGTTCTTTTTAGCAAATCTCTTGGAAAGCAGTGCCATCTTTTTCTGTAAGTCTGCAAGCTCAGCCTCCAGATCAGATTTGTCGCCATCACTTTCATCATCGTCTGATTCAACCACCTTTTTCTTCTTCTTCTTCTTCAGTGGTGTGGTTGTCCTTCTGGGCTGAGCTTCCATCACTAGAGCCAGGGGATTTGTGGTGTGACGATCCTCGGCACAAACAACCTCCTGACAAATTGCTTCAGATGTTCATATAGAGTGCAGAGGTCAATTTCGTCCAAGTCAATGCGAGATCTAACATCCTTCACTGTCTTTTCCCACGCAGGATGCAGGCTGGATAGAAATCTTATATTCAGTTCCAAGTTGGACCTAAATACTTTGATTTTTCTAAGTTCATTGACCAGTTGGACGAGTCTGTTGTAAGTCTCGTTCAATGGTTCTCCTGGTCCTGCTTTGAAGGAGTCATAAGCAATAAGAATTGTTGTCTTCTTGGTTTTAAGGCTAATGCTTGTGCCTTGGAGCAGTTTCTCTATCTCATCCCACATTTCCTTAGCTGTCTGCATGCTATCGATGAGAACGTATACTTCGTTAGGGATTGCTTGAAGGAGGTACGTTTTGGCCATGAGATCCCCTCGAAGCCTGAGCCTGTCAGCTTCCGTATATTCAGATGCCACCTTCCTTCTTATTTCTGGAAGAATAGGAGGGTTGTTTTCTGGATCACCACCAACTGAAATCATTAATTCAGCTGGTCCTTCAAGCAACGATTCAAGCATCGCAGCGGAGTTCTCTTTGTGCTCAAGGAAATTAAGGAATCGATTCCTCCACATTTGGTATTCTCCTTTCCTGAGACTGGGAGGAGTACTGCTGTTCCCTTGCGCATTGAATTCTGAGGCCATTGCTGTATAAAACTGACCGTTTGAGATAATTGATCAAAAGATTTTCAGAGGCAGAATGTCGAAAATCAGATGTCGAGATCTGAATATCGAGATCTGAGATTTCGATAAAGGAGGCCTGGTTTCGAGATTTGAGGTCGAGATTGGGATGTCGAGATTAAGGATCTCGAGATTTCAAATTTTGAGAAGAAGATCTCGAGATTTGAGATGTCGAGAAGTTAAAACTCGAAATCTTATTTCGAGAAGTCAAATGTCGAGACCAGATGTCGAAACCTTAAACTCAAAATCTTTGATCTCGAGATATAGATGTCGAAATCCTCAATGTCGAAATCCTTCAATCTGTAAAAATCAGATAAGCAAATTATTATTATTATTATTATTATTATTATTATTATTATTATTATTATTATTATTATTATTATTATTATTATTATTATTATTATTATTATTATTATTATTATTATTATTATTATTACTATTATTATTACTATTATTATTACTATTATTATTATTACTATTACTATTACTATTATTACTATTATTACTACTATTATTATTACTATTATTATTACTATTATTGTTGAAGACTATTTTATTGTGAATCAAGTTTGTCTGTTTTGTCTGTAATAATTTAGATGTTTACTATTCCTGTTCTGCACTGATTAAATATATCTGTTAGAATAGTATTCAATATGGGCCAAGTGTTAGGCCCATACTTAGGCGAGAAGCCCTATTTTACGCATACCTGAGCCTCGCCTATAAAAGAGGGTGGAGGACTCAGGTTTGCGGTTAACTTTCGTATCTGCTAAAAATAGCCTTAGCGCTTATCATTCTTGTACGACCTGTTCACGGTATATCAGAGAAGGTTTACGCTTGATCTTTCTGTGTTCATCTTTGTTGTTAATCTTTCATCTGTATGCCATATTATCTTGCTGTTATAGAAAACAGGGACTAACAAATGGTATCAGAGCCGATCGAGAGCTGATCAGAAGAACTATCTGCGAAAGACTCTGTTTTTCCTTCCTTTTTGTAGAATAGCGAGTTTATCATCTGTAATCGTTTTTCTGCACCAAAGTTTGTAAAAGTTATACTGTTAGAATCGCGTTTCAAAGACGATCAAGCAGTATATCTTCTTTTTTCGTTTCCGCATTTTTTTGTTCTCTGTAAACTCGCATCTAGGAACTCGCACCCTTGGTTTCTCTAAGCTCTGTGCAGCTTTTTGACCTGAAACTTGGGTGAAAGGATCTCTACAACAAGGGCTACAACTTACCATATCTGCTTTTCTGAAAATCTGAAGTTTTATTTTTTCAGGAATTCGTAGTCTAGGTGTTTTTCGCATAAACTCGCAGCTGCAAACTCGAGTTGAGAAACTCGCTGTTAGGAACTCGAGCTCAAGAACTCACCTTACAAACTCGCATTCTGCAATCTCGCATTCAAAACTCGCAGTCTGACCTCGAGTTTTGACCTTGCAAGTTTACACCTCGAGTTTTGGAAACTCGCTCTCTTGACCTCGAGTTTATAAACTCGAACTCTCACCTCGAGTTCCCCCAGACCTCGAGTTTAGGCCTTTAATACTCAGGAACTCGAGTTCTTGACTTAGTAAATTTTCTGATCTTATTTCTCGAACGATCAGTTTTCTACAGCTACAGAAATGGCTTCTGAATCCAATGCGCAAGGAAACAGCAGTACTCCTCCATCTCTGAGGAAAGGGGAGTACCAAATGTGGAGAACTCGTTTCTTGAACTTCCTAGAGCACAAAGAAAACTCCGACGCAATGCTGGAATCGCTCCTGGAAGGACCAGCTGTTCTGATGATTGCGGTAGGAGGGGACTCAACTAATAATCCACCCATTCCTCCGGAAACAAGACGAAAGAGGCCGTCTGAATACACTGAAGCAGACAAGCTAAGGCTGAGAGGAGACCTTATGGCCAAAACATACCTCCTCCAAGCCATCCCCAATGAAGTGTACGTGATGATTGACAGTATGCAAACCGCAAAAGAAATGTGGGATGAGATTGAAAAATTACTCCAAGGCACTAGCATAAGCCTAAAAACCAAGAAATCTGCTATACTAATGGCTTATGACTTGTTCAAGGCTGCTCCTGGAGAACCTCTTCACGAGACTCATGCCAGACTTGTGAAGCTGATGAATGAAATGAGGAAAATCAAAATATTCAGAACCAACCTGGAACTGAATACTAGATTTCTGTCCAGTCTGCACCCAGCTTGGAGTAAAATAGTGAAGGACTTGAGACAACGCATTGACATGGATGAGATTGATCTCTTCACCTTAAATGAGCTGTTAAAGGAGTTTGTCAATGACGTTGCATGCACTGAGGAGCAATCAAGCCCAAATCCTCTGGCTCTATTGATGGAAGCTCAGCCCAAAAGAACAGCAAAACCTCTGCAGAAGAAGAAGAAGAAGATAGTGGAGGTTGAATCTGATGAAGATGAGAGTGATGAAGAAGGAACTGATCTTGAAGCTGAGATTGCAGATCTCCAGAAGAAGATGGCCCTGCTGGCCAAGAAATTTGCCAAGAGGAACAGCTCTTCAAATAAGCTGCGAACCTCTTCCTCCAACTACAAACAAAAGAACCAGGACCAAAACTCAGCCAGGAAGGCTACATCAACTGCTAATACGCCTATGTGCTATAACTGCGGGAAGGCTGGACATATCAGCAAAGACTGTCAGCTTCCAAAGAAGAGAGATGCAAACTTCTACAAGCAAAAGATTCTGATGAATAAACAAAAGCTCTTCTTGGCACAACAGGAGGAAGTAGAAGCCTCTGGCAAACATGCTGAGCTGGTCCAGTGGGCAGAAGATGATACTGAAGAAGAAGAAGAAGAGGAAGAAAACTTCGCATTGATGGCAAGGCTGGAGGATGAAGAAGAGAAAAAGGGTGATGCTGCGATCCCCGGAAGTGAATGCTCTACAAGCACTGTAAGTACCTCTAATCACTCTCACATTATCCAAACTCAGTCCTTACACAATAAGGATAACCTCATTAAAGAACTGCAGGAGAGATTAGACAATAATTACAGGGTACTTAAACAGAACCTTGACCAAAAATCTTCATTAAGCATTCAACTTCAAAATGCCAAAGATAGCTGAACTGACTAAGAAACTGCAAGACAACGAAGTTGAGAAAAACACAGCCAAAGCTGACTGTGAATTTTTAAGGAATAAAAGAAGCAGCCTTTTAAGCAAAGTAAAGGAACTTGAGGACGTTTGTGTCAGAAGAGGTCAAACCGAACATACAGTTTTTCTAAATCGAATAAGCGACGTTCAGCATTACAACCCAAAAGCTGGTCTTGGAATGCCGAACCCTTGTCATTTAAAGAAAGTTGACCGCCGCCAGTTGTATGATGCAACTTACTTAACTCTAGACATTGAAAAGAAAATGAAATTTGGAAGTGAAGAAGAAACCGCTAAAGAAGAAGAAGAGAAGAGGAGTAATCCTAAAATCGAAACTTCTTTTGACTATACTCCTCTGGTTGAGAAAGCTCTTTCTAAAGAAAAAGTAATCTACAACGAGGAGGGGTTTGACATTTTTAATACTCCAAAAGGGGTTCCTTATTTCGACTGTCCAATGGGTCCCACTCCCAAAACTGGAATTTTAAAGTTCGGACAGGACAAATGAATCTCTTCGTTGGTCCAAAAATGTGCGGATCTTCAGAAAAGCCTTGACAATGAGAGAGAGCATTTTGAAACTGAAAAGAAAGGTTTTGAAAGCAATTGGCAAGAACTGTTAAGCAAATTTGATGAATTGAGTGAAAAATATCATTCTGTTTTAAAAACTGCTCAAACCTCTTCTGATAAAAATAAATCTTCTGAAAAATCTGCCACTCATCACTCTTCTCCTGTTGTCACAGAACAAGAAGTGAAAGGAAGAGGAGAAGAGAAGGAAGAGTGGAAGATAAAAAGAAAGGAAATAGCTGCTGGCAAGAAGAAAGTCTTTGAGAATAAACCTGGTCCCAGATCCAGCTCCATTTTGTACTCTAAAACTAAGTCTAAGTCTGTCCATGTCAACTCAGCTTCCTGTAGTTCTGTCTTGAGTCCCAAGCTGAAAAATTCTGTGACATCTTTTGAACATGGCTCTATGTATAATTCTACTATTGCTTATGGTTATTCTGTTCCAGACCCCCATAATTATGACTGTGATGCGAATGTTGTTAAATCAAAGCCTCTCAGAAAGCTCAAACCTGAAAGAGAAACCAAGAAAGGAACTTCTAAGGGAACGTTTTGTATTCCTGATATGAAATATGCTCTTAGAGTTCATTCAAGGAAACATCTTAATCGGCTTTCTAAAGAGTAGATTTTCAAAACTAAACTTAAGAAACAACCATTCAATCACAAAGCACCTGTCTACTCTCCTCCTAAACCTAAAACGGAAAGGGGGGTCCCCAAGATAAGACCCACCAAAACTGAAACTGAAAGGTGGGTCCCCAAGATGAGACCTACCAAACCTGAAACTGAAAGGTGGGTCCCCAAGATGAGACCTACAAAACCTGAAACTGAAAGGTGGGTCCTCAAACGAAGACCCATCCAAACTGAAACAGAAAGGTGGGTCCCCAAATTAAGACCTACCAGAACTAAAATGGAAAGGTGGGTCCCCAAATTCAGACCCACCAGAACTAAAATGGAAACTGCTAAGTGGGCTCCAAAAATCAGACCCACTTCAAAAGCAGATCTGGCTATCGGAAAGCCCACAAGAGATAGATCTTTTGTTGAAAGAGTTGCTGACCTTGGATCACAGCTCAAAGCAAAATTTAAAAAGGCGTTTTTCATTGATAAGGAAGGACCCATTCCAAGATGGGTACCTAAACCTGTTTAATTGTTTTGCAGGACGGTCATGGGTGGCACTTGGATTCTGGATGCTCAACCCACATGACCGGAATAAAGTGCCTACTGAGCAACTACACCAACTGTTACGGAGGCAATGTTAGATTCGGGAACGACGCCTCATCTCCTATTCTTGGATATGGGGATGTCATCTGTGCCAGTGTCACCATCAAGGATGTCTCATTTGTCAAAGGGCTCAAACACAATCTTCTGAGCATAGGACAATTCTGTGACAATGGGATGGAAGTGAGGTTCTTTGCCAAACAATGTTGTGTTCTAGACAGCGAAGGGAACTCATTATTAACGTGTTACAGGACCTCAAACCTGTACACTATTGATCTGAAAAGCGTTCAATCCACCACTTCCATCTGTCTACTGTCCAAAGCTTCAACAGAACAAAACAACCTCTGGCACAGACGCCTTTCCCATCTCAATTTCAAGAATCTGTCCATCCTGTCATCGAAGAAACTTGTGAAGGGGCTTCCTCCGTTGAAGTCTTCCGCTGAAAATCATTGTAGTGCCTGCAAAATGAGCAAAATGACGCGAAGCTCCCACAAGTCAAAGCCAGTCCCATCATCTACTCTACCGCTGCAACTGATACACATGGATCTGTGTGGACCTATGAGAGTCCAAAGCATCAACGGCCGCAAATACACACTGGTGATCGTTGATGACTTCTCTAGGTACACATGGACAAAATTCCTTCGTAAAAAGGACGAGGCAGCAGAAATCATTATGACCTTTGTCAGAACCGTCCAGAAACTGCTGCAGCACAGTGTACGAATCATCAGAACTGACAATGGTACCGAGTTCAAGAATCAAACTCTCACTGAATTCTATGAATCTCTCGGTATCACTCAGCAATTTGCAGCAGCCAAAACTCCCCAACAGAATGGAGTGGTTGAAAGAAAGAACAGGACTCTTGTCGAAGTGGCACGCACCATGCTTATCCAATCAAGATTGCCTCACTTTATGTGGGCAGAGGCCATTAATACTGCGTGCTACACCCAAAACAGAACATCTATCCACAAACGCTTCGACAAGACCCCATATGAAATCCTCTTCAACCGGACTCCAGATATCTCCTTCTTCAAGATATTTGGCTGCAAGTGCTTCGTACTAAATGACAGAACTGATAGAGGTAAGCTTGACGCCAAAGCCCAAGAAGGGGTGTTCATTGGCTACTCACAGCAGTCCAAAGCTTACAGAGTCTATCTCAGAGACAAGCGAACGGTCATTGAGAGTGTGAATGTGACATTCTATGAGATGGCTGACTTCGCAACGGAACACTTACAGGCTGACCGGTCACTTGCTGTACCAGCGGACTCTGACACAGTTGAACCAAACCCTGTACCTGAAGGTGTGATTCTCAATTCTCTCTTTCAGAACTTCTACGAGAATTCACAACCCTCATCTTCTCCATGCACACCAGCTTCATCGTCTACTATTCCACAGCAACCGACTCCTTTCACTGAAATTCCACTCCTTCTCGGACCAGATAATGAACCATCTACTCCGTCAACTCCCCAACCTAATCACGGAGGAGTGGATGATCACGGTTTTGCTACCACATCAGAGTCATCTCCACCGCACACCACAGCCGCTCAAGAGTCACCAATTCCCTACCAGGACTCGGATCAACCGATCATTACTCCTAATCCTCTGGCACATGAGAGGAAATGGACAAGAGCTCATCCCACTGAACAAATAATTGGTGATCCAGGTCAAGGTGTGCGTACGAGATCGGCTACTATGAATGAATGTCATTATGCATGCTTTCTAAGCCAGAATGAACCGTCCAAAGTCTCAGAGGCACTCGCTGATCCAGATTGGGTGATTGCCATGCAAGATGAGCTCAATCAGTTTGACAGACTAGAAGTGTGGACACTCGTGCCTAAACCCCGTCAGAAAACCATCATTGGCACTAAATGGGTGTTCAAGAACAAGAAGGACGAAGAAGGCATAGTGATACGCAACAAGGCACGGCTGGTCGCTAAAGGATACAATCAGCAAGAGGGCATAGACTATGATGAAACATTTGCACCCGTAGCAAGAATTGAAGCAATCTGCCTTTTTCTTGCGTACGCGACCCACAAGAACTTTACCGTCTTTCAAATGGACGTAAAGACTGCCTTTCTGAATGGAGTCTTGGAAGAAGAAGTCTATGTCGCTCAGCTCGAAGGATTTGTAGATACCAGATATCCCGACCATGTGTACAAGCTGAAGAAAGCTCTGTATGGGCTGAAACAGGCACCAAGAGCTTGGTACGATGCCTTAACCGAATTTCTGGTTGACTCAGGTTTCACAAAAGGGAAGATTGATACCACACTTTTCATCAAGCGACAGAAGTCTGACATCATCCTGATTCAGATCTATGTTGATGACATCATCTTCGCCTCCTCAAATCCACGTCTGTGCAAACATTTTGAGAAACTGATGAAAACAAAGTTTGAAATGAGCATGATGGGAGAGCTGAATTTCTTCCTAGGCCTGCAAGTAAGACAACTCTCTGATGGCATTTTCATCAATCAGTCCAAGTATATTCTGGAAATGCTTAAGAGATTCAACATTGATAGCAAATCTTCCATGACGACCCCTATGTCCCCCAACAATAAACTGGACTCAGACCCCTCTGGGAAGCCAGTCGATGCCACAAACTATAGGGCCATCATTGGATCTTTGTTATATCTCACGTCTAGCAGGCCTGATATCGTCTTCTCCACATGCTTATGTGCACGCTTTCAGGCGAATCCAAAGGAATCCCATCTGACCGCTGTTCGAAGAATTCTGAGATACCTCAAAGGCACTGTGAATCTAGGCCTTTGGTATCCCAAGCACTCAGGTTTTGACCTAGTCGGATACTCTGACGCTGATTTTGCTGGTTGCCGGATGGACCGCAAAAGTACATCGAGAGCTGTCCAGTTCTTGGGCGATAAGTTAGCCTGCTGGTCTTCCAAGAAACAGAACTGTGTGTCAACATCTACGGCCGAGGCAGAATACGTCGCGGCTGCTAGCTGTTGTTCACAAATATTATGGATGAAGACCCAGCTAAAGGACTACGGTTACACTTTCCGCCATATCCCGATCTACAGCGACTCACAGAGCGCCATCGCCATCACCAGCAACCCGGTTCATCACTCCCGCACCAAACACATCGACCTGCGCTATCACTTCATCAAAGACCATGTGGAGAAAGGAGATATTGACATGTACTTTGTAAGCTCCGAGCTTCAACTGGCTGATTTGTTTACTAAGGCACTGGATGAAATGAGATTCCAGTTTTTGGTTTCCAAATTAGGCATGTTGAACCTCGAGCCTATGTAATTTTGTCTCCACTGGTCTGTAAAAAGGTGTGCGTGTGTAGGACTTGTACAAAGTGTGCGTGCGTGTGTCTGTAAATATTGTGTGTGAGTTGCATTTTGTGTATTGAGTGCGTTGCATGTGTCCAGGGGGAGAAACCCGAGAAAAATACAAAAATAGTGTGTGTGCGTTTGCATTCATCGAGGGGGAGAAAAAGGGCGAAAAAGATCAAAAAATAGTGTGCGTGAGTTTCATATGTACATAGTGTGTGTGCATTGCATTCATCGAGGGAGAGAAATTTTGAAAATCCCAAAAATAGTGTGTGTGTTGATTTCAGCGAGGGGGAGTACTTTAATTGGTCAGAAATGGGTCATTAAACCCTTAAGGCCAAATGGACCCAGCTACCTGGTTCTGGCCCAAAAACCTTTTTCTTTTCTCAAGGCCCGTTCCTAACTCGCGTTTATAAACCCTTTTTCATCTCGGTCCTCCTCATTTCTTCACCTTCTTTCTCGCAAAGTCCAGAGCTCGAGTTTGAATACTTCTCCGTCTTCTTCCCCAACCTCACTTCATCTCACAGATCTCCCCAAACTCCTCCCCACAAGGTAGCAACTCGTTTCGTTCTCCCCATCACACCAGATCACTCCCATCACTCTGTTTTTCGAACGCTACCACGAACCGTCCCAAAACCAAAAACGTGTTTTCTCAAAAAAAAAAATTCAAAAAGCTTGGTTGAATGTTTATTATGTTTTTGTGTCTTTACAGGTGGATGTCGTCTTCTTTGTGCGAACACGAGTTCTGCAACTCGAGTTAAAACGCTTGGCTTCAAAATCCGACGTTTCAAATTCGAGGACAGACCGCGAGTTTGTAAACTCGCACTCATGAGCTCGAGTTTGTGAACTCGCGTTCATGGACTCGAGTTTGTAAACTCGCGCTCATGGGCTCGAGTTTGTAAACTCGCGTTCATGAGGTCGAGTTTGTAGACTCGCGCTCATGGGCTCGAGTTTGTAAACTCGCGCTCATGGGCTCGAGTTTGTAAACTCGCGCTCATGGCCTCGAGTTTGTAAACTCGTATTCATGGGCTCGAGTTTGTAAACTCGCGCTCATGGCCTCGAGTTTATAAACTCGCGTTCATAGGCTCGAGTTTGTAAACTCGCGCTCATGGCCTCGAGTTGGTAAACTCGTGTTCATGGGCTCGAGTTTGTAAACTAGAGCTCATGGCCTCGGGCTTGTAAACTCGTGTCCATGATCTCGAGTTTTACAACTTGGTGCCAGAACTCGTTTCCTCATCTCATAAATCATCAACCCCAAGGGGAAACTCATTTTTTTGCTAACGTGTGCTATTCTTTCAGCTAAATATGACAGGCACTCAACAAGATACCTCCCAGGAGGATGCACTCTTTACTCAGCTGTTCCCCAAATACAAGTGGGTTCGGCTACAAGACAACAACTACCAGCTTGACCTTGCCGTCTTCAAGTGCCCTGACCCAGTTATCCCCGTCATTCTTAAGGGGCACTACATCTGGCCGGCGCTCACCAAAGCTATACCGGTCCCCAAAATCTATCTGCAACAGTTATGGGGGACCATGCACATGCCCTCCAAGAAGGACGCATCTAGTATCAGTGCCACGCTTCACAACAGAAGGCTGGCATTAACGTCGTCCACACTAAGAACCACTCTGGAGCTGTCTGTCCACCAATCTTATGATCCGCTTCCCTCAAAGACTGAACTGATGCAAGGGTTGGAGAGATTGGGATATGATGCACCACTGCCGTTCCTGTCTCACTTCAAATTGATGAACCTGCCATACCCATGGAAGACATTGTTTGGCCTCGTCAACAAGTGCCTATCTCCGAAGCACGCTGGCCATGACAAGTGCAACATGCAGATTTTCCAAATCTTCCATGGGATCGTTTTCAACAAAAATTATGACATGGCGCAGCTATTCTGGATCGAGCTGGTGACTCAAGTCCAGGACAAAGAGGACGGAAAAACGGGCATGACGATTCCCTACGCCAGATGGTTGGCACTCATCATTGACGAATATATGACCGCACACCCAGGGATTCCAAAGCGCAGAGATCAAGATCAGTACACTGCCCCCAAGCTCCAGTACTTCAAGCGCTTCAAACATGACACTGTGGGGATGACAATACCAGACTATCTGCTGGACTTGGGCAATCCACGACACTCCGTCGTTGTCCAGTATAGAGAAAGCTTACAGAGAGATGGCCCCATGGTTCAGCAAAACCCAGCTGGACCTGCCCCGGGGCCTAAGCCGAGAGCAAGTAAGGGTCCAAAGAGAGCCCATAAGCCACAGAAACCAGTGGCGCGTGTGCCCCATGAAGGGAAGTCTGACGATTCTCTCGAGAGGAATCAGACGGCTGAGGGCACACGTACAAACGCTGCGGAACCTGCCAATGAGTCGTCCAGCCCGACCCATAAAAAGGCTGACGATGAGGCATCCAATACCGTGGCCAAGGATGATGACGATGCTAACGATGATGATGACGACGCCGATATTGACGACGTGGAGCACACCTTTGCCCTAATCCAAAAGGGGAAGCTGCCACTTGATTCTCCTCCAAAGAAAATCACCCCTGAGGATGCAGCTCCATTTATAGCTGACCGCCCCAAGACTATCATCATCAAACAAGTGAAGGAGCCGGTTACAGCTAAGATTGCTGCTCCCCGTTCACCTAAGGCAAAGAAGCAGCGTCCTGTCAGAAAAAGTTTGGTCGCTGAGGAGGACCTACACATCTTTGACGACTGTCTTCCCTTCATCACTATAAGCCGGGCCGAATCCTTAAGTACAGGGGCCAATCTTTTTGGTTCCCGGGTAGAAGCCGCAGCATCAGGCTCAACTGCACATGCACCGCCCTCTCCCAGCCACTCGTTAGCCTCCCAAAAGGCTAACGTTTCAACAACACGGGACTCACCCACCTCACTGGTTCCCTCCGAACCAGTTGAGCACTCTAGTGGCCCACCGCCCGAGGCCACAACCCCCTTTTTCCACACATCGAGTCTAGGTGTCACATTCCCCACTTTTTCAAATTTTTCTAGGACACCTACACCATTCACAACACATACAGGTGCACACACCCTGAATGCAACGACCGGAGTGCAAACGATGACGGTCGGAAGCCCTGCTACGCCAACAATGACTTCGTCATTGAACGCAGGCCACACATCAGCTCTCTTCACTGATGCTGTGACAACAATTACAACCCCCGTAACTGGACCCCTTACACCCGAAGATGTTACCGTTCTCATGGACCGCTACATGGAGTCCACCATCAAACCATGGGTGCAACAAGCATTCACCGCTTGGGCACATGACTCCAAGACAACCCCAGCGGTTCATAGTGAACAGAGCCACCCCGAACCTCGCTCTTCACCCTCTCAATCAAATCCTCAACCCACTCCTGTCATCCCTATCAACTCCACCAAACCCCTTAGCCCTTCACCCTCTCGGGGAACCCACGATACAGAACTAGTATCGCCCCCTACCTCGACCAATCCCTTCCACCTATCCCGTCTTGAGCTCGCCGATCTCCTGTTTCTTCGGTTGCTGGAGGTCGACACTTGCAACCTTACACCCTTCGAGCGTGACCTTCTCCAAGTTTTCTTCAACCACGACCGCCCTCAATACGGCACTTGCCGTGACAGTCCCCGAGGTCTCAAACGTTCCCATGAGGATCCCGACGATTCGGAACCTCATGAGGGGGAGAACAAGAGACTTCAGACACTTGAGCAAGCAGCCTCTACCAGCCATAACCCCCAGCCAAACACCTCATCAAACCAGCCCACCAACCAACCACCACCTTCCTCGAGCCACAACCAAGCCCAACTCTCTAGCCTGGTTGAGCTAGATGAAACATCCCGAGGCTTATCTCCTAGAGATACTGTCCGAGGAAGGGATGGAAGTCCTGTAGTGGTTACCTCTGGTACATCACAAAGCTCAGGCCATCGATCAGAACACAGTTCGAAATCGATGACAACATCCCGAGGCGTGTCTCCAAAGGATACCGTCCGAGGAGGGGATGGAAGTCCTGACGATGCTATCTCTGATTCATCTGTCAAGTCAGGCCATCAGCCAGAACTCAGTTCTAAGCTGATGACAACGGGCAATCCTAGTGAACCCGGTTGTGCTTCACGAGAAAGATCACCGCAGCTGAGAGTCCCATACATTCCCCAAGGCAAAGACATTCATGATGCACTCGAGGATGCTGTGGTACACGACGTTTGGCCGAGAAAGTGGACAGAGTGGGATGATCTTAGATGCGAAGCTGAAACAGAGGATATGCAGCGAAATTGGTGGCTGAGAGAGTTGCTGGCCAAATGCGCAGAAGATATCATACGCCTTGATGAAGAGGAACTCAAAGAAGGGGAGGACTACAAAAAGATACCCAGGGAGCTAGAATCCGTCATCAGACAAACGGCAGGCCAGATGCCCCCAAAAGAAAAGCTCTGGGAAAACATCAGAATAAATGCCCCCTTCCAAGAGGAAATCAGAAAGGGAATTTAGAGAACCGCAGACAAGCTCAAGCAGCTCGATGAACTGAAGATCCGTGGCTTGACTCACCTTAAGGGCAAACTGGCTGGCGGACATCTTCACATGCTGATGCACAGATCATCTGGAAAACAAAGACAAATACTTGAAAGAGACATGAAGTCCAGCATCCACCCTATTGACGCTATCCTTGATGTGCACAGAGAAGATCATCACACCATCCCGTTCTACAGCTTCAAAGTTCGACGAACAGACTCCAGCATATTCATCTGCCAGGAAAATGATTTTATAATGATGAAGATGGAGGATATCTACCAAATGTTCATGGTAAGTAGGTATCTCTCACTGAATCGGAACATGACACACGAAGAAGGTTATGAGGCGATCAAGCGATTTATGCTGAGACAGATCAGATTCTATGCTGCCCATGATCTACAGATGGCCCTGGAAAACAATGTCAGAAAAGCAAATCTGGTAAAGCCAACTCTGTACGGTCCATAGCTCAAAAAGTACAGACCATATCATATCTTCAAGGACCCAGTCTCTATCATATATCTCAATCACGAGGAACAGAAAAGACTCATGTGGGTAGAAGACATTCACAAGTATTGTGATGGGACTCTGAAGATCATCCAGACTAAGCTGCAGGAGATCAAGGAGAATATAGATCCAAGACTTGCGGACGCCAGCGAGGAAGAGCTCATAGTATACAAGAAGGTGTGGACCATCCTAAAGCCCATCAACGAGCAACTTGAAAAGAGAAGAATGCTGAGACAGTATGAGCATGCGCTAAATTTCAGAAAACATTACTTCAGATCTCAAAAATAAATGCAAGACGGCACTTGATCACAAAGGGGGAGATTGTTGAAGACTATTTTATTGTGAATCAAGTTTGTCTGTTTTGTCTGTAATAATTTAGATGTTTACTATTCCTGTTCTGCACTGATTAAATATATCTGTTAGAATAGTATTCAATATGGGCCAAGTGTTAGGCCCATACTTAGGCGAGAAGCCCTATTTTACGCATACCTGAGCCTCGCCTATAAAAGAGGGCGGAGGACTCAGGTTTGCGGTTAACTTTCATATCTGCTAAAAATAGCCTTAGCGCTTATCATTCTTGTACGAACTGTTCACGGTATATCAGAGAAGGTTTACGCTTGATCTTTCTGTGTTCATCTTTGTTGTTAATCTTTCATCTGTATGCCATATTATCTTGCTGTTATAGAAAACAGGGACTAACAATTATTATTACTATTATTATTACTATTATTATTACTATTATTATTACTATTATTATTACTATTATTATTACTATTATTATTACTATTTTTATTACTATTATTATTACTATTATTATTACTATTACTATTATTACTATTATTACTATTATTATTACTATTATTATTACTATTATTATTACTATTATTATTACTATTATTATTACTACTATTATTATTACTATTATTATTACTATTATTATTACTATTATTATTACTATTATTATTACTATTATTATTATTATTATTATTATTATTATTATTATCATTATTATTATCATTATTATTATCATTATTATGTTTAAGCAAGAATTAAACTAATCTAAAATTATACGTATGTAGGGATCGTACAAGAAACAAAATGTAAAAACCGAAAATTAATGAATGAAATATATTAATCTGGATGTATGATTCAAAGAGTGGTATTACAAGTGCATATATAATTAAGCAGATCTCTCTTCTCTTCTACCGCCAGCCTATTTAAAATAGAATTTCCAACCTCCTCCCCCATGTGGACGAACTACCAGGCGAAATGGTAGCCTTTCCCTACTAAATCGGGATCCGTTCCTCCATTTTCTCCTCAACTTCTTAGGCGTTCTTATCCACTTCGTCATACTATTTGACCAAGCCGGATTCTGTAGATTCCTTAAGGTCACGTGGGCTGATCCGTCCAATAAACTCAAACCCAATTTAATGGACCGATTCGCTTGACAGATCCGGGCCCAACAATTGCCCCTAAAATTTGAAGTAGTAATCGTTACCAACTTAATCCAACCAGTCGGTTACTTCTTTGAATTTTAAACGTTTTGATGCTACCTCGAAATGGACAAAACCGTCAGCCTCCTTCCTCGAGTAACCAACCCTCTGTCAGACTAGCCTCTTTTCAGTCATAACTCTTCTTTTGTGAAAGACCTTTCGTTCGATTCTTGCAGCGATTCATCGTGAGAATCTATGGCGTCTCAACAGTTCATCCCTCAACACATCCTTGATCCGAAGAATGCAAAACAGGCTAAACTCTCGGAGAATCATATCGAAGCTATCAAGAATGGTTCCGGATTTCCAGCGCATGCATCCATCCAGTTTCCGGCCGCTAATGAACGGGTTGATTGGCATTGTGATGGTTGGGTCAACTTCTTCATGTATCCCTTCAAGATTGGTATGAAATTCCCTTTTTCTTCCCTAGTTAGAGATTTCTTAGCCTTTGTCAAGGTTTCCCCTTCCCAAGTAATGCCACAAGTATGGAGGGTTCTGCGTGGTTTAGAAGTATTAAGCGAAAAACACAGCATCCCCTTCTCCTTCGAAGATCTGGGCTTTACCTATGATCTTCGTTCTTCTGGAGCTGGTCGGTTTACCCTGGCTGTCAAAGATGCTCGCGAGGCGCTGATATTGAGGGCGGACAAAGCTAATGATCGTGGCTGGATGAGCCAGTTCTTCTTTGTGCAAAAAGATTCCCTAGGTTCTGATGGCGCATTTCTTGAAGAGAGTTTACACAAAGGTATCTTGACAACTCCTTGTTTTACATATGAATTTCAAATGTATTTAGTTGCTATATGGCTGGTCTGCAATACGTCAAAATTACCGTTTTCACTGTTGTTGTTTTTTCTTTTGCTTTAGATAGGAAGACTATCCCCTTGAGCTATGGTCCAGACTCCGAAGGAAGGACTGTCAAAATTTTATCTATAACTACTGCCGAACGGACCTTTGGGAATCTAGTGGTTGATAATGAAGGTATGTTTCCCACTCCTGACCATTCTCGGTCCGTTGGATTAAGGCGCTCTCGCCGTAATATTCAGAACGTCCCTGACGATGCCCAAGATTCACGCGCGGTCTCTGTAGATGATTCAGACCATGAATCAGAAACTTCGAGGGGTGGAGGTGAAAATGCAAGTGCTTTTGTTCCTCTTCAGATGGTGTTTCCCGGTGGTCAGGACTCATGTTCTCTTCCAGCAAAACGCTCTGCACAACACGCTGGTACTTGTTCCTGCTATTTCAATTATTCGTCAAATGTTGCTTTATTTAGAATGTTTATATATTTTCTCTTGTCACAACTGTTTCCTCGTCTAACACACGGCCGATGCCTTCTGATTACGACCTTCTTAACATGGTTTCAAGAAAGAAGAAAATCCCATCTAAGATGGCCTCTGGTTGTTCCAAAACTCCACAATGCCCAAATACAGAGATGAAATCTGCTCCTCCTCGTCCAGTGAGTGCTGCCACCAATCATGACTCTGGTGGGAAGATGAATGCTTCTTTCTCTCGTGACTTTTGCTGTTTGAAGGATGCTCTTGTGATGGGAAGTGAAATGCCTCAAGTCCTGCTCTCCTCCTCATCTGTTGTATTCAAGGATGTGTCCTCGGCTGGCCTGGCATTGGCTTCCTCGGCTTTTGCTTTCCAGGTATCTCGTCATTTTGTAAATGCTCGGTACCTGTAGAAATTTAATCCTTCTTTTGACGAGAGAAATTTGTTTTAATCTGGCAGAGTGTTCAAGCTAGCCTTGTTGCTGCAGAAAGGTTGGTTCTGCTGGAAAAGGCTGTGGACGAATTAAAAAGAAAGGAGAAAAGTTTTCACGCTCGTGCTGACGTTGATGCTCGAACGATCCAAAGTCTCCGTAGTGACAATTCGATTTTAACAACTCAAATTTCAGCTTTAAAAACCCGTATTAAGTCGTTGGAGGCGTATGAAAGGAAAAAGAAAAAAGAGGTTACTGACGCGGCCTGTTTTTATGCTTGGAAAACCAGGGGTGAACTGATGACTTCATTCCTCGCAGGCGAGACGTCAAATTGGACTGCGGAACAGGACGTTGCTACCTAGTTAAAGCTTCAAGATGAGATGGATCCCCCGATTGGGGAAGATGGTTTTGAAGTAGGCCAGTCTGATAACGAGGCTGAATCCAGACGCTCCCGAGATAACTGACTGCACCCTTTCCCCTTTACTTTCTCTTCTTTAGACATTTGTTTTTGCTTCCAAGGCTCACTCTGCTATTACTGCCCCTGCATCATGGTTTCCTGTTAGAAATTTTAATATTTTCCTGTGGATTTATGGATATTGTGCTTGGTGGTTTATCCAAGCCAAATCCATGTTGTTTGGTGATTCCGTTGCTACTCCTTTTGGTCACCTGACTTACGTTTATGTTGACGTGTGTGTTGTTATATATGTCGTTTACGTATGTAACCTGCCATGTGTGCGTAGAGGAATATATATGTGTTTTGTGTTTTGGCCAAAACTTATTCGGTTTCATGGAACTTCATTCATGGGTTTTTCATAATGAGTCTCATGTCCTCTGTATGTTGATGTTTCGTCATGAGCAGATCTGACGTTCTATCTGTTGCTCTGGTATTTTGATCTTAACCTGTCATAGTCCTGCGATGATACCGTTCCGTTGGGATCGGCCGTTGGTTTGGGGCCAACGGCCCTCCGACGGTCAAGTTAGTGAATGATGAATTGTATTTACTATATTCAAGATTACATGAACTGTAACTAATTACCTGTGACCTGGTCATTTTTGTGTGCCTTCCTGTATTTACAATTATCGTCAGGATTGGTCGTTGGCCTTAAGCCAACGGCCCTCCGACGGCCAAGTTAGTCATTTAGTAATAGGGATAGAAATGCAGAAAAGAAAAGAAACTTTTGTTAAAAATGGAAACGCTTTAAATGTACCGCATTCCAACTTCGAGGGACTCGTTTACCATCGATTGATTCCAGGCAGTATGCCCCCTGACCGATGACGTCAATGATTTTGTAAGGTCCTTCCCAATTAGGACTAAATTTTCCGGCTGTTTCATTGCCAAATGCTCTCCTCAAGACCCAATCACTCTTTTGAAACACCTTTTCCCGAACATTTTTATTATAGCTTTTTGCCACCATTTGTTGATATGTCTGCAAGCGGATCTTGGCTCGTTCACGGATTTCGTCAATGGTATCCAAGTCGTGCACCAACTCTACATTGTTCGATTCCCCAGTCATGAGTCCATACATCGAAGAAGGTATTTCAATCTCAGCAGGAATGACCGCTTCGCAGCCATGCACCAGAGAGAATGGGGTTTGTCCGGTTGCATTTTTCGGAGTTGTCCTGTCTGCCCAGAGTATTAAGGGCAATTCGTCAGCCCATCGGCCTTGCGCCTTTTCAAGCCTTTTCTTTAAGTTGGCAATGATAATCTTGTTGCTAGACTCGGCCTGCCCATTAGACTGCGGGTACCTAGGTGTCGACGTTTCCAATTTGATATTGTATTTCTCACAAAAGCGTCTGGTTTTAGCGCTTATGAATTGAGATCCGTTGTCACAAACGATTTCTGAAGGGACGCCGAATCTGCAAAGGATATTCCTCTTAATAAACGAAATCACCTGGTCATCTCGTATCTGCCGAAAAGGCTCAGCCTCCACCCATTTTTAAAAGTAGTCTGTCATTGCTAACATATATACTTTCTGCCTCGGTGCCTCTGGCAATTTTCCTACAATATCCATGCCCCACTTCATAAAGGGCCATGGTGATAGAACTGGATGAAGCGTCTCGGAGGGCTGATGACGAATTGGTCCATGCATCTGACAAGGCTTGCATCTTTGGGTGAAGGTGGTTGCATCCTCTCTCATGGTCGGCCAGTAATAACCGAATCTAAGAGCTTTGTTAGACAGACTTCGCCCTGCTGCGTGATTGCCGCATTCCCCCTCATGAAGGTTTTTCAATACTTTGGCGGCTTCTTGCGGTGTCAGACATCTTTGGAGTGGACCTGCGACAGATCTTTTAAATAGCACATCATCAATCAGTAAAAACTTACTTGCCTTAGATAGGAAAGCCTTGGCCTCTTTCCTGTCCTCTGGGAGAGTATTGTGTTTTAAGTACGCTATGTATTGTTGTGTCCAGTCGTCTTGTGCCGGGGTTTTGATGGTAGAGGCAACCTCTGATTTGTAAATTGCTGGGCTCATCAGGTGCACATAAGGGATGTTGCGATTGATTTCTGCCCCTAGACATGATCCGACGGCGGCCAGAGCGTCAGCTTGTGTGTTTTCTTCTCGTGGGATTTGTTCAAGGGTTATTTCGTCGAATGCCGTTATCAATTCTCGGACAATTTGCAAATTAGATGTCATCTTGGGGTCCTTTGCTGCATACACACCGTTAGTTTGATTAATTATCAGTAAAGAATCATATTTTACCTCCAAGATTTTGACGCCCAAGTCCCTTGCCAATGTGAGTCCGACGATTAGCGCCTCGTATTCTGCCTCGTTGTTCGTAGCGGTGAAATCGCAGTGTACTGCTTGGAGCATGGTGTCCCCTTGTGGTGACTTCAGTATCACGCCCAGACCTGCGCCGTTTTGGTTTGATGCTCCGTCAATGTGCAATGTCCATTTTTGCTTTGGGAATCCATCGATCAGAGTGCAAATCTCTTTTTCTGCTTCCTCTTGGAGCTTTGGACTGAAGTCTGCCACAAAATCTGCAAGTGATTGTGATTTCAAGGCTGTTCTCGGTTCGAATCTTATGTCATAAGCTCCAAGTTGAATTGACCATTTAGCCATGCGACCTGTCAATTCTGGTTTCCTCATGATTGACTTCATGGGATAGTTAGTTCTAACACAAATGGTATGTGATTCAAAATAAGGACGTAATTTAATTGAAGCAACGATCAAAGCTAAAACTAACTTTTCAAGTAAAGCATACCTGGATTCCGGGCCATTAAAGGATTTACTTACGTAATAGACGGGAGTTTGCTGCCCCTGCTCCTCTTTTGTTAGTACTGCGCTGACGGCGTGTTCTGAAACGGCCAGATAAAGTTGTAGCTCTTCGTCATTTTTAGGTTTTGCAAGCAATGGCGGCGACATCATATACTCTTTTAATTGTTGAAGCGCCTGTTCGTGCCGGTCTGTCCATTCAAATTTTTTGTTTTTTCTCAAGACGTCATTAAACAAATGACACTTGTCTGATGATTTTGAGATGAAACGATTTAAAGCCGCAATTCGTCCTGTCAATCTCTGGATATCTTTGACGGATTTTGGAGGTTCAATGTCAATAAGTGCTCGTATTTGTTCCGGGCTTGCCTCTATTCCTCGTTCACTGACGATATATCCTAAAAATTCTCCTGACGTCACTCCAAAAGTACATTTCGCTGGATTGATCTTCAAATTGTACTTTTTCAGTCTTCTGAAGGGTTCCGTCAGATGAAAAATATGATCCTCTTTTTTCTTTGATTTGACGATCATGTCATCGATATAAACTTCCATGGTATCCCCCATTAGATCTTTGAACATTAAGGTGACTAGTTTCTGAAACGTCGCGCCTGCATTTTTTAGTCCAAAGGGCATAACAATATAACAATACGTACCTGTTTCAGTGATGAAGGCTGTGCTTTCTTGGTCATCGGGGTGAAGCTGTATTTGATGGTATCCACTGAATGCGTCCATGAAGGATAACATTTCATGCCCTGCCGTAGCGTCAGCCAAAGCGTCAATGTGTGGCATTGGAAATGAATCTTTGGGACACGCTTTGTTCAGGTCAGTGAAGTCCACACGGACTCTCCATTTGACGGGTTTGCCTTCTTCCTGCCCTTTCTTTTTCTGAACAACAACAACATTAGCTAACCAATCGGGATACTTTACCTCCTTTACCTTGCCGGTTCGAAGCAGCGTATCAACTTCCTGGTTTATAATGGCATTCCTCTCTTTTGCAAAGCGTCTTCTTTTTTGTCTGACGGGTTTGTGTAACGGGCTGACATTTAACCTGTGAGTAATGATATTAGGATCAATACCTGTCATGTCGTCGTGGCTCCATGCAAACACGTCCTTATGTTCTTTGAGGAAGTTTATCAGTTCGTCTTTGATGTGCTCCGGTATGTCTTTCCCGATGCGGATGACCCTTTCTGGATGTTCTGGGTCGATGGCGATTTCTTCTGTTTTAGCGTCATCTTCCACCAGAGCGGGGCCACCCTTTAATTGCTATGCGACCTTGGAAGCAGTCTGGTCCGCAGTTGGCTTCATCGCCGTTTGGTAGCAGGATTTGGCTGACTGTCGATCCCCCCTGATGCTTTGTACTCCCCACGGCGTTGGGAATTTGATTATTTGATGATAAGTTGACGGAATTGCCCCCATTTGATGCAACCAGGGAGTTCCCAAGATCATGTTGTATGCTGGTATGCTTTCGACTACGTCGAATTTGACCTGCATGTTTAAACCATGGGTATATACGGGCAACGAAATATTACCTACGGTTTTGCTTGGCTCTCCATTGAATCCGACCAAGCTTGATCCGGACCCTGTTATATCTTCCTCCTTGGCCCCCAGTTCTTTCAGCGTTTTCATGGTGGTAATATTTGCGGTGCTCCCGTTGTCCACGAGTACTCGTTTGACTTCGCAGTTTGCCACTCTAAGGGAGACCACCAACGTATCGTGATGAGATTGTATCGGATCAGAAATGTCCGTTTCGTCAAATGTGATTGATGCATTTCTCCATTCCTCTTGACGTTTTCCGATCCTATAAACCTGCAACGACTTGTCTCGGGTGTAATCCCGGGCGTGTCTTTTTGCTGCAGAATATGTTAGTCCACATAAATCAGATCCACCATTAATAAAGTTGATTACCTTACATGGCACAGAGGGTGAAGGCGGCCTAGACTCATTTGATGATGCTTTATCATTCCGTCCTATCAGTGATTTGGTGCGTTCAGACATGATCTCCGTCAGATAACCGTTTTTCAGCAAATAGGCCACCTCCTTTCTTAACGCGACGCAATCTTCCGTGTTGTGTCCGATATCACCGTGGAAATCACAACGTTTATTCGGGTCCCGACGGCCCGATGGTTTGTCTGTCCTTCGAGGCCATCTGACTTTTTCCCCTGGTTTTTCCAGAGAGTGAATGAGGCCCGGAGTGGCAACATTGAAACAATAGTCATTGATGACAGGTGGTAAATCCGGATCGTCGAGCCAATTTACTATCGACGATACCGGTCTATCCTCGGTTTTGACATAGGGTTTTCCGGCTCTGTAATCGTGTTTTTTGGATGTGCTTGATTTACGCTGCCCTCTGTCATATGCATCATGCCGATGTCGTGTCTGCTGATCTTCTTCTAGCCTGATGAAGGCCAAGGTTTTAGCCTGGACGTCTTCAAAGGTTCTGCACGGGTATTTCGTCAGTTCCCGGTATAATTCTGAGTCGTCGGATAAGCCTCTACGAAACGCTTCAACTGCTGTCGGTACATCGCACCGTGGAATGGAAACTTTTTCTTTATTAAAACGGTGTAGGTAATCCCGTAACGATTCGCCGCGTCGCTGTATGATTCTGTAAAGGTCGCTAGTCTGCTTTTCAAGCATTCGGCTACTCGCGAACTGATGATTGAATGAATCGACCAGTTCTGCAAATAACCCGATACCCTCATTAGGCAGATTGACAAACCATTTGAGCGCTGGGCCAGCTAATGTTGCCCCGAAGCCGCGACACATGCATGCTTCCCTTTGATCCGGACGAAGCGATACGGCAAGCATTCGCTGTTTGTATTGGGCGACATGTTCCATCGGGTCAGATGTGCCGTCAAACATTTTCATGGAAGGAACGTTGAATTTGCGTGGCACTTCAACATCTGTGATCTGTCTGCTGAAGGGCGAGTCCGCATAACACGTCCTTGAGGCTCGATCCAACGGAAGGGGTACTCCGGGCAGTCCGTTGATCTTATCCTGCATCTGTCGGAGTTGCTCCATAATCATTGCTATCGGATCCACCTGGACTGGCTGAATGAATTCGGGCGCTGAGACTGTCAATCCTGCCATCGGGGTTGCTTCGGGACGGGTTGGTGACAGAATGATTATGACCTCAGGGCGTCGCCCTCCACCATTCGGCCCTGCTGAAGCGGCTGGTCTACGCTGCCGTTGTGCCTGAAACACAGGTGGCAATTCGTCGAATATATTCCGGGTCCTTTCTTGCATGAGACTAGACGGTCCGGGTTCGTCACGGGTTCTGCTTTGGTAATGAGTGACATACGGCTCCGTCGGGGCTAGCGCGCCTGACGTCATGGGTAGGCTTTGAGTGGCCGCCTGCAATCCTATCCTTCTTGATCCCGGGCGCAACGACTCCGGGAAGAAACAGGTCGGAATGCTTGGGATAGGGGTCGTTTCAGGGATGAGAGGCGTGTACGGTATCATTTGAGAGATGACGGCGGTTTGTGATTCCCCGGCCGGTGAGAGGCCCAATGTGAGGGATATGGGCTCGGAAGCGATGGTGGGCGTGTCCGTTGCCGTCGGAATGGATTCCAAATCTAGCCTCGTGATCACGGGCATGAGATCGTTCCTTCGATTGCCCCTCGAGTTGGATGCGATTGAGACTGCTGACTTAACTTGGGATCGTAATAGATCATTCTCTCGTTGGAGATGTGCCATCCTTTCCGCCAATTCCCGGCGAAACTCCGTTCGAACTGCCTCCATTTGAGCGTGGATTTCCTCCAACAAAGGGCTGTTTCCGGTCATGGTTGATGATCTTTCCTTGCACGATGCCCCACGGTGGGCGCCAAAATGTTTAAGCAAGAATTAAACTAATCTAAAATTATATGTATGTAGGGATCGTACAAGAAACAAAATGTAAAAACCGAAAATTAATGAATGAAATATATTAATCTGGATGTATGATTCAAAGAGTGGTATTACAAGTGCATATATAATTAAGTAGATCTCTCTTCTCTTCTACCGCCAGCCTATTTAAAATAGAATTTCCAACCTCCTCCCCCATGTGGACGAACTGCCCGGCGAAATGGTAGCCTTCCCCTACTAAATCGGGATCCGTTCCTCCATTTTCTCCTCAACTTCTTAGGCGTTCTTATCCACTTCGTCATACTATTTGACCAAGCCGGATTCTGTAGATTCCTTAAGGTCACGTGGGCTGATCCGTCCAATAAACTCAAACCCAATTTAATGGACCGATTCGCTTGACAGATCCGGGCCCAACATATTATTATCATTATTATTATCATTATTATTATCATTATTATTATCATTATTATTATCATAATTATCATTATTATTATTATCATTATTATTAGGGAAAAGTACACTTTACATACCTGTGGTTGTGGCCGTTTGCAATCAGGGGTCTGTGATGAACTTTGCAACAAACCCAAGCTTGTGCTTTCCTACCGTTACCACCCGCGGGGTCTAAGCGACTGGGCCGTTAGTAATACGCTACGTGGCACTTTTTTTTTTGCTTACGTGGCTTTTAATCCCAATTACAAAGATTAGGTGAAATTAGGGCTGAAGAAAACCCAATTACAATTAGGTGAAATTAGGACTGAAGAAAACCCAATTCTTCCTCTCATTCGATTCTACACCTCCGGTTGGGAAAGAACAAAGATTGTTGGTCGAAGCAGACAAAGGACAATAACGCAAGCACTGACAAATGGAATTGTAGTTTTTTGTCCTTAGAGTCTTCACGTGAAAGTAAGTACTCCAATAATTGTTTCTTTGGTTTACATATTTTGGTTAGGGTGTGACGCTTGTTGGAAAACCTGGTTGGTAGGTAAATTAATGTGCGAATGGGTTCGTTGGAAGTGTTAATGGGTATTGAAGTTTGTGTTGCAGTTTAAATTTTCATTCTTTTTTGGTATTGAAGTGTAGTTTGTCCGCATTGAATGTATGTGCAGGTTTGGTATGAGTGAGTACATGAATTTGTTAATTCACCATGGTGGAAAGTGGGACAGTCCAAAAGAAAAGAAAAAGTATGTGGGAGGCCATGTTTTGAAAAAAGATAAAGTTGACATTGACTATGTGAGCAAGTTCGAATTGGAGGGATATGCAGCAGATTTGGGTTATACAAATGGGGTTAAAATGTGGTTTAGAAGATTCTCAATTAGGGAGTTGTGTGGACCAGTCACCTTGCAAGAGATAGTGTGTGATAAAGATGTTCAAGACATGTTGGTGTGTAACATAATGGACCCACACATTGACTTGTACTTTGTTGCAAACACAAGTAAAAAACGGGTGGTGGGTACTTTAGCAAAAGAAACAACCCAATCTTCACAGGAAGCCCACACTTCAGTCCCAACTCAATTACAAAAAAAAGATCAAGCTCGACAAGCAGACCAATCTGTGGGTGAATCCACTACATTTCTTGAAACTGAATTACAGAGTGATGAGGATGATGAAGACTATGTGAATCAAAGTGGATCTGAAAGTGAATCACATGACCATTCCAATTCCAATATCAGTGAAGCTTCGTGGCTATATGATGACCTAGAAGGGAGTGAAGCTTCCTTGCTATATGATGACCTAGAAGGGAGTGAAGATGGTGTATTTAATCATGGAGCTGCAAAATCCCTAGCTGTGTAAGTCCTTTTTATGCTAAATCCACCTACTTAGCTGTGTATAAACACATTATCCATCCTCTGCCAAGTAAAGATGAGTGGGAGAGGATAGAGAGTCCAGATATTGTGCCCCCAATCCCTAGAAAACCTGCAGGAAGACAAAAAAAGAAGAGGATTAAACAACCTGATGAAACAAGGAATCCTTTCAAGGTGTCTAGGGCAGGTAAGCAGGTGGTTTGTGGCAATTGTAAGCAAGTGGGACACAATGTTAGAGGGTGTAAGACATCCATAACTGGAGAAACACCATGGCAAAGGAGAAAGAGATTAGGAAAGAAAAAAAATGTCCAAACAGAAGCAGAGGGTGTTGATGATATTTCTGAACCAACCTCCCATGAGCCACTTCAGACAACCAATAATGACAGTGAATTAACAACTCCCATGACCCATGATTTGGTTTCCCAAAGCACTGGAGGAAGAATAAAGAAGAAAAGGAGAATCAGCACTTCACAACCACCCCAACCATCTTCCAAAAGAGTGACTAGGTCCTCAAGTACACAGCCCTCAATGGTAATTGTATGGTCTGCATTGTTACTCTTGTAATGTGTTGTTTTTACACTTATTATGCTGTTATTACTTTTTTCAGGGCACACAAAGTTGAGGATTAACTGACAAGAGACCAGAAATGTTGCAGTTTTGTTGTGGGGAGAAGAAGAATGGTGCTTTAGTAGACATGTTTAGATATCAGTATATGAACTTTTAAATCATGCCTTAGTAAGCATGTGTTTTGTAATGATACTGATGTAAGGAACATATTTTGTGGTTAGCATATGTTCTGAAGTTGTTGGATGAATTTCGTATGTGTTGGATGGAAAGTATCTGTTTATTTTGGTAATCTGTTTACTCAAACCATATGTTCTGTTTTAGGTAAAGCCAGAATCAATCTTTTGGGTTAAGAATTTCAGACCCAAAAGAAGCTGTTCTGTAACACCACAATGACATTAAAGAAGTTCACAGCACTCCCAGTATATCTACTATAACATTAACCAAAAGAAGATGTGGAGAAATAAACTGCTATAACATTAAACTGCTATAAACTTGTATTTGTGTTTGTGGAAGAGGGGAATGGATTTCGTATGCGTATATGGTCCAAATAGGATAACACGGTATGGACTAGGGATAAAAAGCCATGTAATCACACATGGTGTTAATAGATTGGGATTAAAAGCCACGTAAGCAAAAAAAAGTGCCACGTAGCGTATTACTAACGGCCCAGTCGCTTAGACCCCGCGGGTGGTAACGGTAGGAAAGCACAAGCTTGGGTTTGTTGCAAAGTTCATCACAGACCCCTGATTGCAAACGGCCACAACCACATGTATGTAAAGTGTACTTTTCTCTTATTATTATTATTATTATTCATACAATTATCAAATAAATAAAATAAACCATAAGGACCATCTAGACCTATAAATACACCCTCTTAGCCATCCCAAACACCGCAAATCGGAGAGATAGAAGCTATATATACATATACATATATATACATAATCTCACCGGAAAATTTATATCTATATTATTTTACGTATCAAACTTCGTAAAAACGATAGAGGAGGGTCGTGAGAATTCTAGGAATACTTCCCAATAAATTCCAGACCGATTCGTAGTCAACGGAGTTGCTTAGACATCTTCGGAGTGTCAAGCCGTGCAAACAGGTCTTCAGCAAAAGCGGACATTTGGTCGTAGATAGGGGTGGAGGAGCTTCGTCTCGACGTGAGGATCATTTTGCAACTGGAATCGTCGAAAACCGTTACCTGTAAGTAAAGTTATCGATCTCCGAAGTTTTCGTAATTCCGGTCGTCGGAATCGCGACCTGGAGAAGAGCTGGGAAGAAGACAACCCAGTCTTCTTGGGCCGGGTCGCGTATTTGGGCCGGTTCAGCCCAATTTCAATAAAAATTAAAAATAAAATAGTAAATGAAATAAATAAAATCTGGAAAAATATAAATTAAATACCTAGTATAAATATACATATTCGGACCAACCAGAATTGAAAAATAATATTTTTAAATAGTTTTAATTGATTTAATTGTAATTGGGCCAATTTGTACATATTTAGTAAATAATTAACTAAATGACGAAATAAATTATGAAATAATTATTGGAGTAAACTAGATTAACTATATGACTAACCAGGACATTTGGGACCATTTATATTTAATAACAATTATAATTAGTCTATTTAATTGTAATTAAACCGGTTAATAGATATATGAAATTAAATGAATAAATAAGGGAAATAATTCTAAAATAAATATCTGGACAACCTAGCTCAAATATAGACCCAAAATATAGTAATGGACGGTTATAAATTTATAAAGTCGATTCTTAAGCTATTTAATTTAATTGGGCCATATAAAACTAGTTAAGTAATTAAATAACAAAATTTGAATAATAATGGTGAAATAAATAAAATCACTAAGATTGGAAATAATATTCTGGACTAAAATAAGGTTTGGAATAAAATAAGGAAAAGAAAATAAAGTTGGGATAGCTAGCATAAATGAATGACTATATTTGGACTTAATAAATAAATTATTGAATTAGTGGACTAATTAAATTAGTGTGATTAAATTAATAATTATTATCCTTGATTATTATGGATTTGGACTCCATATAAATTATTAAAGTATTTGAACTCATAAAAATTAGTTGATTAATATAAACAAATTAATTAAGTAATGTGTACTTAATAATTTAGTTAATTGACTTCATTGGACTAGTTTTAATAAATCAATTAGTTTAATGGATAAATTAGTTAAATTATGGACGTGGTAATATTTTTGGACTTTATATTAAAAATAGAAAATTAAAACGAAATTAGAAATTGATTATTGGCCTTAATTGAATTAGATTAATGTATTTAGCTATATTGATATAATTAAACTTATTTATTTGATTTAGTTAGTTCAATTAAATTAGTGAATCAAATAAATAAAACTGGAGGACTGAATTAATTAATTTAATTGGGTTAGTTAGTATAAATAAACTATTGAACTAATTAAAGTTGTTATTGAGATTAGATTATAATTAATGATTATTATTTCGAATTATTGGTTACGTCAAATTATTATTAAAAGGTTTATTAAATAAATTATATAAATTATGTAAACTGAATTTTGAACTGAAATTGAATATTAAATTCGAAATAATGAAATTATTATGTAGTTAATATAATTAGACTAGTTAACTAATTGATCAAATAAATTAAAGTAAATTATGGAGGGATTAGTATGATTAAAGAAAATAATAAGGTTGGGCTGAAAATTAACATTTTAAATAAGGTTTATGAATCTAACTTAATAGTTATATTTAAAGAAGGAATTATGAAATTAAAATAATTAAAGGTTGGATAGATAGGAAATAACAAAATCAATAGAATAGTTATTGATTTAGAATTTTGATATATATTAGAAGGAGGATTCAAGTGAAGACCAAAGCTAGAGATTTTATAAAGAGGATTATAGCAATCTAAGGTAAGTTCTATGTCAACCAAAAATGTTTTATCTCGTACTTATATGAATGCAATATTTGAACTATGTGAATTATTTATGAATTGAAAACTATTTGTTTGACATGGAATGAATATTTTGAATGTATGAATATTGGTGGATTATTATCTATTATGGATTATTAAATGTAGATTCTTTTATTAAAGAATATTGGTGGATTGATATTTATTACAAAGGATATTTTTGAAAAGTGTGACAAGAATGACTTTGGGAAAAACTCAAAGTTTTTCATAATATATTTTTGCGTCTCGAGAGAAACACGAGGCGCGGGTGGTTAGGGCTACTACTACTTTTGGTTGAAATTATTTGGGTCGGTAACCAATCCGGCAATGACATGCTCCGGTAGACATCCCGGGCTTTTATTTGAGGACAAAAGGTCCTTTGGTGGTTGTAGTAGTAGTTGCCTAATTTATCCCTGGACAATGTCCCTTGTGAGTAGGTGGTAGAAAACATCATGCCTACTTGGATTTCTTACTACTCGGAGTGCTTGGAATCCCTTTTAGAGGGTGTGCACACTTAAGGTAGAAATTCAGCTTCCAATTGGTGGTTGGTGGGAGCCGGAATTCCGGGATGAGTCGTAAATAACGACTCATTGTGCTCGAGGAATCTTGAGTTTCGTCCACTCTTAAAAGAAATCTAAAGTATTACTTTTGGAGGAATTGAGGAATGACATTATCTATTGAAGAAATTATTTTGAGACATGAAGTTATTTTGGAGATATGAGAGGGTATTTTCTATATATATACATATACCAAACCTATTTTCCAAAATATATTATTTTACGGGTTCGGGTGGAATCTTACTTAGATCTAAAGCTAATTTTTGTCTCTTTTATCTTCTTCTCTTTGCTCTATTGTACAGATGATTATGATTATGAAGATTGATGTACTTGCTGCCCGAGTGTTCCGCTAGTTGCACACATTTGATTAATTATCGTTGTTTATATTTGTAATTCATAAACTTTGTCCTAAGACCTATTTCATTGTTATTTGAACTTATGGTGGATAGCCTGTGCACTCAATCATGTATAGGTTGAGTGTGGCGGTGACGCACCTGTTTTTCCCTTAAAGACTTCCGTTGTACTCTAAATATGTTTAATAGTAAAGATGGTTTCATTTAAAAATGTGATTTTATTTGGGTGGGAAAAATGGGGGTGTTACACTGGGGAAGCCGGTCTTGAGATAGATAATCACGCCGAGGCCGAGGGGCCGGTCGTGATGTGGGGACGAACGAGGATGAGGAGCCGGTCCTATGAATGATGACGATGCAATGATGAACCGATCGTCATATAAAGGCGATGGTCACCATCAAGGAAGGGATTGCGATCCCGATCGCTGGCTTAAGGCTCTCGGCGTTGAGGAAGCCGGTCTTGAGATAGATAATCACACCGAGTCTGTCGTGTCGATATAAAAGATCACGTTAAGGCCGAGGGTCTTTCGTGATGCCAGGACATCGGCGGTGATGGGCCGGTCCATAGATCCGAGAAACGGTTAACATCCCTGGTGTGTGAGGATGAGACCGGTCTTCATAAAGGTAATCACGTCGTGCCGAGAGGCCGATCGTGATGTGCGGACGGCGATGCTGAGAATCCGGCCCGATAATATGATGGCGGGCGATGATGAGCAGACCATCGTATAGAGGCGATGGTCACTCTCCAGGAAGGGATGGCGAGCCCAATCGCTATAACAAGACTTCGGCACTGGGAGCCGGTCATGAGATAAGTAATCACACCAAGGCCGAGGGGCCGACTGTGATGTGCGGACGGCGATGTTGAGAAGCCAATCTGAAACATAATGATGAGGTGATGATGAAGCCGATCGTCATATAAAGGCGATGCTCACCATCCTAGAAGGGATGGCGAGCCCAATCGCTGGCTCCAGACTCTCGACGTTAAGGAGGCCGGTCTTGAGACATAGGATCACGAAGAGGCGAAAGGGACGTTCGTGATCTGAGGACGACGGCAAAGATGAACCGATCGTCTATAGAAGGACAAGGCAGTGGATGCTTGTCCAAAGCCGAGGAGGACGGTGATTATGGGGCCGTTTGTCACATGAAGGCTAGGGTCACCATCCAGGAAGGAAATGGCGAGTTCGTTGGCTAGCTCAAGACGCTCACTGCTGAGGAGGCCGATCTTGAGATAAAGGATCACGTTGAGACCGAGGGGTCTGCCGTGTTCTGAGAACGTCGGCGCTGATGAAGCCGTTCGTCACATGAAGGCGAGGGTCACCATCTAGGAAAGGAATGGCGAGCCCGCTCGCTAGCTCAAGACGCTCGGCGCTGAGGCGGCCGATCTTGAGATAAAGGATCACGTTGAGACCGAGGGGTCTGCCATGATCTGAGGACGTCAGCGCTGATGAAGCCGTTCGTCACAAGAACGTGAGGGTCGCCATCCAGGAAGGGAATGGCGAGCCCGCTCGCTATTTCAAGACGCTCGGCGCTGAAGAGGCCGATCTTGAGATAAAGGATCACGTTGAGACCGAGGGGTCTGCCTTGATCTAAGGACGTCGACGCTGATGAGGCCTTTTGTCACATGAAGGCGAGGGTCGCCATCCAGGAAAAGAATGGCAAGCCCGCTCGCTAGCTCAAGCCGCTTGGCGCTGATGAAGCCGGTCTTGAGATAAAGGATCACGCTGAGGCTGAGGAGCCGTTCGTGATCTAGGGACGATGGCCATGATGGGTCGTCCGTCATTATAAAGGCGACGGTCCCCATCCGGGAGGGAATGGAGAGCCCAATCGCTAGCTCAAGACGCTCGGTGTTGGGGAAGCCGATCTTGAGCTATAGGATCACGGGGAGGCTGAGGTGTCGTTCGTGATCTGAGGACGAAGGAGATGATGAAGCTGTTCATCGTAAAGGTGACTGTCCCCATCTTGAGATAAAGGATCACGCTGAAGCCGAGGAGCCATTCGTGATCTGAGGACGACGGCACTGAGAAGCCGTTTGTCGTAAAGGTGGCGGTCCCCATCTTGAGATGAAGGATCATGCCGAGGCTGAGGACCCGTTCGTGATCTGAGGACGACGACGACGATGAAGCCGGTCCTTTGATGACGAACAGGCGTTGGCGCCCGTCTGAAAATGAAGGACGGTGTCAGACGCTCGTCTGACGATGAGGACGACACTGATGAGGTTGTCTGAAATTAAGGACGGCGTTTGGACGCTCGTCTGAAGATGAGGGATGGCGGAGCCGGTCCGGTGATGAAGGACCTGGCTTGGACGCTCGCCTGATGATGAGGACAACGCTGATGGGCCGTCTGAAAATGAAGGACGGTGTTAGACGCACGTCTGATGATGAGGGACCATGCTTGGCACTCGTCTGAAGGTGAAAGACGGCGGAGCCGGTCTGATGATGGACCTGGTTTGGATGCTCGTCCAAAGATGAGGGACGGCGTTGGACGCTCGTCCCCTGTTGACGATGGCGCTGATGAAGCCGGTCGTCTGAAGATGAAAGGCGGCGCTGGGCGCCTGTCCTTTGAGGATGACAATGCTGATGAGCCCGTCTGAGAATGAAGGATGGCGTTTGGATGTACGTCTAATGATGAAGACGACGCTGGGCGCTCGTGTGAAGATGAAGGACAACGCTGGACGCTCGTCCCCTGATGGCGACGATGCTGATGAAGCCGATCCGATGATGAAGGACCAACCTCTTGACGTTGGTCTGAAGATGAAGGACGGCTCTGGTGACACTCGTCTTTTGATGAAGGACAAGGCGTTGGCGTCTGCCTGATGATGGACGGCACTGACGACGCTCGTCCTTGGATGAAGGATAAGGCGTTGGCGCCCGTACGATCCGCATGTATGGTCTTGCTTCGTCCATGATGCATAGTGTTTGCCTGATATGTACTTAGCGAAGTATGTGGCTTGATTTGTTGGGATTTTATTTTTATTGCTCAAGACCGGCGAGTGCACGGATCGTCGGCTTCCCTCTTTTTTTAACTTCCTCTTTACTTCTTGGAATTTTATCAATTCAGGACCTGAAAGATAGACGAATTATCAATCCGGGACCTGAAAGATAAAATGCATCAATATAGGACCCGAATGATGAAAAACTATCAATTTAGGACCTAAATCATTGAAAACTATTAATTTAGGACCTAAGTTGTCATAAATTTTAGTGATTTTTTATTTTAAAATTTTTAAATATTATTTAGTTTTATTAAACTAATAAACTTTTGTGAAGAAAATTTTATCAAAAATTAGTAATGGAATTAATAAAAAATTAAAGAAATCAAAACCTATGGAACATTAGGTCCTAAATTGACAGTTTTCCATCATTCGGGTCTTATACCGATATGTTTCATCTTTCGGGTCCTGAATTGATAATTAATCTATCCTTCGGGTCCTGAATTGATAAAATTCCTTACTTCTTTGAGCGAGGAGTGTGGGATCCTTCTTTCAGGCTCGGCCGAGGGGGTTGCTATTCCTTCGGCCAATAGGGAGTCCGGGAGGGATTTTTTAGTCCCTTTGGTGTTGGATTTTTTAGTCCCTCTGGTGTTGGATTTTTTGTGTCGTAGACTCTTGGTCAGTTTCCGATGGCTGTCGTTTCCCAACCCCAAGTGTGGAGATTTTGTCACCTCGACCTTCTTTCAGGCTTGCCGACCTGCATATTACGCGAGGACGGCGCGGTAATCTTCTCGTTTCAAGACGTATGGCCCCTTCGTCCTGGGACATCGTTGGCCATACTTGGGCGTTTCGCCTTGAAAGGGCCGATACGATGTGCTTTGTTGCGTGGCTTCCTTTACTTAAATAAGCGGAACACAACTTTTATTAAGATCAGTGGCTCGAGGCCGAGGGTGGTAATCTTATCAACAACCTATTTAGGAGTTAGCTTCTTAGTGAGATTTTGACCTTGGGGTGGGGGCTTTGCCTGTCTGCACCTTCTTTGGCTTGCTGAGAGCTTCTGACCCATTAGAGTGTGAGTTTGTACGCGTCGTTCTTGATTGCGGAACTGATGATGTAGGGCTCTTCGTATCTTGAGGGCTAATTTTCCGCCTTCCTTCGGCTTGCTGGCTTCTCTTCGGTGAAGGACACAATCAGTGGATGTGACGCTTCTTTGGCTGGGGCTCCTCGAAGTCCTCGTCATCGCTGAGCCTCCCAATTTCACGTTTCTTCGTCGAGGTGTCCCCTTCCTGATTGCCGGTGTTCACCCAGGTGGTTTTCCTTGGAGTGCCTTTAATAAATTGGTGGAGTTCACCCCGTTGAATCAAGCGCTCAATGGCTTTCTTCAGCGCAACGCAATCGTCTTTATCGTGGGAGGTGTTCTTGTAATAACGACAATAAGTGCCGCCCTGGTGGACAGTGTAGATTTCTTTCGCCGACCGAGGATCCCTGGGAAAGAGATCCTGCTCCTCTGCGTAGTCGAGGATGGTTCTCACCGAGTGTGTGAGGGGAGTCATTGGTATATCCAACCTCGGCCACCATGGGCGCTCCTTCCGGCCCTGGCGGGCCTGGCCTCCATGATCTCGGCCCCCGGCTGAGGGTGCGCTTGGAGCCGGCGCATTGTTTATCTTCTTCGAGCCCCCATCCTTCTTGTGGGAGTGGAGCTCATTGGCGTCAGCATATAGGCTCCCTCGCTGGAGTGCCTTGGTGTATGACCTCGGTGGGTCGGTGATGAGGCTCCGTGCGTAAGGGCTGCTGCGGAGAACGCCTTGGAAGAGGACTAGGAGGGTGCGATCATCGTCACCTTCAACCTCGTCTGTCTCCTTTGACCATCGGTCGATGAAAGACCGAAGTGTTTCCTCGGACTGTTGTTTGACGGAGAGGAGATGGGAGAAATGTTTCTTCGCGTGCTTCCTTCCGGCAAAATGGGTGAGGAAGCGATGCGCGAGATCTTGCCATGAATCTACGCTTCCCTCAGGTAGCGCGTTGAATCACTCGTACGCTGGTCCCTCGAGAGTGGAAAGGAACCAACGACAGAGGTACTCGTCCGACACATTCATCATCAGCATGTTGTTCTGATAACAGTTGAAATGCTCTTGAGGGCCGGTGCGGCCGTCGTAGGTCTTAATAGTGTTCCCCCATTACTTCTTGGGTATTGGGGCCGAGAGTACCCTGGCGGTGAAGGGAGTTTTGGTCCTGATCTGGATGATGGGGTCACCGCGCCCTTCGGCCAGTTCCCTCTCCAAGGCGGTGACCTTGTGCAGAAGGGCGTTATAGCCAGGATCCCTGGACGTAGCGGCCGTACGTGTATCGTCCATTTGCTTTGCTTCCATTTGAGCGAGCCTCCTTTCAAGTTGGGTGATGACCTCATCCCGAGGGTCCTTGGCGGCCGTGGTGGCGCCTTGGGTTTGGTTGCGGGCTGCGTGAGCCGCATTGATGTGGTGACGTGCGTCCCCCCTCATGTAAATTGCCCTTGCCCTTGTCAAGACGGGGCCGTTCCGCTGTCCAGGATACGGACCACAAGCTCTCCCTTGGTGAGACAGGCTCACGTTCCCCGAGTCATCTCGCCGTCCTCTTCGATGCTGGCCGACGACGCGTGTCACCTAGTCTATCGAAAGCCGAGGCTTTTCCACGCGCTAGGGTCGGTCCAAATCGAGGAGGGGAAGCAGGATTGGAGCGGGAGGCTATGTCCTGGGGCCTGACCCCCTCATCATTGCCGACGTTCGTGACCAACAAATGAGGAGGGGGTGGTGGTGGTGTGGTGTTCTCCCCGGTCCTTGGCACCAACGCGCTTAGGACGGTGGGGTTCTGAGCCACACTATCGATGATGGCCGATAGGGCGGCCTGGAGCTGAGGATTAACCGTGGGAGTATCCTGCTGCCCTGATGCATGATCACTTTTGTCCATGCACTTCGTCTCAAGGCCAATACGGGCGTCTTGAGCGTTGCCTTTAAGCTGATTGCGGAGGTCGGTCGTGGGGTCGATAGTCTCCTCGAAGATCTCTTCGTCCCCTACCTTGTCGGCGGTAGCATCGCCCGATCGTTCTCGCTCCTCCTGAGTTTCGGGGATCGCCTTCCCGATGAGGTTACGGTTTGACCTTGCTCTTCCCATAGTCAGCTAGCTGTGCTTGGTAGCGACGAAAGATGCTAACTTGATTATTCAGGCTCTCAATGAAAGCCACACCAAGTGATAGAGTATAACTCTTAGAGAGAAGTGAGAGCTAGAGAGAGAAGTGCAATAAATATATTTGGTAATCATTTGCAACTACCCCCAATAGGAGTATTTATAGGGAACATATGGGCTGAGCTCCCAAGTCTTGGGCTTGGGAGGCCCATTACAATAGACGGCCTCTATTGGGCTCAGTACATTCGAATATATAAGCTAAGTATGCAAGTCTGGCTCTGTGTGCTCTCTGTGGCCGACGAACGTCTGGCCGACGGAGTTCCGGCCGATGGAGGCACCGGTCGACAGACGTGTTGCAGATGGAGACGCTCGGCCGGAGGAAACATGACCGATGGGGACGTGGCCGATGGGGACGCTCGGCCGATGGAGACTCAGCCGACTGGGGCACCCCGGTTCTCTTGGCTTCTGGACCATATTCGGAGTTGATGTCTATTTGGCCGATGGAGGTCCATCTGGCCGACGGAGGATCCAATGGGCGACATCTGTGTTTTCTCTTAGTCTTCTGAGTATGTGGGTCATGGGGTCTGGACCCATATACTCTATCATAAGATTTATTCAAAAAAAGACGAATAAAATTATTATGAGTATATAATACTGTAAAGCTCATTTGAGCGTAAAAATTGAACATAAATTACTATAATTAAAATTATTAAATTGTCATATATCATAAACAAACTTTATTTTAGTCATGAAAATATAAATATTTCATAATAGTTTTTTTTAGTTTTCATATTCAATTTTACTCTTTGTGGGTTTAAATTGTTTTTGTAATGCTTTTGGAAATTCCATGTTTAATACCTTTTCAAGAATTTTTAAACGTTCTTAATTTACATAAGTCTTCATCTTTGTTGATTCTATAATGCTACGTTTTTGTCACTTTTAAAATTTTCATTTTTATAATTAAAACAACAATATTTATTTTATAATTTATAAGTTCATATTTTATGCTCCATATTACTCTTTTTTAACTCTGGTTATAAAATTTGTTACATTTTTATTTTCATTGTTTTGTAAAGGGAACCTTTGATAATACTTTTTCAAACTTTTATATTTTATATGTATGCATTTGCACAAAAATACATTTTTGTAGTTTTTTCTAGTTTGTTTTGAGATGTTTTTACTTGGACTGTAATTTGCTGGTCTGGTCTGGTCTGGTCTGATCTGGTCTGGTCTGGTCTGAACTGGTCTGGTCTGGTTTCTTTGTATTTTTATAACTATCCAAGTCTGGTCTGGTCTGGTCTAGTCTGGTCTGAACTGGTCTGGTCTGGTCTGGTCTGCTCTGAATTACAGTTCAAGTAAAAACATCCTTGGTATGTATTCTATCGTTCAATTCATTATCTTTCAAACATGTATGCTTGAGATAGTTCAATAAGGCATGTCAAATATTTTATCTTATACCTTTTCCATACTGAAATTTTGTGCATGCAAAAATTATACTCCTACCTTACCGAAATTTCCGTATACCGTATTTTGGTATACATAATGTTAGTACCCAATTTTGATAAGATTTTGATGATGCCACTATACATGACACGTGTACATTGTGTCTCAATTTAATTTACAATAAGTGACAAAATTAATGTACAATTTTTATGACTAATAAAATGTGACCGGAAAAAGTAAAAATGCAATAGGGTAATTTTATTTACCTTAATAGGATATTTATATCCTACCGGTATATTTTATTATCCCACAAAAATTAAATGTCACAAAACAAGGCAAAGTTCGAAAATAAATGTACAATGAATGTATATGATTGGAGACAAAAACTTAACGGGTATTTAATACCGAATCAAGTACTGGGGACTACAGCATGGGATACACACCTGGAAGAAGATGCCGCGGCCGAATTATTTATAAACAAATACACCAGCTGCAATTAAAGCTCCAGCACAAGAAGACAAGAGTACTACTCGTACTCTTTGTTGGTCCCGTTTGTAATGGAAACAGTCTAGAGGGGGGGGGGGTGAATAGACTGTTTAGGAATTTAAACTTTTCTCTAAGTCAAGTCAGACTTAACAGAGATGGTCCAAATCTGGTGACAGAGATGGTCAAGTTCTGATGGCAGAACTAGACCAGGCAGCGGATAAGTTTCTGTCCGGGTAGCCTCTTGAAGAAAACTAAGGCAAAATGCCTTTCTGATAACTCTGAAGGAAGATCTGCTGGACACAGAGTCCAACCTTAAGAGTTAGTCAGTAGAATCTTAAGTGCAGGAATTAAAAGCTTAAAGTAAGTGACACCGGGGTTTTTATAGTGGTTCAAGGAACAACTTGTTCCTCTAGTCCACTGTTCCACTAAGCTTGCAAATACAACAGTTTACAACGCCTTAGTCCCTAGAGCTTAAGAAGCACTCCTCGTCTTCTTCAAGTCTAGTTGCCACCCGGGATGCAGTCTTGCTTCCTGATGGCTGGTCTCGTTTCACTGAGTCTCTTGAAGTATCCCCACTTCACTTACTCCAGCTAGTTTGAGACGTCCCTTCTTTTTCAAGAAGTGTTTGATATAAAATCAGTTTTCTCCAACGTTGCTTCTTCACAAAGGATGAGTATATGAAGCTCTCGAAGTGATGAAGAACTGAGTAACTTTGCAGTTTTCTAGTTGGATGAAGGATAGGAAAGTATATCTTCCAACTGGAGCCTTTTCTTGTCTAAGAATGAAGTTTGAATCTCAAGAAGGTTGTTTACGCAAAGTTATCTTGGCAAAGTTATCTTCTTAGTTCTTCAGAGTGTATCTTATATACTGGGAGCAGTCTTCCCGTTGGAGTGTAGAAGACAGCTTCATTAAATGCATGTACTGTTGACTTGACCGGTTGGACCTTCGACTTGCTATTTTGGGGGCGTAAAGATACTCGCATGGTCAATCATCAGCTTTAAATATCTCTTCGTACGTACAGCATTAAATGTGCATTTAATGCGTGTACAGTGCCATGTTTCCGTTGAAAGGTTCGTAACCGTTAGGGGATTTCCCGTTAGTTTAACGACCGTTGGAAAGGCTTCCGGAATCTGGTGGATTTAGCAGAGTCCAAAGAGGTTCTCTGGTCCAATCTCTGAAGTCCGTGTCTGTTGCCAACTCTGGTATCTTTCTGATAACCAGTTTCTGATGGCTTCTCTGGTGAGCAACTCTTGGAGCAACTCTGGTAGAGGCAAGATGAAACTCTGGCAGGCAGACTAAGCTAAAACATACAAAAGAAATTCTAATACACAATTTCTAATGGGGTACTTTCAAATTCTAATTAACCTAGCATCATCAAAATCTAAATACATTTATTCCTTACACTCTTCAAAAGTTCAACGGCAGAGATCAATCTATCCTAACCAACGGATAAGATTAATTAGCCAAAAAGCCTATAAATAGAGGCTGAAACGAAAGTTTCTAACCAAGCATTTGAGCATCCAAAGAGAGAATTTCTATCACGAGCATTTAAGAGATATCTAGCAAAAGAGAAAGTGCTATTCTAAACTTTACTCTCTGCTTGCACTCATGCTTCACTAAACTTCGAGTTTACAAAGCTTTTCATTGCCAAATCATAGAAGTTTAGTTCCTAGTTGGAGGTTAGAACTTTCTTGTAACAAATCAGAAATTGTTGTAAACACTTCTGGAGGACAGTTGTTCCCGGCCTGAGTGTGGTTAGATAGATAGAGTACCTTTTGATCCCCACTGGGTCATTAGAGAAAAGTCTAAGGACTGAGTAACTTTGAGTGGTGCTATACTCACTGTGAAAAACCTTCAATCTAGGCCTAAGTGTTGTAAAGGCTAGATTGACACTAAGTGTATTGGGCTTAATACTTTAGTGAAATCCATCTGAAAGAGGGTGGGACTGGACGTAGGAGGATTACACCACCTCTGAACCAGGATATACTGTGTGTTGATTTACATTCATTCAATAAAGCACACACTTAGCACTTCTTACAAAAAGATTGAAGTTTGCCAGCAAAATCTTAAGCAGTTGTCTTAACTGAACCAACTGCTTATCCTACTGCTTAATCACTTACTTTCTTTGAGACCATTTTCACACCAGAGACGCACCTCACCATCACTAAAAGGTCTTCTCTACCATTTCCCAGTAATTCACTTTCTAAGTATAGCAGGTGCCTCAGCAGTTCCCTGGTGTCCACCCAACTGCTGAGCCCTCTGCTCATATATAAGTCACTTCCTGTGACCATCTCAGGTTCACCAGTCAGTCATAAATATCATTATCAAAAAGTGTGTTCAAAATCAATCCCAGAAAGTCAGATCAAAATCTGAGCAGGTACCTCAGCAGTTCCCTCATCACCACTCAACTGCTGAGACCACTGCTCCAGTAAAACTTCACCTTATTCCTGCTAAAGCACCTTTTCTGAAAGCCCTCATCATCCTAAACAATATTCCATCATCATTTTCATCATAAAGTCTGTATTTGTCTAGCAGTTGCCTCAGCAGTTCCCTACTACCTAGCCAACTGCTAAGCCAACTGCCAAGCCAACTGCTAGCTATCTATGTCCAATCTTCCCCAGATCAGAAAGTGGTTAAAACACTCATTATATAAAGGGTAAAGACTTCCGTTGTGCATCTATTAATCTCTCAAAAGATTATAGATCAACTCCTCTAGAGGGAAATCTTTGTAAAGGTCGAAAAGATTTAAAAGTCTATTCACCCCCCCTCTAGACTTTAACCCTATCCGGGACCATCAAGTGGTATCAGAGAAGAGTGTTCCTAGAGTCATTTATTGACTAGTTTGAACTAAAGATCCAAAGCCACTTCCCCTCTCAAACACTTTCTAAACAATGGACAGTCAACTAGCCAAAAACCTCCTATTCAACTTAAACAAATTTGATGATTGGAGAATCATGATGAAGGCACATCTCAGTGCCTTACATGATGAGATGCTGGAAGTGATCACTACTGGACCTATCATGATAATGAAGGTCAGCACATCCAAAACTGATGACCAGGAGGATGTGTACATTCTCAAGCCCAAACTAGAATGGACAACTGAGGACAGAAAGAGAAATAACCTTGATAACATTGCCAAGGATATTCTCTTCAAATCTGTTGATGAATCCATATTTCCCAGGATTAGGAAATGTGAAACTGCAAAGGACGTTTGGGATGAGCTCACAAAAATTGGAGCTTGTGATGAACAGGAGAAGGACAACAAACTGACCATGGCTCTCAAGAAATTTGAGGACTTCAAGATGCTGCAAAATGAGTCCATCCATGAGATGGAATCTAGGTTCCTAAAGATCACAGCAGAGGTCTCATACCTAGGGAAAGATCTACCTCAAAAAGAGATTTCCCTTAAAGTCTTGAGAGGTCTGCCCTCTAAATGGGACATGAAGGTGACTGCTATGAGAGATAGCAGAGATCTAAGAATCTTATCAACTGATAAGCTCTTCAGTGATCTCAAAGCCCATGAATTTGAGATGAAGGAAATAAAAGAAGAAAAGGAAGGTGAATCCAAGACACTAGCTCTAGTGTCTGAGCCTGACCCTTCAAAATCAAGTGAAAAAATCCCTCAACAACCTCCTTACTGACGACCAGTTTGCCATGTTTGTAAGGAAGTTTAAAAGGTTCATGAAGAAGAAGGGAACTGCTCCAAAAAGACCATACAATCTGTCACCCAGGAGACAAGGGAGACCTCAAACCAGCGAGTAAACTGTCATGTGCTACAACTGTAGACAACCAGGACATTACAAGAATGAATGCCCTCTGCCCTTAGCCCAGAAATATCAAGGGCAGCATGGGACTGGTTACAAAGATGGTTACAAGAAGGACTTCAAAGGCAAAAGACAAGCCTTTGTTAGTGAAAAGAAAAAGGAGGAACCCCAATATGAAGATGAAAGCAGCTCAAGTTATGAAAGCTCTTCATCTGAGAGCTCAGAGGAAGCACTTCTATGCCTGGGATCCTGGAAGATGGGTGAAGATGGCAGCAGTTGTCTCACTGCAGAGAGCAGCAGGTGGCTCAGTGAATCTTCCACCAGCTCAAGTGAAAATAATGCAAGCAACTCTCCCAAATGCTTAATGGCCAAGGACCACTACAACGATGTCGAGGTAACATCCTGCTCCTCCTATAGCTCTAGTGATTCTGGATCAAACAATATAACACTAGAATCTTTATTACAAGATTTCCAGAAAGTCCAGAATCACCACGTTCTCTTAAATGCTGAAAATGATAGACTGAAACAAGACATTAAGGCAATTCATTCCAAATTACTAGATGCCTTAAGGAAAAATGATGTCTTAGAAAAAGAGAACAAAGAGCTGAGAAACTCCAGCACAAATAATAAAGACTCTCACCTTACTGCTGAAGTTACTCCAAATAGGAAGAAAAGAGGTCTTGGTTACTCATCCCCCACCAGACTCACTCAAAACAGTACATCTACAAGCAATACTTCATACATAAGAAAGCTCACTTACCAAAAACCCCATCCCCCAAATATTCCCAAAAGAAGGAACCAACCTGCTCCCAAACCAAAATCCAAACACATGTATAAATCAACACCTCCTCATCATCTAAACCAAAGAACCTGTTGGCAACCAATCAATAAGACCAACCACAGCAAAAATACCAAGCAGACTCCTCAAATAAATAAACCATTTCCCACCTCAAGGAGGAAAATGATTAACAAGTATATAGCCACCCATTTTGATTACAACACCTCAAATGGCTATAGACCAATCTGCTTAGAACTCAATGGTTCTAGATGGGCATGGATGCCTAAACTTGTACAAGGGAAGTCGCCCACTAACATGTGGACTACTGCTCAACATTAATTTATACAGGAAGGTGCTAGAGCAGCTGAAACACAAACATGGTACATAGATTCAGGCTGCTCCAGGCACATGACGGGCAGCAGGCGGCTCCTGTCAAACTATACAACAAGGGTAGGACCCAAGGTAACATTTGGGAATGTGGAAAAACAAGGAGAAACCAAAGGAGCAGGAGATCTATCAATTAATGGACTTACAATCCAAAACATATCATATGTTAAGGGTTTATAGTTCAATCTCATAAGCACAAGCCAGCTCTGTGACAATGGCTACAACGTTACGTTCTCCAAAGACATCTGCTTGATCAGAGATGTCAATAATGACAAACTTGTGCTCACTGGTAGAAGGAAGAAGGACATGTATATTGTTGATTGGAGTTCTGCAAAGGAAGGAATCTGCTTAGTAACAAAGGCAGATTCTGTCACGCCCCGGACCTAGCCGGACATGTCAACAACCCGCCGTACAGTACGAATAGTCAACCGCAGTACAACTCATCCATACTATACAAGGCATCTTGAATACCATTCACACGTAGTACATCCATAAACAAACATAATGTAAAACATTTATTAAAGTAGCGGAAACAATTGATACAAGTGTTCAAGCCACACTTGGCATAATTAGGCATGCAAGCCCCCAAAGTAATTATTCAGAAAATATTATCCATGAGCATTGTTTTAAATTGTTTTCCCAAAACAGAAACGGAAGAAGCACGAACCACGTCTTCTCCCTTTGATCCTCCCGAAGCAACGAGCGGTGGCAGCAACTTTCAAGTTCTACCTGAAACTGTGAGGTGGCCTCCCCCGTGAAGGGGTGGTTAGTACTTGGAAACATTTGACAAGTACAATAGCAACTATACTAAGTATAATCAATGTTTAAATTTCTAAGACCCTCAATCTAGGGTGATATTATATTATAGACCATAACCCTCAGTTATCCCCTTTTTTCAAAATGTACTTACTTTATATAAAGTCAAATAATCGGCCCGTGGGCCCATATTCATTTAGAATTCATCATTTCCATTCCCCCGTGACCGCAAGTCACGATAACCCCGTGGGGTCCCATCGAGCCCCAATTGTATAGCAAGGGCTCGGCCCAACTACATTTCTATACAATCCTCTAACTCAATATAACACATCAAAATTGTATGGCAAGGGCTCGGCCCAACTACCTTTCCATACCAACCATAACTTCGTGGCAAGGGCTCGGCCCAACTACGTTTCCACGAAGATCACAAATACATGGCAAGGGCTCGGCCCAACTACGTTTCCATGCTAATCATATTACATGGCAAGGGCTCGGCCCAACTACATTTCCATGTCATCCTAGAGTCCAACTCTAATTATTTCCATAATCCAATTCTCAAGCAAATCCTATGCCTAGAATCAATTCCCTTGGGTAGCCTTTAGGCCTACCCCTAACACACCTTAGTGTTCATACAATTCAACCTTAAAGTATCTCTTGAGACTACTTAAGGCATATCTATTCACAATCCTACCTCTCAGGATTTATTTCATCATTTATTTATATAAATCCCCCGACTAGTATTTTGATACTAGTTGGGTAATCTTAGAACATGCCAAGTTCCTATTTTCCAATTGACATTTCATTTCAATTGATTTTCCAACTCAAGTATAGTTTGAACCCAATATCAAAAATATCACTTTAATCCATTCATGAATTTCATACATGAAGTAAAAGTATATTTTATCACAATGTCATCATAGTTAATTCCGTTAACATGCCGTTCCATTCATTTCACACAATCATACACAATTATTCTAAATTTGTATATCATGCTTCATTCACTCATATCAATAGTATTTTCATTAAGCATTATTACTCATTAATAATCCATGGAAATCACTTTTAATAACTTAGGTAATCTTATGAAATTAACCCAACAATTATAAGCAATATAGTCAGCCATCCTCACCTCGTGATGTGCTACGATAGTTGCCTTTGTTAAGCCCCTCGATCAATCCCCGTTCTAGGCCGATTGAAAGTGGAAAACTGGATTTCTGGGCAAAAGCCGGGCGGCTTTCACGAAAGCCGGGCGGCTTTCGTAGTCTGCAACTACGAACAGCTCCCTATATGTGGCGGTTTCCGGCGATTTCGACTCCTATCGATTCACCAACTCTTCTAAGTTAATTAACACCACTTTATAACAATATTCTACACTTTTAAACGTGTAGAACTCGAGGTTTAATCCCCCATATGATTTCTTAAAAATCATACACAATAAAACTAGTTAAAAGAACCATATGTGTTCTTACCTCAAGGCTTAGCTTTTTCCTCTATGGATTCTTCTCTCTTCTTGGCTCCTCAAGCTCCAGAACTTTGAGAGCTCTTCCCTGGACCTTATCTCTCTATTCTATCCTTCGTATGGTGTAGAATGAGGGAGGAGTCCATCAAGTCATTTCACCTTGTGTGGATGGTGCATGAATGAGACAAGGAGGGGTGTGGTTTTGTCCCCCAGCTACCCTCTCCTTCATAAGTCCGCATATGCCATATTTGGATGTCCCATTCCCATTAATTTGGTCAATCAGCACCCATAAAAACGTGGTGTGGCCCCCACTCATGTGGGAGGTCATCCCATTATGTCCCGGTGTGTACAATCGGCCCCGCAAGTTGTATTTTTCGGACTAGTTTACTCATATTTTATTTTATCGGGCCGGACAAAATATATCACGCGTTCCCCATAATTATGGGCCTTTAGAATAGATGTACGTTCCCCAACATTAATTTAGGAGTCTCCGAAACTCATTTCGGGCTGTTATCCGCTAAATTATCAATACCGGTATGTTATCTGTACCAAGATGAATATAATATGTGGTCCGGGAATTATCGGGCGGTCCCCGTTCCCGCTGTGGGCCCCACATGCAATTTACTATTCACGTAAAAGAAATGATAAAATTTAACAATTACGTAAATTCATAAATCATCTTTCAAGGTTTATCACATAATTTACTAAAAGTAAACATGCTTGGGGACGGTGTCACAGATTCAAACTTAAGTTGGGAATGGCACAACAAATTAAGCCATCTAAACTTCAAAACAATCAACAAACTGTCCCGAAAAGGTTTGGTGAAGGGACTCCCTGAAATCAACTTAAAAAAGGATCACCTCTGTGATGCTTGTCAAAAAGGGAAACAAACCCAGGTATCTTTCAAATCAAAAGAAGTCGAATCATCAACTAGGCCCTTAAGCCTTCTACACCTTGACTTGTTTGGACCAGTTGAACCAACAAGCTTAAGTGGTAGAAGGTACACCCTGGTTGTAGTTGATGATTATTCTAGATACACTTGGACCATATTTCTAAAGAAGAAGAATGAAACAGAGAAGAAAATGCCTGAATTGATGAGGCTAATTCAAAATGAGAAAAGTCTCTCAATCCAGAAGATCAGGTCAGATAGAGGTACTGAATTTCTCAACTCAATAATAACTCAGTACTGTGAAGAAAATGGAATCCATCATCAAACCTCAGCAACAAGAACACCTCAACAAAATGGTGTTGCTGAAAGAAGAAACCGAACTCTCAAGGAAGCAGGAAGGACAATCTTAGAAGCAGATGGATTACCCAAAAGATTTTGGGCAGAAGCAATCAACACTGTTTGCTACACTCAAAATAGAAGTCTTATTCATAAGACTCACAAGAAGACACCATATGAGCTATGGAAAGAAAGGAAGCCTAATGTCAGTCATTTCCATGTGTTTGGATCCAAATGCTTTATCCTAAACAATGGAAAAGACTATCTCAATCCATTTGATCCCAAATCTGATGAAGGGATCTTCCTGGGCTACTCAACAACTAGCAAGGCATTCCGAATTCTCAACAAAAGAACTCTGGTGGTAGAAGAATCAATCCATGTGGTATTTGAAAACCACCCCACTGCTCAAGTAAAAGAAAAAGTTGAGTCATCAAAATCAAGGGACACTGAAAAGGCTCCAAGCTGCCTTCCAAACATTAGTGTTAAAAAGGATGAAAATGCAATTGATTCAAAAGGGAGCCGACTGCCAGCAGTTGCCTCAAATGGCAACCAACTACCAGCAGTTGACTCAACTGACAGCCCACTGCCAGCAGATGACTCACCAAAAGACAACCTTCCAAGCACTCATGACATTCCCAATCTTCCTACTCTACCAGATAATAGTGAAGAAGAAGAAGAGGAGGATGATGAACAACAAGTTCAATCCAAAACAACCACATCTGATGTTCCATGGTTGAGCAAACATCCTCCTCACCAAATCATTGGAAATATCAATACAGGGGTTCGTACCAGATCAGCAATTCAGAGAGAAGCACTATTCACATGCTTCATCTCTCAAATTGAACCCAAGAAAGTTGAACAAGCCCTGCTTGACTCTGACTGGATACAAGCCATGCAAGAAGAACTCAACCAGTTTGAAAGAAACAATGTATGGGAGCTTGTGTCCAGATCCTATCATCAACATGTGATAGGAACTAAATGGGTATTCAGAAACAAAATGGATGAGGAAGGCACCATTATCAAGAACAAGGCAAGACTGGTAGCCAAAGGCTACTGCCAAGAAGAAAGTATAGATTTTGATGAGACATTTGCACCTGTTGCCAGATTGGAGGCAATAAGAATCTTCTTGGATTATGCTGCTCATAAGCAATTCACAGTCTATCAAATTGATGTGAAAAGTGCCTTCCTGAATGGTCTACTAGAAGAGGAGGTCTATGTGGAGCAACCTCCTGGGTTTGAAATCAATAGAGAGAAAGATCAAGTCTACAAATTGCATAAGGCTCTTTATGGACTCAAGCAAGCCCCAAGAGCATGGTATGACACACTCTCTGAATATTTAGTGAATAATGGATTCACTAAAGGCAAAGTAGACAAGACTCTATTCAAAATTGAAGAAGGCTCCCGCATACTGCTTGTTCAAATCTATGTTGATGACATAATTTTTGGAAGTTCAAATCAAGCACTATGCGAGAAATTTTAAAGTCTCATGCAAAGCAAGTTTGAAATGAGCATGATGGGAGAGTTGAATTATTTTCTGGGGTTACAAGTGAAGCAGACTCCAAATGGTATCTTTATCAACCAAGCCAAGTATACAAGAGATCTCATGAAAAAGTTCAAAGTTGAGAACAAGTCCACAGTGAAAATTCCCATGAACACATCCCAAGGTCTAAGTCAAGATGAAGATGGCAAAGATGTTGATCCTACACTTTATAGAGGCCTAATTGGTTCCTTGTTATATCTCACCACTAGTAGGCCAGATATATCCTACTCAGTTGGTGTATGTGCAAGGTTTCAATCAAAGCCCAAGGAAAGCCATCTTCTGGCTGCAAAGAAGATTTTGAGGTATCTAAAAGGTAATCCTAACTCTGGATTATGGTACCCAACAAATGGAGGCTTTGACCTCTATGGATATTCAGACTCTGACTTTGCCAGATGCATAATTGATAGAAAAAGTACATCAGGTACCTGTCAATTAATTGGTGGAAGACTTGTCTCTTGGTTCAGCAAGAAACAAAATTCAATTACTACTATCACTGCTGAAGCTGAATACATAGCTGCAGGCAGTTGCTGTGCTCAAATCCTATGGATGAAACAACAATTGAAGGATTATGGAGAAGAAACAAAGGAAATCAGCATTCTGTGTGATAATACAAGTTGTATAGCTATCACTCATAATCCAGTATTTCACTCAAGAACCAAACACATTGAGATCAGGCATCACTTTATCCGAGAGCATGTTGAAAAGAAGACTATCAAGCTAGAGTACATTCCTACTGAGAAGCAGTTGGCTGACATATTCACCAAGCCATTGAATGAAGCAAGATTCAATGAACTAAGACAGGAGTTTGGAATGCTAGATGATCTAGATCAAGTGAAGGAATAGCCCTACACCCACTCAGGGGGGCATAACACCATAAACAAGGGGGAATTCCTAGCCACCTGCTGAGGGGGAATTTTTGTGAAGCACTCTGGAGTAGGCACCTGCTAAAGGTAGGCTACTCAAAACATCAAAGGAATGAAGCATCAAGGTCCAAATAAGTCACTGTCAGGATATCTAGATCAAAAGGAGTCAAAATTCACAAAATTGGCTCAGCAGTTGACTGTATCATAGCAAGAAGTGGGCTCAGCAGGCGACCGGCCACTAGTCCACTGCTACTGCTAAAAAGAAAGAATATACACACTCTCTCAACAAGGAGGAAAAACATCTAGAAAGGGAAGGAAAACTAATGGAGGGAAAAATGATGGCTCAATATTTCGCACACGTAACTGCCAGCAGGTGACTGCCTCTGAAGCAGGGCACTGCGTGAGGCCGGCAGCTGGCTCAATTTCTGACAAATGTACCTGGAATCTCAGATCATGGATTATATCATCTTGATCACCTCATATTAAGGATTCCAAAAAGGTACTGGTTGCTCTCAAAAATCATCAGAAATCTACTCAAAAATTAGCCCTCTGCTACCAGTGTGAACGCAGTAAATACTGAAAAACCTAGCCGTATTCTCCAACGGCTATATTCCAACGGCTAGTTCCCGATAGCCTATAAATACTCCCTCCGTACAAACTCCTCACACTTTTCACTCTGCAATCTCTTTCTATCTATTCTAAGCTCTCAAACTCTCTGAAAAGCTTTCGCACTTAAACAAACACTTCCATCCCCATACACACCAAAGATGGCCTCATTAACCCAGATTTCCAAATCCATCTTCACCGGTTCCATTCTAAACACTCCCAAGATCCTTGAAAAGGCATAAAACCAAGACCTAATGAGGGAGCTCCTAAGAAAACTTGAAACGACAGGGCTAATGACAATGGTTACCTTCCCCTATCCTTGTTTTTATCCAGAAACAGTAGCAGAGTTCTACGTTAACTCCACGCCTAAGACATTGAAATCCGTTGTACTTGGATTTGAAGTAGAGATCAATGAAGAAAAAATAAAGGAACTGCTCTCCTTACCTGGGGACGAAGCCCCAAATGTGACATACCTCAACCTAGACGAAGAAAGCTTCAAAGATACAGTCTTCCTACCTAGTGCTCAACACCTCAACACACTAAAGGTGAAGAAGAAGTTGATGGTTCAAGAGTACTCCCTTCTGCTCGACATCCTCTACAAATGCATTGACACCAAAAGCACGGCTCTAGATGAAATCAACGCAAAAAGGGCAGTTCCATTGGCTGCAATTATCTCAGGCATCCCTCACAACTGGTCAAGGTATGTCCACAACCAACTTTAAGAATTTGTCAACAAATCTCACGAAGAAAGAAGAAAAGACAACACCTTCCCATGGGTAGGATACAGCTATCTCATTGGAGAACTCTTGAAAAGGAAAGGACTGGTAGGGGAAGTCAAAGAAGAAACCAACTGGAGGAAATTCCTCCACCAAACCTCCAAAGCAGGGGCTCCACAAATACCAAGGGCAGACCCCTCCTTTGTCTCCAACGAACTACTCTTGGTATCTTTCAAAATGGATACCAAGACAGCAAAACGGCTTAGATCTGGGTGCAAGGCAAGCACATCCCAGAAACCAAGGACGGCAACAAGAAACCTACAAGCCGAAATGGAAGAAGCAGCATCTTCTCTGGCACCCATTCAAGAAGAAGAAGCAGTGGCCTCCCCTCTTGCCATCATTCAAGAAGAAGACGCAGTTGCCTCTTCTCCCCTAGCCATCAAGGATACAGCAGAGCACTCACCCAGCTCATCAAATGGAAGTAATAGCTCTGAACTACCCTTATCTGTACTCATTCCGAGAATTACTCAACAGGGAGAGAAGGTGACTCCCCAAGATACAGAGCAGATAATACAGCAAGAAGAGCAGGTGGCTCTCCTACTAGAGCAGTTGGGTACTTCATTTCCAGTAGTGGACTCATCCAAGCTGCCCCTCCAAGAAGCTGCGCAGGTGGCTCCTCTCAACGAGCAGCCCCCTCCATCACAAGCAGAAGATTCACCCAAAATCACACCCCTAGAGCAATTGGACGCTGAATTTACAAGAGTCAAGGCCTGGAGATCATGGAAGCTATCTAGGAGCCGCCTTCAAGTTGAAAACTTCGCACACTTTGTCGAAGAAGAAGACTTTGTGGTGGATTGGCTAGGCACTGAAAATATGGCGGATGCAACCAAGATGCTAAAGATAAATCAAGTCTATGCACTAAAGAAGAAGAATCTCACTGCCAAATCCCACATAGAAGATGGCAGTGATGATGATGATGATGATAATGCTGACAACACACCAAAGGGACTGCCAAGATCAAGAGGTAAGCAAACCGTTCACTCCTCCTCCTCTAGTGATAAACAACTCAGACAGACTCTTGAGAAATCAAGGTTGGAGACTAAAGGAGGTGGGGAATCCTCTAAAGCACCCCAGAAACTATTGGTTGCTACTATCCAGCAGGGGACTGCTATGATAGATCTCAACTTGGAACCCCACCAAGAAACAGCTCCTGAGCAGCCTGCCACGTCCAACGAAATTAAAAACCAACTTCAACATGAGGATGAAGAAGACACTCCAACACTAGCAGAGGTCTTTATCAATGAAAGAAGAGCAACCACAAAATTCATTAGCAATGCTGAGATACGCCTACACAAGAGACTGATCAAAATGAAGAAGCATTTTGATGAGCTGCTAGAGATGAGGTTCGCTGAAGTACACTGCCATCTAAAAAGCAACTTGATGATACAACAAGTATTCAACTCAGAGCAGAAAGCTCAGCTCAACATTCAACTCTCAAACCAACCAGCTCAGATGGAGGCACTTCGCAACGAACTTGAAGCCTTGAAAGCCCGGGATGAAGAGCTGGACAATCAGATTGTTGACTCACTGAAGAAGCTAAGGGAAAAAGAACTAGCAGTGGCCTCCCAAGCAGCAGAGCCCTCTGCCCAGGTACCTCCTACCATTTCTTTACCTCCTAACCTTGAGCAGGCCCTTAAGACCATTCAAGAACATGAGGAATTCATCCAAAACATAAAAACGAAGGAGCTTCCAGCAATGCTTAAGCTCTCTCAGACGGTTGTAACAAAGCAAGTCGAGCACTCAAATGCCATTGGACAAACTCGAGCAGACATGGCATCCAACCTCAACTCCCTACACCAAGCAACTCAAAAGGAATTCCTACAGCATGGAAGTGACCTTCAGAGACTGGGACAAAACTTGGAAACCACTCACCAACGACTTCAAAACCTGGAAAATGAAGTCAAGGATGAAGTAAAGACTGACATTTTGGACATCAACAATCACATCAAGGCACTATCCATTCAAGTATATGGACTCAATCCAATAAGAAGAACAGCTGATGACATTGATGATGACATTGAGGATCTTTTTGATGAAAGCTACATCCCTGATGCTGCCAAAAGGGGGGAAAATACTCCTTCAACATAAGCAGGTCCCTCCTCCTCCAAAAGATCACAAGCAGCTAAGAAAGCAGTAGAAACCAGAAAGAAGAACCAACGCCTCAAAGAAGAAGCTGAGATCAGAAGAAGAAAAGCAGAAGAGGCCAAAGCCAAGGAAGAAGCCAAGAAGAAACAAGAAGAAGACAAGCAAGAGTAGGCTAGATATTGAAGTCCGAAAAAGACTATAAACTATTGTACTCTAGAAAGTAGAACAATGTACAAAAAAATTTCAAAGAAAATCAATAAAATTGTTTGTTACTTGTGTTGTATAGTTTTGGCATCATCAAAAAGGGGGAAATTGTTAGTACCCAATTTTGATAAGATTTTGATGATGCCACTATACATGACACGTGTACATTGTGTCTCAATTTAATTTACAATAAGTGACAAAATTAATGTACAATTTTTATGACTAATAAAATATGACCGGAAAAAGTAAAAATGCAATAAGGTAATTTTATTTACCTTAATAGGATATTTATATCCTATCGGTATATTTTATTATCCCACAAAAATTAAATGTCACAAAACAAGGCAAAGTTCGAAAATAAATGTACAATGAATGTATATGATTGGAGACAAAAACTTGACCGATATTTAATACCGAATCAAGTACTGGGGACTACAGCATGGGATACACACCTGGAAGAAGATGTCGCGGCCGAATTATTTATAGACAAATACACCAGCCGCAATTAAAGCTCCAACACAAGAAGACAAGAGTACTACTCGTACTCTTCAAAAGTTCAACGGCAGAGATCAATCTATCCTAACCAACGGATAAGATTAATTAGCCAAAAAGCCTATAAATAGAGGCTGAAACGAAAGTTTCTAACCAAGCATTTGAGCATCCAAAGAGAGAATTTCTATCACGAGCATTTACGAGATATCTAGCAAAAGAGAAAGTGCTATTCTAAACTTTACTCTCTGCTTGGACTCATGCTTTACTAAACTTCCAGTTTACAAAGCTTTTCATTGCCAAATCATAGAAGTTTAGTTCCTAGTTGGAGGTTAGAACTTTCTTGTAACAAATCAGAAATTGTTGTAAACACTTCAGGAGGACAGTTGTTCCCGGTCTGAGTGTGGTTAGATAGATAGAGTACCTATTGATCCCCACTGGGTCATTAGAGAAAAGTCTACGGACTGAGTAACTTTGAGTGGTGCTATACTCACTGTGAAAAACCATCAATCTAGGACTAAGTGTTGTAAAGGCTAGAATGGCACTAAGTGTATTGGGCTTAATACTTTAGTGAAATCCATCTGAAAGAGGGTGGGACTGGACGTAGGAGGATTACACCACCTCTGAACCAGGATATACTGTGTGTTGATTTACATTCATTCAACAAAGCACACACTTAGCACTTCTTACAAAAAGATTGAAGTTTGCCAGCAGAATCTTAAGCAGTTGTCTTAACTGAACCAACTGCTTATCCTACTGCTTAATCACTTACTTTCTTTGAGACCATTTTCACACCAGAGACGCACCTCACCATCACTAAAAGGTCTGCTCTACCATTTCCCAGTAATTCACTTTCTAAGTATAGCAGGTGCCTCAGCAGTTCCCTGGTGTCCACCCAACTCCTTAGCCCTCTGCTCATATAAAAGTCACTTCTAGTGACCATCTCAGGTTCACCAATCAGTCATAAATATCATTGTCAAAAAGTGTGTTCAAAATCAATCCCTGAAAGTCAGATCAAAATCTGAGCAGGTACCTCAGCAGTTCCCTCATCACCACTCAACTGTTGAGACCACTGCTCCAGTAAAACTTCACCTTATTCCTGCTAAAGCACCTTTTCTGAAAGCCCTCATCATCCTAAACAATATTCCATCATCATTTTCATCATAAAGTCTGTATTTGTCTAGCAGTTGCCTCAGCAGTTCCCTACTACCTAGCCAACTGCTAAGCCAACTGCCAAGCCAACTGCTAGCTATCTAAGTCCAATCTTCCCCAGATCAGAAAATGGTTAAAACACTCATTATATAAAGGGTAAAGACTTCCGCTGTGCATCTATTAATCTCTCAAAAGATTATAGATCAACTCCTCTAGAGGGAAATCTTTGTAAAGGTCGAAAAGATTTAAAAGTCTATTCACCCCCTCTAGACTTTTACCCTATCCGGGACCATCACATAACTCTCAACACAACAACTTATCTTAGGCTAAGGCTATTTGTAGTGGAGAGATTTTAGGAATCCAAAAGGTTAAAATGGAACTTTTGGACTCCTAAATGTGTGTAAAGAAGGATTAAGAGGGGTGTTTAAAAGTGGGTAAGGAGGTTAAGGGTGTTGTTAATAAAGGGTGAATTGACTCCTAAATGATGATGTCATTCATGTGTCATTAAACCTCAATTTATCTTAAATCTTTTAACTTTTTTATTTGTATTCCAAATTTTCAAAAAATATTACGTATATCAAATTTAATGATTTTTCATGATCTTTCATATGACACCAATATATAGAACAAATATTACTTTATTCGTGTTTCTTAATATGTGTGCCCAACCTCATGTTGCAAGATTTCTAGAACGGAGGAAGTATATAAAATGAAAAAACTTTGAAGTTTTAACTTGTTGAAGTTTTCTTGAACAAAAAAAACACGAAACACAAATTTTTAATTCATGAAGGCTTCACAAATAACTGAATATTTCATAATCAACTTTATTTGAGCTAAGTTTATTTTTGTTAACCGAAAAATGTTAAAAAAATTAATGAAATTTATTTAATTTTAAATCGAAATGTGTATTTTTTATTTCATAATTATTTAGGAAAAAATTAAAAGGAAAACCTTACTTATAATAATTTCATTAATGTTTTACTGAATTGATATATATACAAATATGATAAGTGCATTTTATTGATGGTGGTGGAATTCAAAGAAATAAGAGCCTATACACTGTTTTCATATGGATGGAGTCCATTTTTAATAATTTGATGTCTCCACCACTACAAATGGTCTAATGAATTATGCAAAATCAATTTTAGTAGCGACATACTAAAACCATTATTAAAAAGTTAAAAAATACAAATAATAACATGTTGATGTCCTATTGAACAATAATTATTATAATTATATTTAACCAGTTCAATATATCACATATTTTCTAAAAAGAACTTCAACAACATAGGTATAAATAAATCAATAATGATCTCTAACAAAAAAAATAACATTATTCAAACAACATGAATATAAAATTAAGAATATAAAATTACATATCCCTAAGATGACGGTGTGTTGTTTCTAGTCATTTTATAAAAAAATGAATATGACTTTTGAAAAGCTAAAGGTTTTTAAGCGTGTATTTTTTGAAAGGAGTGTATTTTTCTATGATTAAACACTTTAAACCGAAAGTTGTAAGTATGTGGAGAAGATTTTAACCTAATTTTAACTTTTTACATTATATATAAGTAACTTTTACCTCATAGTCTATCTTGTGCCTTTTAAAAACAATTTTGTTTTCAAAAATACCGACTTTTAGTAATAACCACTTATGATAGAAGTTCTAAAACTAATTGCTGGTCAGAAGTAAAAATAAATGTAAACACACAATCACAGTGTTAGCTTCTTAAAAGATTTGTACTAATTTTATTGGAAGGGGTTTATTTATAATTTATTAATCAATTAAAGTGACAAATCATAAAAAATGGAGGTTAATACTTGGTACTCTGTATATTTTAACTACACTATGGCTTAGGCATGGACCCGAGTCGATCCGATCCCGCTAGGTCCGATCCGGTAATTATTTTCAGTTTCCCTAGTTCTGGATAACCGATCAATCTGATCCTGGTTCAAGACATTCTTTTTGTTTTGCTCGTTTCCAAGGGTTTTAGGTCGGGTTTAGATATGTTCAAAATACTTAAGAGGATGGGCCCAGTTCCAACCTCCAACCGTTCCAAGAGTATGTATATGGTACATCCAGCTGTACGGTGAGCACCGTACAACCGACCCAGGAACAGACCCAAGGGAAAAAGAGCAAAACAATTCAGTTGCCTTTTTGTAATTAATGTAAAAATCATGGTTTCTGCGAAATGAGAATTAGTGTATTGTTAATGAGCAATAGTTCAATTTTAATGCGTATTAAGCGTTCAATACTGAGCACCGTGTTATTACAAGAAAACTGATATCACAAAAAAAAACAGTGGCATTTTCGTAATTTCAGTGAAAATCATGGTTTTCATTAGATGAGCATTAATACACATTTAATGAGCACCAAACGTATTCTATTGAGCATTAAGAGTACAATAATGAGTATTGTGATATTAATTTCGTATATTGTAATTCACTTTTTTTCTTATTTCTTTTATAAAATCTCATTAAATTATATCTATAATAAATTCCTATGAATTTTAATATGCAAATCTAATGTAGTATGATATGTTTGAAATATGCAACCTTTTAAAATGAGCATAAAACAGTACCAAATGAGCACACATAACTTCCAAAATGAGCATCAAAAAAATCAAAAGTTCATTTGTTTGTGTGCACATTCGTTTTGGGCGTTTTACTCATTTGAGTTTAACATATAACTCGTTTCTAATGTGAATTTAATGTAGTATAATATGTTTGAAATGTGCAATCTTTTAAAATGAGCATAAAACAATACCAAATGAGCATACATAACTTACAAAATGAGTATAAAAAAATTTGAAAACTCATTTTGGGATTTATGTTCATCTGAATTTTAACATAAACTCATTTCTAATATGCTCAATATTTATTTGTGTATATATGTTCATTCTTTTTAGGTATTATTGTGCTTATTTCAAATATGCCTGTCCAATACTCCAAAAACGTGATTCGGCCAAAAAGGATTCTTCAATTATTTTACTTACAAACAATGGCCATGTGCTTCAAATTCTGAATTGCGAATTACAAAGCATTATACTTAATTGGAAGCACGATTTTGCTTCAATTATACCAAAAAAACGAAGCTTCAGAGTCCGTGCCTTATCTGCTTCCAATTATACTTCGTGTGCTTTGTTGTTCGCATTATACCAGACGAGCATCATCAGCCGGTTCCTGTCGTGTGCTTCAGAGATTCCGTTCGTTGTTGTCCTTCGCCCCGATGAGTTACAGAGCCCGAATTTAATTGAAAAAAGGACCGACTGTACTGTGCTCACCGTTCTAAGGCTGAAAAAAAAAGTGTGGATTCGTATATGCTACAACCAGCTGTACGGTGCGCACCGTACAGCCGGCCCAATTGTGCTGAATAAAATAGATTTTAGCGGAAGCCCATAACTCAAAGGCCCAAACTTTTGAATTCCCCGGTAAAATCAAATTGTTTACAACGATTAATTTCAAACCATTCTCAAACATTGGAATCTGTTCGCAAGAGACATCAATGTTGCGAAGCTACGTAGCCGCATTTGAGCACGACAGTCGAGAACGGTTGCAGCGACATTAATGGTGAATTGTATATCGCCATTAGCGCTGTAAGAGAAACCACAACAAGTTCGAAAACAGAGAAAGAAGTTTGAGATCTGAAGTGTTAGGTTTTGAGTAGTACGAACGAAGGCAGCTATGGACATCGTATCAGAGTATAATATGATTTCAAATGCAGATGAAGATAACGAAAGTGAAGCATCCAAAGAGTATGTAACATTTCGTACTATACATTTGGATTTTATTTTGTAGTTCTTAAAATACAATGTTAAAGTACTTGCATGTGCGTTAAATTCTGGAAAACAGTAGCATCAATCGGGAGAAATGTTTATGTGATAATGAATTTCATGTTAAATGTATGAATCGAGAATAGAGCATTTATATTGCTCATTATTTGCTGTGTGGTACTCAAATTCTGCGTATATAGCTTAAAATTTGTTTATTAAGCAAAACATTACATTATTAGCTTAAAATATTTGTTTTGCTTCTTAGATATTTCTTATTCTATTAAATGTTACATGAAAACTGGGAGTATACTCATTGTGTACTACTCATGTTTATTGCAAATAAAGTTATGTGTTTATTAAATAGTAAAATGCTTATAAAATATTTGTATTCTATAATAGTGTTGCTTGAAAAATAATATAGTACTCATCATGTTGTGGATGGTGTTGCTTGAAAAATAATATAGTACTCATAATGTTGTGGATAGTGTTGAAACAGTAATGAAATTTCTTAATAGAAGTCATAATATTTGCACATAATTTCCTATATAATTATTAAAGTATTCAAATGAACACTTAATATGCTCATTGAAAAAGTAGTAGATGATTTATCATTGTGTTATTATTAAAAGTCAAATGATTTACATATAGAGTGCTATATATCATTTCAAAAATAATATATGAAATCTTGTATCCTTAAATATTGTTCCATAAAGACTATTAACATACTCATCATGATATGGTGTTTACTCATTTAAACGAATAATGCAGCAGTCCAACAACAAAGGCTGTAACAGAGATTCCAATCCTACGGAGAAAACCAAAAAGGAATCCAAATAGTAAAAAACCATTGGTTCAGCAAAAGAAAGGCATTATTCAGAAGAAAAGAAAGACAACTAAAGAAAGTGCAAAAGGTGCAAAGGAGATGATCAGTGTGAATGTAGGTGCGAAAGATATAGAATGCTCCAAGCAGAAGGAAGATGAAGTTCATCATTCAATTCAAGAGAAAGAAGATGAACAGTTTCATCAACATACAGTTGAGGATGCTGAGCAATATATTGAACAACATGAGCATCTACAGGGAGATGATGAGCAAGAGACTCAATCCTTTGAAGAAAATGATGATGATAATCATGAAGCTAATTATGTTTTAAAAGAAGCAAAGCAAAAGACTGTTCCAGATGAGCAACAAGATTTGATTGAAGCAGAACAAGAAGGGGTTCAAAAGAAGAATACTGAAAAGAAGAGTAAGAAAACAATATCAAGGCAAACAGAGTCTGAGGATATTAGACAATATAACAGAATGACAAGGTCAAGCACATCAGAAGAATGTGAAAAGAAAAAGGGAAATGAAGTTGAGAAAACTGGCTATAAAAGGAAAGTGATAGCAAGGAGAGATAAGCAAGAAGATGCTGCAAGAAAAAGACAAAGAACAAAAGCAGAAAAAGAGAAGCTGAAGAAAAAAAAGAATATGAACAAGAAGAGGAAGAAGATGAGGAAATAGAGGATGAGAGTAATGATAAACTGCCAAAGCTATGGAGTAGAATGTCTCCAAGAAGTCTGACTGAAGTAATCACAACACTGAGTGAAGAACAAAAAGCAGAAGTGGTGGAGATGGGATTTGGCCCAATACTATACTTACAAATCAAACAATTGCCAATGCAGTTGGCATATTGGGTTGTGGATAAGTTTGACAGTAGAAGCGTGTCACTGAAGTTTCCGAGCAATTAGAAATTGTGTATCAATGAAGATACAGTGCACTACACAATGGGGTTTCCAAAGGAAAAATTGAATGTGAAAAACATGATAGATAATCAAGGTGAAAAAACAACAGAGATGGTTGCTGATTGGAGATCACAATTCCCAAATGATAAAGGGCTTGTGAAGACTGGTGAATTGAAAAGGGTTTTGGAAGAAAACAGACAAAGCTAGAGGTTGGTTTAAAAAAATTTGGTTCTGCTTGTCACTTGTTTAATTGAAGGGAAACAGAACTGCTTTGTAAATCAAAGCATACTCAAAGCCCTGGATGATGAATCACAAATAACGAATCTCAATTGGTGCGGCTATGCATTACAGAAATTGATTGAAGCAAAGGACTACTGGAATGAAAGTAGAGAACGACAGTTCCCAGGGCCTCTTGTCTTTTTGATTGTAAGTTAAAAATTTTATAATGTCAATGCTCAAATTAGTTGTGTTACTAATCAAATATGTATAATGTAATGCACAATATTTAAAACTTACAATATACAGGTGTTCTATGTTGACAATGTGGTATTCAAAGGAAGAAAAATAGAAAGAGGATTGCCATCTATAATTGGATGGACAACTCAGATTCTGAACAAAAGAGAAAAGGAAGAGATAGAAAGTGGAGGGTTCGGATTTGGATACATAGATGAACCAAATCAAGGAACACTTGCAAACCCACATTTGATTCAAAATGAAGGGGAAATTGAAAAGGAAAATGTGGGAGAAAGCAATGAGCATATTGATCTTTCTGAGCATGAAGAACATCGGAATGAGTATGTGTATGAGGTTGATGAGCATGAGCATGAAGCTGAAGAAGTGAATGTGGGTTTAGAAGCTAGTCGTGTGACTGAAAAGGGAAAGCAAGTTTGTATTGAAGAAGAAGGTAATTGTCACGAAAATGTAGTGAAAGAAAAAAGAATACAACAGCGAACCCCTGTCCTCAAGTCACCGTTTGTGATAAGGGTTATAGAAATAAAGTGCGGAATAACTACTAAAGAAGTCAAACTAGCTCAATTTGTCTTTGACGAGAAGTCTGATAAAACGTAAGTAACTAAATATTTATAAGAATAAGAATAAATTATTGGACTGTAATATTTGATTAATGTTAGCTGAGCATTGTTAATTACAAATAGGGCTGTGTTATGCAAAGAAAAAGAGATGGTGCTTTCGAGAAGTGAGATGGACAGTTTGAACATCAACTGTAAAGTCAGTCCACTGCTCATAGATTTATGGGCTATGATTTTGAACGAGAATGAGAAGTTGAAAAGCACTGAATCAAGGAATAGATTGATATTCACGACATTGCCATGTATAAGAATTATGGCTTTAAGTATTTTTATTTATATATTTGTAACAAATATCCTAAATATATATTTACAGAGAGTATTGGAGGAAAATTAGCTTAGTGCTCCAGCAACTCAAAATAGCAGGTTTATTGCAAGTACACGGAAACAATTCAAGAGGACATTGCCCAAAGTGAAGAACATGGACTTGTTTATCTTCCCAACTGAACAAAATGGTAGCTACTACCTTATGTGCTTTGATTTGAAGTACATGAAGTTCTTAATAATTGATAGCTGTGACGTGGAAGTATCGATACAAATGAAGTACTTTTCACTACCAAGCGAACTGGTAAGTATAAAAATATGTATTCTTTGTTTTTTAAAATGAGTATAGGTTCTAAAAACAATGAGTATCTTTACATATTTTTTGTGCAAAGTGTTTACTAATACGTCATACAAAAACTGTTTAATTGCTTAAATTTACAGAAAAGTGCTGTTTTAAAATGGCTGAAAGAAGAGAAGCATCAACATGCAGAAAAAGTGAAGACTATGAAGCCAGAGATAGTAAGAATGGGATGGAGAAACAAAAAAACAAAGCCAATGAAGGAGTCTACCTTATGAGACATATGGAAACTTTTAATGGAGAAACTGAGTGGGAGTGTGGCCTAGAAAAAGAAAATGTAAAAAATCCAGTTTTTTTTATTAAAGATTTATTGTTATTTTACTAATATGTGAAAGGTATGGAATGTTAATACTAACATATATAATCATGCAGGAAAAGCCCATTCAGATCTTGAGGTTTAAGTACTTGCACAAGATGTTGACATTTCAAATGAATGAAGTCAGCGGAGATGTGATGTCAAAAGTGAAGGAAATGTAGTGCTTCTATGATGAAGAAAGACTTAGTTTAATCTGAAGTATAAATGCTTCCATGGTTTCTTTTGTGAATCTCTCAGACATGTTGTTATGTATGCTGTTATGGTTTCATTTGAGATCAAACATGTTTTGTTTCTGTTAATGACATTATGGTGAATATCCTGGACATGTCGTTACGTTTAGGTGAATGATCATTACTAGTATATTAGGTGCTCATTTTGAATGCATAAATACTCTATTTGACGAGTAGTAGAGTAAAGTTATAAAAATCTAGTGTGGAAAAGGTTTATAATATATCAAACAAAAACGTTTTCAAAAGTTTTATTTTTAACTATTAGTAAGTTAGTTAAAATGCTACAAGTAAATATGGAAATCAACTTTGGTACATTCATTCAAAATTTCTTACATAAATGCTCATTAGGTAGGTAATAAATACTCAAACCAAATATTCTGAGCATAAGATAAAACAAAATTAAATATTAGTGAATAAAAGAGAAGTTACTATAAAATTAAAGATTAGTGAATAAATGAGAACTTACGAATCATTTATGTAATTACAATATATATATTTATATATGGAAATGTAATAGGTTTGTTTTGAACATCAGAACAACAAAGTTGAGTAATAGAAGTACAGACATGTCTAACCTAAAAAGTGATTAATGAGGACATACTAGTTAGAAATTACATAGTCTTGGGATTTATATATGCAAATGATCACCAACAAATTATACTTTGAGCATCAACACAAAGTCTCTAAGTAATATAATAACATAAATTAGACTAACAATAGCAAATGAGTGAACAATGGCAGTGTGACTACATTGCTATTTGAAAATGTAATTACAAACTCGAGTGCTCAGGTGCTGATGTACTAGCTTGACGTGACTTTTTCCTTGCTCTAGCTTGATTTGTTTTCACTTCAATAACACTCTTGCGACGCACATTTCTTTCACCCTTTTTCCTTGAAGTGTTTGGATTAGATATTCTTGAACTAACACCAACTGAGGTAGAATCACTATCAGAGAAATAAATGCTTCCAACTTGATCTTCAACATCCAGTTTCAACTTTTTAAAAGATTCTTCACACAATTGCCTTGTTGTAGAATTAGAATCACTAGAGCACAAAAGCTTGTGAAATTTCTTCTGCATTTGCATTCTCCAAACTGAAGGCTGAACACATTAGAAGAATCGTCTAAAACAAAAGGTTGTTCACTTGGAAGAGACTTCGCTGTACGAGTCCAACGTTTTAGAATATAACAATCCGGAATAACTTCTACACAGTGAATATGGTATATACGAAGAATATGACAACACAAAATACCAGCCTCTGGAAATTTCTGACAAGAACAACTAACAAAATGGGTTGTTACATCAAATGAAACCCAATGTGAAAACCGATCCGAATGAGGCATCCATACTAAATATCCCATTAAAGAACCTTGATGGTATCTAAGTTCAAATTTCAGAGACATACCTCGCATAAATTCATTCTCAAAAAGCTTATAAGCATCAATCGTATAAAGCTTAGAAGCTTTATGTAACAAACTAACATGAGGAATGGGAATTTCAGGATAACCATCCAAACAACGCTGATGATATTTGCCCTCATTACTTCTCCAATGACTGACACCTTCACTAAAATGATAAAAGTCGCATAGGGAAGAGGTAGCATTCAGTTTTCTAGACAAAGAATGATTTGTGGTCTCGCTTCGTTGTGAAGATAAAATGCCAGCAGAAAAGAATTCTTTTGAAAAAGCTGGACACCATTTGTCCCTCATCTCATAAAGTTTGGTTAACCAAGGATTATCAGAGCAATTATATTCAGATATCATTCTGCAAAACACAAAAGATAATCATTTCACGAAACAGTTTACTCATTGATGTTATTAACAATACTCATAAACACAGTATTAATGTAAATGTGGGAAAAAAAATATAATGACAATGAAACATACCTAGTCCAATAATAATCAAATTCAGCAACGGTGTGACAAAGCTTCAAAACATGATCAAACAAATCCAAAAATCCATCTTGATTCCTTAAATCGCGTATATGTTTCTTAGAATTTTCAATGATATGCCATATACAAAGACGATGTTTGGAGAGAGGAAAACTGTAGAAATGGCAGCAGCCATGGCAGCAGATTGATCTGTCATAACAGTTCTTGGGTGGAAAGAACCCATAGATTGCAAAAAAGTGTTGAAAAGCCATTCAAACGACTCAATTCTCTCATTTAACAAAAAGCCACAACCAAACATGCAATTATGAGTGTGAGAGTTAACACCAACAAACGGTCCACAAATCATGTCATACTTGTTGGTGCGGTAAGTGGTATCATGAATAAGCAATTCACCAAATGCAAGATAATCTTCCTTCATTTTCTTGTCTCTCCAAAAAACTAACCAAACTACCATCTATATCAAGCTCAAAAGAAAAGAAAAAATCGTCTTCATTTGCCTGTCTGTTCTTAAAAGTATTAATCAATGTGTTTGCATCACAACCATCAAATGATTTTTTAATCTTTTTTGTCAACTCATTATAAGCATCACGCAAAAGAAAACCAACAGCAGGAGATCCACCAGCTTCTGCTTGCAAGCAACAAAAACCATCTGCTACTTTAACTCCTTTATTTTTCAAATGTTGCAAATACTCTAATTCACTTGATGAAACAACACGATGAGACCTCACATGATGAACTAAAGAACTCGGGAAAAAATTGTGATTATGAACCATATCATGCCTAACAACAACAAACTCACCAGTAGGCTTTATCTCAAAATATATTTTTGCCTTGCAACCAGTTCGCCTATCAACTTTTGTATATTGTTTACCTACAACACCTTTATTCCTTTTTAGACCTTCTTTCGTGCAACAAAATTCCCTTCCCCTAAAGCCAGAACCACCACCTCTCTTTCTTAAAGTAGAATAACGAACACCAAATCCAATTCTGTAAGCGTACTCATTATATAGCTCAAATGCCTCTTTTTCTGAAAAAATTGTTTTACCCAATAACTCAGAAATTTCAGCTTCCTTAACTGATATTGTTTCAACACACAAAGCCTCATCAGATTGGTCTACATGAACAAAAGTAGAAGAATTATGAACTGCCTACAAAGAGTAAAAATTGAAAACAAAATAAATAACAAAGTGATAAAATGTAAGAAAGCACAATACATGGTAGCACAGGAATAAGTTCAGTTGTAGACAAAAAATCTTCACTTAAGGTATCACCAGATTTCAAGTAATCTGAATCAAAAAAATACAGAAATAAAAAATCAAATAGCTCAAAGTAAATAACACACAGAAAACGACAACAATACGTGACATCTAAGGAGAGAAAATATTACTGCAATCAACTTCAAAAAGTTCGCCTCTGGCCTCAATATCCTCTATTAATTTGCCACTGCAAGACATATCATCTAGACAGGGGATAACAATTCAAAACAAACAAACAGATGATCATTACTAAGTAAAATAATACTCATCTAATAGAATGAACATGTTATTTGAAAAATTACCTCCACAAGTAGACATAGCATCAATTCTAGGATTAAAAACAATGCTGCAAAATAAAACATTTGAACTGAATGAAAAAATGATTGTGTTCCAGTAGATTAAAATCGAAGATGTAAGTTTATGTAACTACTGAAGAACTACTGATGTCTTAAGGGGGGAATAACTACTGAAGAAGTCAAACTAGCTCAAACATCTGAGTTGATTACATAAACTAAGATCGAAGATGGAAACAACAAAGAAGAAAAATTGATTAAGACAATAAGATATTGTAGTTTTCAAAAGTGGAGAAAATATGAAGCAAAATAAAGATTGAATGGGGTAGAGAAGAAATATTACTCGCATTGATGACCAAACGGAATCTTGAGCTGCAAAGATCGAAAGCGATAGAGAAGAAAGAGACGAACGAAAAAAACCTAGGAGAAGAGGGAACGAGAAGAGGACAGACCAGCGAGCGGACGAAGAGGATGGGAAGGACCAGCGCGGAGAAAGATCAGATTAAACAAAAGGGTCAAAGTTGCTGTTAATTACAAAAAAAAACCCGGCTGTACCATGCTCCTGTTACAGCCGGCTGTACCATGTAATTCCCATTGGAACTGAAATTGGAATCACAAAAAACAGAACCCAAGACCAAGCATTCTATACACTCGGTTGGATACCTGGTCTTCGCACGGAACCGGAAATACAGAGCCGGTCCTGTCCCGCATAGTACTGGACCCGGTTCCGAACCAAGCCCATGCCAAAATGTATCATATCATAGCAATAGAAGATGGCCCAAAATCTTGCAAAAGCTGCGCGTATATATTTGTGATGATGCCCTCTGATCTGCCTACGTACCAAAAGTCTTTTGACAATAATGTCTGGTTGTTCGTTTCTCATACTCATGTTTTTTTAATTATTCATTCATGCATCTATTTGGTTGTTGTCGGGTAACAAAAGCCAAAATGCATTGCACTTCTTTCTTTATTCTCTTTTCTTTAATTTTTCAAACAAACAAAACAAAGTTTTATTCAACAGTGATTCTTGTTATGACATTCATGCACAAAGGCACAAAGCAATGGCTTTATTTGAAGATTTCAGAATTGATGGGACTAAATAAATGTAATTTCAGGTATTGATTGGGTGCATATATGCCGCACCTATTAGCCTTTGTTTAATGCGCCATCTGATCAGATCTGTTCCCAAATTAAATACAAGTAGTTGTCCATTTAAACATCCCACACATACTGACAAGATAATTATTATTCTAAAATGATCAAGACAAACACATCACTATTCACTAACACATGACTCATCCCTCGTTCGTTAAATCATTTAATAATGTTAGGGTAGTGCGATTTTTTATGTGCAAGTTATTTGGGATTTTTTCTAGTATACGTTTTTATATAGATTGTTAGCCAATTGGTTTAAAAAGTTGTAATATTTAATGTAGATATGTGATCTGTATGAGTGTTTAGAATTGACGTGTACGTAGACACATAAACGTGTATATGAAGCATGACTGTTTTATTTGAAAAATTATCCAAAATAGGACTAAAAATGTTTGTATATTTCAAAATAGATCTATCATGTTTTTATTTCCAAAATAGGACTAAGTATCTTCAACGCTTATTTTAGAATTCAATGCTACTCCGGCACACTTTGTGAAAAGCAAATCACAAAAGCTTATTTAATTTGATAGAAAAAAATTAACCATTTTTACACATACTTCTCTAGACATATACTGATGCACCAGTATATATTAAATAATTATGTAACTAACTAGCTTTTAGCTAGCACTAGTGAATGATGTTTATTGTTATTGTGTCTTTTTTTTAAATGCAATTACACTATTTTTTTTGGGATAAAGAAACCTCCCAAGAGTTATTTGGATAAAGAAATTTCCAAATAAAAAAAATTGAAAATATAAATTTAAAGTAAATCCCTTAATATAAGAGGATTAAATGTGATTATCTCGTCAGGATATATATAACTTGAAAATGTACTTTTAGTTTTTATCTTCGTAGAATCTCTACAGAATAAGAGATTCACCGCATGAGAATATAAATTAAGTTTCATGATTGTCTACTATTTTGAGAATAAGAACACTCTAATTATTGGGTTTATCCATTTTTTATTTTACTCTTTCATGAGTTTTAAAAATATGAACATTACTAATTCTAATTAGACTTTTATTCAAGTCTTACAGTTTGGTATAAATTATATTCGTTTGAGATTTTTAATTAATTTAACATCTCATTTGTCCATCTGAAATTATATTTGAGATGTTTATGCATTCGAATTCATTAGATGCATATCTTTGATTTTTATTCATAAAAGAATGGATACAAAGGAATATATTCACAAAATAGTAGAATGATATGTACCACAGTCAACTTGGGGTCATAGCATTCTTGGTATATGGGTGACATTTGTAAATTATTGAAATCTGTGACAAATAGGTGATTTAACACATTGTGGTGATGTACAATAAATTAAGGAATATATTTATCGAAGTAATTCCTTAAAATTAGTTATGATTGAAACAATTGTACCCATGTCCTCACATAGAATGGAGTCATGTCATGAGTTTGAATCTGGTGACCAGTCTCTTGTCAAAGTAACAAGAATGACCTTATATACCTTTGTGGGGCTTCCCCGAACCCTCACAATGTGAGGACGCCAATGTCCACCAAGGTACCCTCAATGTTTTTTACATAGAAACTTGCTATAAAAATGAGAGAAAATATTAGATTGCATCTAATAAATGCAAAAGAAAATGCATATTTAAGCAGGTTATGAGTCAAAGTGGTCATTGACTCATACAAACTTTGAAATAACTCATTTTGGTTATTAATTATTCGAATAAAGGATGATATGAGATCCAACACAATGTAAATTGTTGGTTTTAGCATTGATATATAGAAAAACAATATCAATCTTCTAAAGTACGAGAAGAAATATTTACCTTTCATTATGCCTTACAGATATAGTAGAAGGCACGTCAGTTATTTCTTAAAGTTTACTCCTTAGCAAAAATAGAATCGAGACATGTCCATATATGCTAAGGAAATAACAATAAATATATCTCATTTTTTCAATACAATGTGATATGTGACGACTCATCTACCAAAATGCGGGCCATTTAAGCGATTATGGTTTGGTAGAAATTTACTCATGCTGTCTATTTTCCTGTTGCATTTGCAAAACTTCTAGCAAAACTTGTTTATTTAAGGCCCACCACCCGACCAATCAAATCTATATGACTTGTTACGGCTAGACAGTTCTCATCAAAAATACTTGATGATTATTGCATATATGTCGAGATCAATGAAAAGATCTTGCATCCCATGTGCAAAATAAGATCTCAATGAAACTCACATTTAAAAGAATATAGATGATGAATATTATATCTACTATGCGCATGTGTATATATAATTATTTTCATGGGATTATGCAATATTGCAAGCACTCCTGCACATTTGTTTTTAAACCGATACTAGACAACCACATTTATGTATACCAGTTGGTGACTGGATATTAGCCTGAGATGTTCTACTTATGAATATGTGATTGTTAAATAGTTGTGCTATTGCGTCTCCCACAACGCATTATAATCGGTTTTAAAAGAAAAATGATGTTTATGTTGGATATGAATCCCCAAAAATAATCCGCTACTAGCCTTAACAAATAACGTGTACACCGCTTTGCGGGATATGACTTTAATGAGACAATTGATTTTTCTATCATTAGGGGGAGATTAGAGAAAGAACTCTCTAATTGAATGACAAAATCATTATGATGGTATATCACTACATTGTCTCAATGATAAATCTTAGACTTCAAAATGTAACATTGAAGTTAAAGTGGTATCATAAATGATTTAAGAAATCAGATTATACACACTAGCTGCAAACATATTTATAAGTTTGAATTTAAATTAAAAGAAACAATGCTAAAGGAAGAGCATTGCAATCTCAAGCAGTGGGGTTGTGGTTGAGGCCGTGGCTCTCTAAAGGAATAGAGGGAAGCCACATGGTTCGATTAATTATCCACCCCAAGTAGTAGAGGGTAGATAAGGCACAAACCAATATACTCGTCATCGTATGAATTCCTCTCATGAGATTATCTCTGATTAAACATGTCCATGAATTTATAATGGGGGACGCCCCGAAGTTTAAATGATTTCAGAGAATTAAAATCTCAATGTTAATGAGAGTGTGTATGAGTTGAATGATAGACCTTACACTTATACTGACGATATATTTATACAGTTGCTCAAAGGAGCATAGAGCACGATGATATCGAACCATACTCTATTGCAATATGAAAGCAATGAGAATATTGGCCTAAATGCGTACAAGTAATCCAGGTATAAATATAATATTTGACAAAGAGACAGGTATTTGGTATGATAGTGCTAATCAACCAAGTGTAAAGCCTGTAGGACATGAAATATTTATTTGTTAGAAAGCGTACTGAGATAATGAGATCCTAATTATTCTAACAACGGCCTGGATTCAAATATGAAAAGTTATAGCTCTCTATTTTGACCACAAAAATGTTCAACCACTTAATCTATAAGTAGACTCCAAAGTAATGGAGACGCAGCTAAAGATTGTGGACATTAAATGTCCTAATAGAATTTCATTAAATAGATGTATATGAAGTATTTGTTATGTTTTTATTATCTTTAATCAAGTGGTTTTAAATTACATTGTATATTTACATTGAAACGTTCACATTTGGATTAAATTAATCTAGACGAGAGTGACATACCCGTCTAAGTGACCACTTGACTGAAAAGGGATAGAAAAAGATAGATTATGTTTTCCCTCCAAGTACCATTATATGTCAAAGATATAGACATAGTATGTACTCATATTAAAGAAAATGAGAAATCTTAGATACTTGGAAGTCATAATTGAGATAAAGGATCTTGGGAAACTCATGTTGTTTTGAAAACACCAAGTTGGTTGAATAATAATTCACCAGTTGCATATATCCAAAAGGGTTCTCAGGCAAATTAACATGGATAAATGTAAACTGCTAGCACTCCCATGATCGGTCGAAATATAGATGCTAGAAAATATATCCATTATTGGAAAACTATTGGGAGAAGGAATTTCCTATGAAAGTGCAATATGCGCATGATTGTACCTTGACAAACACATTCGACCAAATATTACATTTTCAATAACATGTTAGCTAAAAATAGCTCAGGACCAACACAACGTATATCGTCATTGGAAAAATATCAAGAATGTACTTTGATATCTATGTAAAACCATTGGTGTAATCTTTAGTCATCCCTTTTATAAATTAATTAAATGATTGATGATAATAACATTTCTAAAGGAATCGGAAATGTCAAAAGTATCACTCTAACACAAAGTAACGTGATTTGAGTTTTACCGATGATGGATATCCCCTTACCTCATTGATACTTTCTTAAATGAGTATATATCTACCATGAAAGAAACCAAGATGTTATATACGGAATACCTTGATAAAAGTATATATCAAGTACATATCGAATTCTTATTGATGTGTTGCATTCAGGGGGAGTCCTTACATACTTATTTATCATCAATTATATTGGTGCGTTGTACTCTTTTTCTTTTCTTCCTTTTGACCAAGGTTTATTTTTTCCCATTGGGTTTTGTTACTTGGTAAAGTTTTTTTTATGAGACAACACAATATACACCATCCAACATTTTAATTTTGCGAAAGTAAACAATGTTGAAGAAAGAGCATAATTACTACTACCTCCGTCCCTTAAAACTTTGCCAAAGTTGACCGGCACGGAGAATAATAAAGTAAAAACTGTGTGGTTGAGTTTTGTGCAGAGGAGAGAGAAATAACAGAAACCACAAAATAATTGATTAAAAGGGAAAGTGGTAAAGTTTTTTGGGACGTCCCAAAAAGGAAAGATGACAAAGTTTTAAGGGACGGAGGGAGTATATCGCAGTCAAAAGTAATTGACGTGTAGCTTTTAGTGCACCATACTCCCTTTTCACTTTGACCGATGTTTATTTTTCCCTTTGGGTTTTGTTCATTGGCAATGTTTTTGCAAGTTGATTTGGGAAAATTCCCTACGCTTGACACACAGGGGGAGAATTAAAGGAATTATATTCCTCTGTCGTGTGCCTTCGCTAAGGTAATTGATGTGACAAATATTGAAATGCACATATTTTACTAACACCATTGATCAATGTAAATATTAAGGGTAGATGTAGACTTGAGGGGGAGTACCCCGACTAGATTACATTACACTCTTTTCCTTTAACCAAGTTTTATTTTTTCCCACCGGGTTTTGTTACTTGGTAAGGTTTTTAATGAGGTAACGATACATATAAACTTTAATGATCAAAGCAAAGATCAAATAAATATAGACTTAATGAAAGAAGCCTATCTTGATGTTATACTCCTTTTTCTCCAGTCAAGATTATTTTTTCCCACATGGTTTTTGTTACTTGACAGAGTTTTGACGAGGCAATAAGACTGATACCAAATTCTATCTACAACTCAGCACAAGGGGGAGTGTTGAAGGAAATTCTGTGTAGTGTGCTATCGTGTATATAGAATATGTATTAGGATCATTCTATGTAAACTATCTATTATATGGGCCCATTGGCCCATCTCTGTAAACCCTAATATCTCCCTATTTATAGGGCCTTTGATAATGAAACTATACACCCAATTCTCCCTACAACAGCTAGAATATAATAATAACATAAGACTATACAAAGATAAAGAAGATAAACGATAAAAGAAAAAAGAGAGGGAAGATAGAAAAGACATCAATCGTGTGGCGATGCGCGCCCTCCACTTTGCTCTCTCTAAAGCCATACTCTAATCTAACCCAAGAAGACGCATATCAATTCTGATTCCTCTAATCCAGGTCTGTTTGGGTCTTCCCCTCCCTCTCTTCTCTGCCCCTTCTCCCCACCCCTCAAGTCGTCTAACAGGTGCATCACTCGGTCTTCTATGCACATGCCCAAACCACCGCAAATGAGACTCCTGCATCTTATCTTCTATAGGTGCTACTCCCACCTTTTGTCTGATTATCTCATTCCTCAAATGGTCTTTTCTGGTATGTCCACACATCCAACGCAACATATGCATCTCTGCAACACTCATCTTTTGAATGTCGCATTGTTTCACCGCCCAACACTCTGCGCCATACATTAATTTAGACCTAATTGTTGTTCGATAAAATTTACCCTTCAGTTTAGTCGGCATACCTCGATCACATAGAAATCCTGAAGCACCCTGTCATTTCATCCACCCAACTCTGATTCTATGGCATACATCTCCATCTAATTCACCATCCTTCTGTATTATGGAACCCAAGTAACGGAACATATCACATACCAGTATCTCCTTACCATCAAGGGTAATGCCACTGTTGCTACTACTTCTACCTCCACCAAACTTGCACTCCATGTACTCAGTCTTGTTTGAATCCTTCTCACGAAGTCTCGATTTACCATACACTCTGGTATAGTAAGATCATCAATACCTTGCACTTTATTCCCATTGAACAAGGTATCAAAGTATGACCTCCACCTCTCTTTAATTCCTTTGTCCTCCATTAGTACCCTTTGATCGACATCCTTCACACACTTAACTTTTCCGATATCCTGAGTCCTCCGATCACGAAGGAGAGCAAGTCTGTATATATCTTTTTCTCCTTCTTTACAGTCCAATTTTACATATAATTGCTTTTTTACTTTTCCTCTGACTTCCTTCATAGCTTTCTTTGCTCTTCTTCGAGCCTCCTTGTACTCCTCTATGTTCTCGTGGCTTCAACTTTTTCCCAATTTCTTATAGCATTCCCTTGGTCCTTATTGCTTGTTTCACCTCATCATTCCACCAAGATGTGTCCTTTTTTGGTGGCAGACATCCTTTAGATTCTACGAGTATCTCTTTCACCACTTTGTTAATGGTGGACTCCATTGATAACCACACATCATCCACATGTGCGTCATTATCAATAGACCATACGTCTTCCTCAAACATTTTGTGTGCAAAACTTTGTTGGAGATTCCCCTCAAGCCTCCACCATTTTATCTTTGGCTCCCCTTGTGGCCTAACTCGCCTCCTCTTCATACCTTGAAAATCAAGCACAAGCATCCTATGCTGAGTGACATCACTCTCACCTGGGATAACTTTACAATCAGTGTAGCTAGTTCTCCAAGTTGTCTGTACTAAAAAGTAATCAATTTGGGTACTATTAGTTCTCCCTGAGTATCACAGCTTAAAACATCCGGGATTAATCTCATGTGCCTTTTCTCCAACCCACTTAGTTTCTTGCATGCACATTATGCTGATATTCCTCCTCTTCATGACCTCAGCTATCTCAGATGATCTTCCCGTAAGAGAGCCAACATTCCATGTCCCAAAACGCAATCTAACACTCTGCCTTCTCTTCTTCACACCACATCGACCCCCACCAAGCACTTGCATATTTGACACCATCCTCGGGCATTGGAGTGGCGCGTCGCTTCCGGGCGACGACCTAGTAGCCTTAGCATTCTTATCACCACACCCAGGCCTATGGAGTGTAGTGCGTCCTTGCTCATTTGACACCACCCCCAGGTGCAGGGATGACGCGTCGTTTACGGACGACGGCCTAGCTGTAGCAATATTTATATTTCGATTCATATCATGTGATGTGACTAAGTGATATTGTTGGCCGTCACGCGCCTACCACATCACTCTCCTCCTTTATCCTGGCTTGGGACACGCATGATACCAAAAAAATGATCTCATGGCGGAGTTCATGTGTCAAATATATTTGATCAAAATATGGCATATAAATATGTTCAATTGATATCACCTGTTTAGAAATTGGTTCATACTACGTATCTATTAAAAAAATGATGACACCTCATCCCTGAGGCCCCCCTAACACTGATCAGACAGTTAGATTGGAGGATGTAAATTACACTTTACTCACAAGCTGGCAGACAGAGAGTTTTTATCAATATTCACGTACTTGAACTAGTTTTTATGAAAAGTTAACTTAACCAAGCATTCCAGCGCAGCTGGTTGCGAGGTTACCGTGCATATTGGGAGGTCTCGAGTTCGAAACCCGTTAGGCACATAAGGGTTTGAAACTCAATGGAGTGAGTTTCAGCCCTGATTACTCTAGGGCCCCCAGTCCCCCTCCCCCAGACCCCCTGGAGTAAAAAAAAACAAAAGTTAACTTACAAGATTACAACTCTCACGAAGAAAACAAATTCTATCTCACTGCTCACAAATGCATCCTTTTTTCAATGGAAGCATATCATGTAATTACTACCTCCGTCCCGTTGGAAGGTTCCCATAGCAAAACGGCACGGTTATTTAGACAATAATTAAGTAAAGTAGTTCGAGTATATTTCGAGAAATAATTTTTTAGGTATATATTATAATGTTGTTAGTATTGATAACTATGATGTTATAAATGTATTATTTTTAATATTTAATGATTAATTTATCACTTAAGATTGTCAATTGTTTTCTAAAATAGAAATGAGAACCTTTATATGGGACGTCCAAAAAAGGAATGTGAGAACCTTTCTGATAGAGTATATGGGTGCAGACCCCATGACCCACATACTCAGAAGACTAAGAGGAGCACAGCTGTCATCCAGTGGGCCCTCCGTCGGCCAGATGGCACCCCATCGGCCAACGAAGAGTCAATCCAGAATACGATCGAGAAGCTAAGGAGAAGACTTGTCCTCCGTCGGCCAGAGCCCCCGTCGGCCAGACAGATCCCGCAGGGACAGTTTCTATACTTAGTCAAATTCTTGTATCCAGCCCATTAGAGGCCTTATATTGTAATGGGCCTCCCAAGCTCAAGACTTGGAAGCCCAGCTCATATTTTCCCTATAAATACTCCCTATGGGAGCCATGTAAAGGGTTGGAAATTCAATTATACACATCACTTCTCTCTCTAGTTCTCCCTTCTCTCTAAAAGTTAATACTCTATCATTTTCAATGAGACGGAGGGAGTATGTAATTAAAAAACAATATCGCACGTAGCATAAATATGACCATGTTTTCAATGTAGGATTAGATTAATCATATGAACTCATTTTTACATTATTAAAAAGGTCACTTGAAGTCCTACAATAGCATATAGTTATGCGATTTGGGATCTTACAAAATTACTATAGACCTAGTATGATAGGCATAAAAGTTGTTTTTGGTCATGGGGTTATTACACTACATTATAATAACCTCACTAAAATTTACTCAATTATTTTTGAAGACATCAAATTTCGAGTGAAAGTAATATATTAAAATTCATTGTTGTAGGCAAGCAACGAATTAAATGAGCCAGACATCAAATTTCGAGTGAAAGTAATATATTAAAATTCATTGTTGCAGGCAAGCAACGAATTAAATGAGGTGGCTCATGCTATTGCTAAACGACGGTTTAATTTCAATGCCTGATAGAGTCATATTGAAGCTTGTATATCTAGTACACCTCATTCCTTCATTGTAAGCAGTTTCACAAACGATTTCTTAATATATTTTGGTGCTTTACCGTCCAAAAACCTCACAAAAACTTGACGTTGTAAAATCAAATTTGAAATAAATAGAAATGCTAGGTGCAAATGAAAATTAATAAAATTATCTATTGATTTTATAAAATGGCAGGTCTTGTCCACTATGATGTTTTTATTTGGATCGTAATTTATTGGTCTGGTCTGGTCTGGTCTGGTAAACGTCTGGTCGCTGTGTATTTTATAACTACGGAAGTCTGTTCTGTCTGGTCTGGTCTGTTTAAGTTTAGTCTGGTCTGTTTAAGTTTAGTCTGGTCTGGTCTGTTTAAGTCTGGTCTGGTCTGGTATGTTTAACTCTAATCTGGTCTGCGACTGAAAACAGTTCACGTAAAAACATTCTTATTCATTACAAGAGAGTTCGATTTAAAAAAGATTTATAGGTAAAAAAAAGTAATCTTATCTATTGATGATAAAAATTGATGTAATATATTATCAAAATACCAAAATTCCCTTATACAATATTACAAATTAAATGGTGAATCTAAAGTGAAGATCGAGACGTACTCGACAAGCTCATCAACCAGCTCATCCACCTCTTCTTTCTGTCCATAGAATTGCCTGGAAATAGATTAGGAGCTCATTTGATGGTCATTTATTTCGGCTCGTCAGACTTATCAACCAACTTTTTCACCAAACACGTAACTTTTGATTTCACGCGCTGAATTATGTAATAATAAGCAAAAGTAAGATCATATTAGCTGCTTTTTCATATAATGTTTTGACCTTTTGTCCTCAATATTACAAAAATGAGAATAAAAGACAAAAATGTGAATTTTTTTATATATTTCAAAACATGTGACTAACATCACAATTATACACTGCAAGACAAAGTGACTGCGGCCAAAGTGACCAACTGTGTAGTGACATTCGCCACCTCTCGAATTAGTGGCTACTGTTGCACAGATTAGTGACTACCGTCGCTACTCGATTTAGTGGTTGCCGCCGCCCTCCCCCCAGTGTCTGAGTTGCCGTGGCCAGTGACTGTCACCGCCCCACTGCCCAGTGACTGCCGCCTGCCCCAGTCACTGGCCGCCATATCATAGTGACGACAACACCATCCGTCTCCACCACCACCAACGACACCACCACCGCCACCCATGTTCCTTCCATAAACACCACCCCTGTCGTGTCCACGGCCACCGCCTCCCTTTCCCTAACCATCACCGCCCTGCCCCAACCCTACAAATCAGACCCTTTACTACCCACCACCTTGTCCCTAACCCTACACACCACCGCCCACTCCCTATCCCAATCCCCACCAGCCTACCCGTAGCCTTACACACCAACTCCCAAGCCCCCACCGGCCACCCGCACTCCCTATCCCCAAGACCCCAACCCCACCGCATATCCTTCCCTGAGGCCCCTTTCCGACATCGACAACAGCGGATCTGGCATCGGCAACCCCAAATTGGAGTCATTGTATGTCGACGTTAGAGATCCGTCACCGGCGGTCCCAAACCGGAGTCATTATCCATCGAGGACGGCAGATCTAGCCAGACATCTTCTGCAGATTCATCACTCCAGCAGTTTGAATGGAAGGAGAAGAAGGGAGATTCATAAAATTTGACGGGGACGGTGACTTACCTGGGTGTAGTCGCAGGCTCCTCTGGATGGATGGGGGCAGCGGCGGGCTGAGGAGGGCTGCAGAAGTAATAGTAGTTGACCAGTGGAGGCATGATGAAGGCGACGAAAATGTTCAGTGTCGTGAGGAGGCAATGGAGCGGTAAAGTCACATTTTTGGAAAATATTAAGAGTCTTATATTTGGAATCCAAAAGTCAAGTACACTTATGTGGGTCATTAAATATAATGTTTTCATAAATCAGCAGAATAAGCCAATACTGCCACTCCAATCAGAACTTCATAAATTTCAGCACAATCAGACAAAACAGAGCCAATTTGGGTAGTACCAAACAGACGTTAGGTATATATATTATTACTCCGTATATATGGGAAAAAATGAAACAACCTTCGTATTATATTTTCTTTTGGCAAACAAAGAAGTCTTCTCTATAACTTTTCTTTAATCGAATACATGTCCATGATATAGCCAGGTCGTGATGGTAATCTTCATATATGTAACTATATATACATATATTCAAAAATTGAAAGAGGAAGATGATGTTGGCCCATTGAGGAAGATGACGGAGCACGACAAAGAGGAAGGGCAGGTATGGAATAAACGAATGCCTTTAGAGTATGATTATCCCAGAAGTTCCAATTGATTACAAAAAAAAGAACATAAAAGCTCTTAATTTAAGCAAATTTTTTCAATTGCAAACACCACTTTTGGCTTTTTGAAAGCCAAAAGCTCAAAAGTGCTTAAATGAAGCAAGTGAAAACATAGCTAAAGTCGAAGTTGAGTAGAATAGGTCAAGCAACAAGTTGAAGCACACATTACAATTTCTCCAAAGGGTTGAATCTCTGTAAGGAATAAATGTAATTAGATTTTGATGATGCAAGGTTTATTAGAATTTGAAAGTACCCCTATAGAATTTTTTTGTATTAGAAAATGTCTTTGTAAGTATTAGCTAGTCGACTTGCCAGAAACCCTATTGGTCTTCTTGATCAGAATATCTACCAGAGTTGCTCCCAGAGTTGCTCTCCAGAGAAGCTACCAGAGTTGGGTACCAGAGTTGGCATCAAAGGCAATCATCAGAGTTCGGATCAGAAAGCCTCATCAGACTTGCTCTTACCTAGCAGAACTCGAAGGCACTTACCAACGGCCGTGAAACTAACGGGAAATCCTCTAACGGCTAGGAGCCATTCGACGGGAACATGGTACTGTACACGCATTAAATGCTCAATTAATGCTGTATGTACGAAGATATATTTAAAGCTGATGATTGACCATGCGAGTATCTTCGCGCCCCCAAAATAGCAAGTCGAAGGTCCAACCGGTCAAGTCAACAGTACAAGCATTTAATGAAGCTGTCTTCTACACTCCAACGGGAAGACTGCTCCCAGTATATAAGACACACTTTGAAGAACTACCAGAACAACTTATGCTACACAACCTTGCTCAACTTATTTACTCTGAACTAAAAACCTTCAAGCTTTCTTGAGATCAAAGACTCACTTACCTCAACAAGAAAAGCTCATGTTGGAAGATATAATTTCTTATCCTTCATCCAACTAACAAGTAGCAAAGTTCCTCAGTTCTTCAACACTTCAAAAGCATCATCTACACATCCTTTGTGAAGAAGCAACGTTGGAGAAAACTGATCTTGAATCAAACACTTCTTGAAAAAGAAGGGGCGTCTCAAACTAACTGGAGTAAGTGAAGTGGTGATACTTCCAAGAGACTCAGTGAAACGAGACCAGCCATCAGGAAGCAGGACTACATCCCGGGTGGCAACTAGGCTTGAAGAAGACGTGGAGTGCTTCTTAAGTTCTAGGGACTAAGGCGTTATAAACTGTTGTTTTTGCAAGCTTAGTGGAACAGTGGACTAGAGGAACACGTTGTTCCTTGAACCACTATAAAAATCCCCGGTGTCATTTACTTTACTTATTTATTTCTGCACTTAAGAACTTAATTGTTTAACTCAAAAGGTTGGACTCTGTGTTCAGCAGATCTCCCTCAAGAGTTATCAGAAAGGCATTTGCCTTAGTGTTTTCTGAGGCTACCCGGACAGAAACCAATCCACTGCCAGGTCCAGTTCTGCCATCAGAACTTGACCTTCTCTGTTACCAGAATTCGATTATCTCTGATAAGTCAGTTGTGACTTAGAGAAAAGTTTGAAAAATCCTGAACAGTCTATTCACCCCCCCCCCCCTCTAGACTGTTCCCATTACAAACGGGACCAACAAGTGGTATCAGAGCCTCCTCATTCTTGTAATCTTTTAGGTTACTTGCTGAACAAGAGATCCACTTGTTTTAGCCTCTTTAATCTCATATTATGGATAACACTCTTTCAAAGAATCTTATGTTCTCAGTGACTAAGTTTGATGACTGGAGGATTCACATGAAAGCTCACCTCTGCGCACTCCATGATGAAATGTGGGAAGTCCTTGATGCTGGTCCTTTCACAGAGTTCACCAAGATCAATCCTGAATACACTGTTGGTGGTGGTCTATCTCAGATGATCACCAAATTACGACATGAGTGGTCTAATGAAGAAAGGAGGAAATACAACCTTGATAACATTGCCAAGGACATCCTCTATAAAGCCATAGATGACAAATACTTCACAAGAATCAAGAAGTGCACCTCTGCCAAGGAAATCTGGGATACACTCACCCTGATAGGAGCTGGTGATGAGCAGGAGAAAGATAACAAACTGACCATTGCCATGAAGAAGTTTGAAGACTTCAAACTTCTACCCAAAGAGTGCATAGCTGAGATGTATGCACGCCTGCTCACCCTCACTGCTGAGATATCAGAACTTGGGAAGGAGCTTACTCGCAAGGAGATCAACCTGAAGGTTCTCAGAGGTCTACCTTCACCCTGGAAGATGAAGGTCACTGCCATGAGAGACAACAAAGATCTCAGAACCTACATCACAGAGAAGCTCATCTCTGATCTCAAATCTTATGAGTTCGAGATGAATGAAGAAGAGAAAGAAGAAGTTGAGGACAGAACAACTACTGCCCTCACAGCCAGCACCTCACAGGTAAATAACTTTGACCCTTCTATTCTTTTAACTGACGAATATATGGCTGCCTTTCCCAGAAAGTTCAGGAAATTCTTGAAGCCAAACGACAACAGAAGTCCATCCTCAAGCAGAAAGCCACACCAGAAACCCAAAGTATCAGAAAGTAGTGGAGAGCTTCTCTGCTACAACTGCAGACAACCAGGGCACTTCAAAGCCAATTGTCCACACCCTATAGTCTCCAAAAGGCAAGGCCATGAAGGAGAGAAGAAGTATGAGCACAGAAGAAGGAAGGCACTCATCACTGAGCAACCAGAGAAGGACCCCCTCTCTGAGACAGAGTCCAGCTCAGAATCAGAATATGATGAGGCATTCTGTTGCCTGGATATAGAGACTGAAGACCTATGCCTTATGGGTCAATCTGATGATGAGGTATCCTCTACTTCTAACTTTAGTTTTTCTTCGGTAGGCAAAGCCTTTGATTCTGATTCAATGTCAGAATTTTGGGAAGAGTTTCAAGCCATCCAAGCCACTTATTCCTCTATTAAAGAAGAAAACAGTAAGCTTAAGGTTGAAATCCTTGACTTAAGAAAGGAGGTTGAGGTCAAAATCAATCTTCTGATTAAGGAGAGAGATCACCTGGAAGCTGAAAATGTTTCTCTTCTCAAGAGAATAAGAGAGAGAGAGCCTCTTGAGATTAAGTATAAAACCTACCAGAAGGCCCAGGCCTCAATGGAAAGGTTTGTGCTTGATCAATAAATTGGCGTTGGTTTTGGTATTGGATATAGCTCAACAGAATCAGGTGAGCCTTCCATAATGCCTAGCACCAGAGTTGCTAAAGCAGACAAGGTCATAGTGCCACTGATTTCTAGCCCCATTTGCCAAGCTAGTGTATCTGGTACCAAGGTTGTTCATGAGAAGGTCAGACCAGAAAAGGAAAAGATAAAGGTTCAACCAAAACAAGTTTTGAAAACAAATGAACCTGGCAAAAAACCTAACAACAGAAAAGGTGTTCAAAATAACAAAAAAGAACAGAACGTGACCAGACACTCTCATGACTACCCCACCAGAAATGATCACCAGAGAGGCAAATATCAAGAGAAGGTTAACTTTGGCAGAAAAGGTTGGCTGGTCAACCTAAGAAGCCCAAAGCTAACCGCTCCTCTGCTCTTGATAGTATATGAGACTTCTACCCAACAAAAAAGGCTATGCAGAAGTATGTAAACCGGAAGCATGATCCTCACAAGCATCTGCCCAAAGTGAATCACACTTCCGTTTACTATGACTACCAGGTGGACAATGGGTACCATCCACCAAGGTTTCACTTGATGAGACCAAAGTGGTACCGGCTGCCAAGACTGCATGACCCCCTAGGATCCAACATTGCTTGGGTACCTAAATCTTCATTTTAATTTTTGTAGGAACTGTGTGCTGGAGCTATCTCTGAGCAAGATTGGTACATTGATAGTGGATGCTCCAGGCACATGACAGGTGACAAGAGTTGCCTTACAGAGTTCCAGAGAATCCAAGGGCCCAGAGTTACCTTTGGTGGTAATGACAAAGATGGCAAAACTAAAGGAAGAGGGAAGCTGATCAGGAACCAGATAATCATTGAAGATGTCTCTTATGTCAAAGGCCTGAAATTCAACTTGCTTAGTGCTAGCCAATTCTGTGATAAAGGCTACACAGTTGAATTCTCCAAAGAAGGTTGTTCTGTCAAGCATGAGACAACTATGGAAGTGGTTCTGACAGCTACCAGGAAAAGAAACATCTATGTTGTTGATTGGTCTACTGCAAAGGAAGGAATTTGCATATTAGCTAAAAGAGATTCAAAACTCAGCTGGGAATGGCACAAGAAGCTGAGTCACTTGAATTTAAAAACAATCAACAAACTAGCAAGGGATCACATTGTTGATGGTATACCTAACATTGTATACAAGAAGGAGAATCTGTGTAGTGCATGCCAGAAAGGAAAGCAAGTGAAGAACTCCTTCAAACCCATTGCTGGAGACCTCTCTACTAGTCCTTTAAATCTGATCCACATGGATTTATTTGGACCAGTGGAAACTCAAAGTGTTGGTGGAAAAAGATATACCTTAGTCATGGTGGATGACTATTCGAGATACACTTGGACAATCTTTCTGAAGAAGAAAAATGAAACTCTGCAGAAACTACCATCTCTGCTGAAGCTACTACAGAATGAGCAGAATCAGAAAGTCAAATCTATCAGATCAGATAGAGGAACATAGTTGGTCAACAAAGTCATACAAGAGTTCTGTGACCAAAATGGAACAATGCATCAACTCTCTGCAGCCAGAACTCCTCAACAGAATGGAGTTGCAGAAAGAAGAAATAGAACACTCAAGGAAGCTGCAAGGACCATGATTGCTGAATCTGGTCTACCTCACAGATACTGGGCTGCAGCAATCAACACTGCATGCTACACCAGAACCGGAGCATGATTCACAAAACTCATCAGAAGACCCTCTATGAGCTCTGGAAAGGAAGGAAACCCAACATCAGCTACTTTCATGCATTTGGAGGCAAATGCTATATACTCAATAATGGAAAGGAACATCTCAAAGTGTTCCAAGAGAAAGCTGATGAAGGAATATTCTTAGGCTACTTAAGCACAAGCAAAGCCTACAGAATACTCAACAAAAGGACCCTACTTGTTGAAGAATCGATTCATGTCAAGTTTGATGATCTCAACTCTGTTGAGAACATAACGGAGAACTTGGAGAAAACGAATCTAGAAGAATCACCAGAAGTGGCAACATCAGAAGTGGTCACCAACTCTGCCATACCAATTCATTTTCAGAATCCCATTCTACAAGACAAGGATAGTGATGAAGAACCTGAAGAAGAGCAAGAGAGACCAAGGCAACCCTTATCAGAACCTGATCTAACTTGGTTAAGGGATCATCCTCCAAACTAGGTGATTGGACAGATCAGAAGTGGCGTACAAACCAGATCTGCTACAACCAGAAGAGAAGCAATGTGTGCCTGCTATATCTCCCAAATGGAACCTATTACAGCAGAAGAAGCTCTTGCAGACTCAGATGGGATCAATGCAATGCAAGAAGAACTCACTCAGTTTGAAAGAAACAAAGTGTGGGAACTTGTCCCCAGACCTCCACATCAGAATGTCATTGGAACCAAATGGGTATTCAAGAACAAAGCAGATGAAGAAGGCAATATTGTAAGGAATAAGGCTAGGCTGGTAGCCAAGGGCTACTGCCAAGAAGAAGGAATAGATTTTGATGAGACATTTGCACCAGTTGCCAGACTTGAAGCCATCAGATTTTTCCTAGCCTATGCTGCCTTCAACAACATCAAGGTCTATCAGATGGATGTCAAGAGTGCATTCCTGAATGGAGATCTTGAAGAAGAAGTTTATGTGGAACAACCACCAGGTTTTGTCATTCCTACTCACTCCTCTTGTGTCTACAAGATTAGAAAGGCCCTTTATGGTCTTAAGCAAGCTCCCAGAGCATGGTATGACACACTGTCCCTATTCCTAGTAAACCATGGGTTTACTAAGGGAAAGGTTGACAAAACTTTATTTCAAATCTCTGTTGCTACTCATATTTTTCTAGTACAAATATATGTTGATGATATTATATTTGGAAGTACTAATGCAGAGTTATGTAAAAAGTTTCTCAAGTAATGCAGAGTCAATTTGAAATGAGTATGATGGGAGAACTGAGCTACTTCCTAGGACTTCAAGTAAAACAAGTTCCAGAAGGAATCTTCATAAATCAAGGAAAGTACACCAGAGACCTGATCAAGAAGTTTGGAGTGGAAGGCAAATCCTCAGTGAAGATTCCCATGAACACCTCACAAGGAATTGGTCCAGATGATGAAGGAAAAGATGTCAATGCAACAACCTAAAGAGGAATCATAGGATCTCTCCTCTATCTAACTGCAAGTAGACCAGATATCTCATTCTCTGTTGGAATCTGTGCCAGATACCAATCAAAGCCCAAGGAGAGCCATCTAAGCGCTGCTAAAAGAATCATCAGATACATCAAAGGAAATCCAAATGCAGGCCTATGGTATCCCAAGGGAGGTAACTTTGACCTAATTGGTTACTCTGACTCAGATTTTGCAGGTTGCAGGTTAGACATGAAGAGCACCTCTAGTCACTGCCAAATGCTAGGTGGGAGACTTGTTTCCTAGTTTAGCAAGAAACAGAATTCAATCTCAACAAGTACAGCAGAAGCTGAGTACATTGCAGCTGGGAGTTGCTGTGCTCAGTTACTCTGGATGAAGCAACAACTGAAGGATTATGGCATTCAAGCAAAGGAGATCAAGCTGCTCTGTGACAACACCAGTGCCATTGCAATCACTCAAAATCCAGTACTTCATTCCAGGATAAAGCACATTGAGATCAGACATCACTTCATCAGAGATCATGTGGAGAAGAAGCACATCTGTATGGAGCATGTACCTACAGAAGATCAGCTAGCGTATATTCTAACCAAGCCTTTACCAGAGGCAAGGTTCAACAAGCTAAGGGAAGAACTGGGAATGATGAATGATCTTCCCAGAGATGCATGAACCAGAGTTGTTGTGGACCATAACTGTCTTCTGGAACAGAGAACCTTACATCTGAGTACCCCCATCTCTGATCACCAGAGTACCCTTCATCAGAGAACCCCATTCTCTGATACAGGGATCCCTTTCTGTAGTCCATCAGAGATCCATGTGGACTTAGTTATTTTTCGAGGAACGGGCAAGACCTTTTACCTTGAACAGGTCTTTTACCAGATTACCCCTGATTATTATTCTGTTAACGGAAACGTTTTTCCGCCCGCATTTCTTTAAATGATACCTCGAAACCGTAAATAATCTCAAACGTCCACTAACCCAAAACCATTTATACCCACCTTCTTCAACCTAAACCGCTACTGCTCTTCATCTCTCTAAACGTACAATCTTCAAACTCCTAAATCTCAAGAAACTTTCAGAAATCCCTCAGAAAATGAACTTCATCAACGTCAACGACCTCACTAAGGAGGAAGCTAAGGCTATTGTTTCCAACGTTGTGACTGGCATGAAGGTGGACATGTCAGCACTACCACTACTTGCAGAGAACCAGAAACGTATGGCAAAAATCATCCAAGGGATGAATGAGTCTCAACTGAGCAAGATCGTTGCTCATCCCTACGAAGAGTTCAGCACCAAAGATGTGGCTGAATTCTACCTGAATGCCACCATCACCAAGAACGGAGTTCACTCCCAGGTGCAGGGAAAAAGCATCTCTCTCAATGCTGATGCCCTCAATGAATTCTTTGGAGTCCAACTGGACTCTCAAGATCCTGAAACTCCTACTCTCATTGACCTGGAGTCAGTGGATGTCTCGGTTGAAGCATTTGCTCAGACCTACTGCCGCCCTGAGGCCGCCAATGTAGACAGACTGTACATGAAGAAGTTCTTACTGAAGAAGGACTATGAGAAGATGGTCAGCATCTTGCACAGAAGCTTGTGGTGCAAAACTGGCTCAACTGACGAGATCAACGAAGCCAACTGCAAAGCAATCTTTGCTGTTCATCATGGAATGAACATAAACTGGGGCGAAGTAATTTTAGATTCTTTAACTGAATTTATCAAGAAGAAGGATCAGAAAACAGGCCTTTTCTCAACCAAGATGGGCCATGGTCTTCTTCTATCTTCCATCCTCACTGCCCGTGGATTTGAACTCAGGGACCCTTTCCCAGTTGACCACTCCAAAACCATCTTCCTGACTGCATCCCCCAAGTTGAATATAGCCATCTCTGCTGAGCTGAAAAGAGAAGAAAAGCTAGAGTAGAAGAGGGAACAACAGGCTGTAAAACCTAAACTTGTTCCCAGGAAGACCTCCAAGAAGCCCACTGTGACTTCAGAACAACCTGAGCAGTCACAGGTTGCAAGGGATGTCAGGAAGAAGAAGAAGAATGATAGGAGGATTCTACCAGAAATGGATGCACCAGAGATGGGCGCATCAGAGTTGGCTCCCCCAAAGCCTATCAGATTTTCTCCTGCTAAGAAGCAGAAAATGAAAAGGAGAAGGAAGCTAGTTGTTTAGAGTGAGGACTCTGACAACTCTGGTCTCCAACCCATGAAGAAAAAGAAGAAGAAAACAGTTTCACCTGCACAAAGATCAGAAACTCAGGGGGAACCTGAATCTGCTGCACAACCCTCTTCTGCACCAGACTTGCTCATTACTACCGATCTATCAGAACCTCAAGTCATCTCTGACAGAGCACCAGAGACTGACTTCAACACAATCCTTCAGAAGCAGTTTGAGAGAGTTTTAGCCTGGAGAAGATGGAGAATGGGGCCACTCCAGAAGATAATACAATTCTTTGACAGCTATGAGGCAGAAGAAGCTGCAGTTCTTCACTGGGTAGGCACAGAAGATGTGTCCCAATGCTTTGATCTTGCCTTTCTCATCTCTGTTCTGCAGAAAAAGAAAGAGAAACATCAAGGTAAGGCACCTTTGACTTCATCATCACCTGAGAAGCATGTCAAAGCTCTGCAGGAGCATGAAATGGCGCTCTTTGATGAATGGCTGCTTGAGAAGAAGAGGAAGGAATCTCTCATCAAGTTTCGCCACAACGCTCATGAAGAAGGGGAACCCTCCACTGCAAATAACTTTCCTCTGGCAATGGAAAAGCTGATCAAGCAATGGAGAGAATCCTTGTTCTTAGAATCTGTTCTTAAGGTAATCCCTACACCTCCTCCTTCCCCTCCCAAATACTCTACTGCTCATCAATCACCCCCACCTAAAATCTCTACACCCAGATCCCCCTCACCTTCCAAATCACTTCCAAAATCCCCATCCCCACTCAAACAGATAACCCCTTCACCACAGAAAACCTCTTCTCCTCCACCACCCCCACCAGAAATCCAACACGACAGGAGACCAAATCAAAGTCTCCATCACCTTGTAAACAACATTCACCTCCAAGAAACCGTTCACCCTCACCTCCACCCTCCCCTAAACCTCTGAAATCCATCACTCATCAGAGCTCCTCTCATCAGAGATCCCCTACTCATCAGAACTCTCCCCATCAGAAAACCCCCTCTCACCAGAGTTCACCCCCTCAGCAGAAACCCATGTCCAACACCAGAGCTGCCTCACCTCAAATCTCTCCTCAGCTCTCTGTAGCTTCAACACCCAAGAGAGAGATTCCCATCCGCATACTCTCCTCAGATGCTGACAATGATGGATTCCTCACATCTTCTCTTGCGGCTGATTTCACATCCAAAAGGAGGAAGACACCTCATACGGATCACTCTACTGAACCCACTGGCAACAATACTCCATTCCCTAAGGGAAGAGGTTTGGAGATGCCCAGGTTTGCTCCAGAAGCGCCTCAGGTAGACTTCAACCAGTTTGTGCAATCTGCAGAAGAATTTGGTGGCCAGATGCTGGACAACATGAACAAGCTTATAGTCATAAATGACAAACATTATGAGCATCTGACTCACACCAACATCAATCTCAACCAGGGATTACAGCAGCTATCAGAAAAGCTTGACACTCTGACAGAGTCCCTGCACACATTCATGAACTCATCCAACAAAAAGATTGATGTAGTCTCCAGAGAAGTAGATGGAATCAACTTTGTCCTCTACTTTCACTCCCAATCTCTGAATAATCAGAACGAGACACTGAAGGAGATAACTGAAGCCTTAGAAGTTCTACAATGGAATGTTGATCAGTCTTCTGAGCGCTTTATGGAGATAGGAACTCTTTGTAAAGAACACAAAGCGCAAGCCTTAGATCTTCTCCAAAAAGACAAGGAGCGATACCAGAAGTTGGTACTTCTTGAAGCCAGTACACAGAGCATCCAATCAACCATGGAGAGATAACAGAGCCAGATTGAAGGACTGGCCTCTGTTACCCAGACTCTGCCAGAAGCTCTAGATGAGATCAGAGATGCTCAGGCGTCGGAGTTCTCTAAGATTGAGCTCCTCCTTGGCGATCTTGTTGATGCCAAAAAGGGGAAGAGACCAGAGAAGAGGAAGGTCCAAGCTCCAGAGCCATATCTATCAGAGGACCCTCATCTACTGTTGATCCTGCTCCTTATTTCGAAGCTGCAAAGAAGAAAAAGCTAGCTACTGCAGGCACCAGACCTCCTCCTCCACCTCCCAGGAGCTCTAAGAAGAAGTCCTCAACCTTAACTTTTAATGAGTGGATGAAGAGTGGGATGTCTAGGCCTGACAGAGCTCAATTTACTCAGATGAAGAAGCTTATGACTCCACTGCAACAAGAAAATCTGTTTATGGACAGTGATGGACTTGTCCAAATCAATCATGGTGGATCAATACAAGAAGCCGAAATATGGTGGAAGATGAGAGTTCTATCTGGCAAAAACATATCAGAAGCGATCAGAAACTACTTGGATTGCAAGCTTGCACCTCACTGGGCAGACTATCAGAATCCAATGGACTTAGCCTCAATCAGAGCAAAGGTCAATGCAGAACTTGAGAGGATTGACAAAGCAGGACCCCAGGTAGATGAAGAAGAAACTTAATTTTTTCCATCTCTATTTCTGTATTTAACCTTCTGATAATAAGATACCATCTCTGTCTCTATTTTGCATGGCATCTTAAATTAACTGTTCTTCCTTACTTTCTGTGACTTCCTTTCGTTTGCTCTGTTACCTTATTTCCTTTTATTGCTATCTGATTGTACTGTACTCTTACTATTTTCCTATGCCAAGTTGTCCACCAAGATTTTAATGAAAGTTTAACTTTATTCTTTTATGGTGAAAGGCACTTCTCTGGAAATAGTTAAAGGGTTTTGGCATCATCAAAAAGGGGGAAATTGTAAGGAATAAATGTAATTAGATTTTGATGATGAAAGGTTTATTAGAATTTGAAAGTACCCCTATAGAATTTTTTTTGTATTAGAAAATGTCTTTGTAAGTATTAGCTAGTCGACTTGCCAGAAACCCTCTTGGTCTTCTTGATCAGAATATCTACCAGAGTTGCTCCTAGAGTTGCTCCCAGAGTTGCTCTCCAGAGAAGCTACCAGAGTTGGGTACCAGAGTTGGCATCAGAGGCAATCATCAGAGTTCGGATCAGAAAGCCTCATCAGACTTGCTCTTACCTAGCAGAACTCGAAGGCACTTACCAACGGCCGTGAAACTAACCGGAAATCCTCTAACGGCTAGGAGCCATTCGACGGGAACATGGTACTTGATGGAGTATATGGCCCGGGAACCCCTGGTCCACAGACTCCTACTACTCCAATAAAGGCCCAATAGGCCCACAAAGCACAACAGGCCCAAATCACAGCGCCCAGAGTACCAAGCGGCCCACAGTGCACACTAGGGGTGCCTTCGGCCCCCTGGCCGAAGGCTCCAATTCTCACAGGAGGGCCAAATCAGGAAAACAAAGTTACTGGGAGAAAACGGCGAAAATCAGTAGCCCTCGGCACCTGAAGCCCTCATCATTAAGGAGGTCCCCGGTAATCAAAGCCCTCGGCTATACATCTACGGCCGAGGGCACCTTTTCCGACATAATATCTTCTCCACATGCGCATGGATCACCGTACCAAGTACGAAGCCACATCCAGACAGCCGCATTAAATGCGGCCACATGCGATCGCCAGCGCCAACCAGTTGAGGTGACCCTTCGGCCAATGGATGCTTGACACGTGTCTCTGTCTGGAATTTATTGCTACTATAATAAGCACCCCATTTCCCCGTTGTAAACCACGCTAAAAAGCCTTAACTTACATATTCAATACACCTTCTCTCTCTTACTTGCTCTGACTTCTCTCTAGTTATTCCCCGTAATAACCCCTCGGATAGATACCCCCCGGGTACACTTATCCATCATTTGGTGCTCTCGTTGAGAGGTCGAACAATCAAGTAAGAAACCCTCCCCCTCGCCAAAAACAAAACACCTAGCTAAAATGGTGAGAACAACTCGTGCCAACTCCAAGAATGTTGAGGACAGGAACCTGGCCCTCGGCGAAGTCAACGTCCCTGAAGCCTCTAACAGGGCTCCCGGGGGCAGCGTCATCGCCGGGTTGGACCAGACGGCTGTCGACCTACGCCATCAGATTCAACAGAATGCCCTCGATGCCCGCCTCGGCATCGAGGCTAAGAAAAAGGACCGGAGCGAGAACCAAGTTAGCCCTCCGGTAATTACAATCGACGTACAATCGGCATTTTCCGCCTTCATCCAGACGCTCACCCAGAATCCAGGTGCCTTCGGCACTTTGGTTCCCCTCCAGCCTCAGGTCGGGGAGAATGTCATGCCTCCCCCTCATCCACACCCCTCGGGAACCCAATCCTTCGGATTGGGAACGTCGAGGGGGTCGTGGCCCAAGATACGGCCTCCCAGGAAGTCCAATCTCGGGACCGCCACAACGTGAACAAGGAACAACTCTGGACATCCGCCCTCGAGAGACTCGGAGGGGCGCAAGACCGCCGAGGGGTCCAAGACCGCCTCGGGGGGAAGGCGTTCCAGAGGCCACAGGAAAGTGGCGGGTCCGTCTCCAGGGCCAATGAAAGACGTCCCCCTCAGGACAAAGGCAAGGCACCTCTCCATGCCAACCATGCCCGTCACCAAATCAACCAGGCCCACTCGGCCCGTGTCCATTCGCAGGGGGCAGAGGCCCTCCCGAAGGACCCCCGGGACGAAATCATTGCTGCCCTCCAGCGCCGGCTTGACGAGATGGAGGCCACCAAAGCACACACCACCACTTCTTCCCCTCATACGGACCTCAAGTATGAGGCCTTGTTGCCCAAGATGGAGGAAATGCAGAGAAAGATAACTGAGGGCTTCGGGGAACCCACCATACAGCTCCGGACCCGGACGCCTTTCACCCCAAGGGTATTGGCGGCCCGGATCCCGGAGAAATACCGAGGGCAGTTCATCAAGCCCTACGATGGAAAAACTGACCCCCAGGAGCACTACAGCTGATACCAAAACAACATGATGATGGTGGGGGCATCGGATGAGTATTTGTGCCGCTGGTTCCTCTCCACCTTAGAGGGGCCGACTTACGAATGGTTCAATCGATTGCCCGAGGGCTGCATTGACTCATGGCAAGAACTCGCCCAGTGATTTTTGACGCAATTTGCGGGAAGACGCCGCACAAGGAAGCACTTCTCCCACTTACTGACAGTGAGGCAGAAGAAGGAGGAGACCCTTCGGGACTTCTTGGAGCGCTGGAGAACAGAGGCTGAAAAAGTTGATGGCGCCGACGACGGGACCCTCCTGGCCCTCCTCCAAACAGTACTCCGCCCCGGGAACTTCTCAAGGAGCTTCATCATCGACCCCCCCCCCCCCCGTGATTATATAAGGGCCCTACAGCGGGGGGACCGGTATGCCGAAGCCGAGGAGGTAGAAAAATGCCATCACGTCCCGGATCAGCAACGCCCTCGGGCAGACGACAGAGGTAACCGGGGGCCGGGGGCTCCCCGTAACCAACCCAAGGATTCTGCCCCCTCCGGTGATCGCCCCCGGCATGGCCAAGCCAAGCCCGGGGGAGGCTACAAGGGGAACCCGAGGGCTTGGGCAAAGCCTGTTCTCCTGGAGCACCCTCGGACACCTTTGACGCACCCCGTCAGCGTCATTCTTGATTTCGCCGAAGAGAGGGGTCTGGTAGAGCGAGATTCCCGCGCATCCCCGGAGGTATATGCCATCAATCCAAACTACCCCTACTGTCGCTTCCACCGGCATCAGGGGCACAGAACCGATGACTGCCATCAGCTGAAGACGGCCATCGAAAGGTTAATACAGGTGGGCCATTTGTCCCAAATTATCCAGGGCCCTCAGCAACAGGGCCCCCCTCACCAAGGGCCACCTCGAGGGCACCCGGCGAGAGCAAACGCATGGGTAAACCCCAACACCACCCCCCTCGGCAAGAAGAGGGAGATTGGGAACCTGGAAGAAGAGGAGGAGTACCCCCGGTACCAAGAAAAGAAGCGCCACATCCTCATGATCGCCGGGGGCAATACCGGGGGTGACTCTACAAGTCAGCGAAAGAAGTGGGCTCAGTCACTTTACGTGGGGGAAGTCACTCATATGCCCCCAGTAAAGCGGCTGAGGGAGGAACCCATCATCTTCACTAATGCTGATCTCCCCCCAGTGTTCTCCCCACACAGCGATGCCCTCGTCATCCGCACAGAGATCAATGACACTATAATTCACCGGACTTACATTGACACGGGCAGCTCCGTCAATGTAATGTACCTCAATACCTTCAGAGAGCTGCATCTGGAGAGGGGGTCCCTTCGGCCCATCAAGACCCCTCTTGTCGGCTTCACCGGCGACACCATTGACTCCGAGGGGGTTATAACTTTCCCGGTCCTCTTCGGCGACGGGCTCCATAGAGCCAAGCTTGAGGTGGAGTTCGTCGTCGTCAACATCGACTGCGCCCACAACATCATCCTCGGCCGGCTAGCCCTCGAGGATCTCGAAGCCGTCATCTCCATGAGGCACCTCTGCCTCAAGTTCCCAGCCGAGGGGGGCATCGGTTATTCGAGGGGGAACCAAAAGCTTGCTCGCGCTTGCTACCTTCAAGTAACGAAGAAGGTTAGGAAGACGGAGTTCCGCGTTGACACCATCACCGGAACTGTGGAAGCGGAAGAAAGGAGGCCGAGGGCTGAACCAGTTGAGGAGGCAGAAGACTTCGCGCTCGATCCGGCCAAGCCGGAGAGAGTCGTGAAGATTGGAGCCAAGCTCCCTGAAGACTTGAAGACCGGCATCATCAGCGCCCTCCCCGCCCACTCCATTGTTTTTTCATGGGGGCCGGAGGACATGCCGGGGATCAGCCGAAGGGTCATCACCCACCGCCTCTCGGTGGACCCTTCGGCCAAACCAGTACAGCAGCGGAGGAGACCCCTCTCGGCCGAGAGGAGGGAATTTGTGAAGAAGGAGGTCACCATGCTCCTCTCTATCAAGCACATGAAGGAGGTAAAGTACCCCTCATGGTTGGCAAACGTGGTCCTTGCACAAAAACCGCCCTCATTCCGCATGTGCGTGGACTACACGGATCTCAACAAGACGTGTCCCATGGACCCCTTTCCTTTCCCAAATATTGATCAACTTGTGGATGAAACCGCGGGGTGTGAAATCATGTCATTCCTCGACGCATTCCGCGGATATCATCAAATATTTATGCATGAGGAAGACGCTGAAAAAACAGCCTTCATGACTCCCGAGGGCATCTTCTGCTACCTTGTCATGGCCTTCGGCCTGAAGAACTCGGGCGCCACCTACACTCGGATGGTGGCCAGGGTATTTCAATCTGTCCTAGGGCACACCATGGAGGCATATGTTGACGACATGATCGTCAAAAGCAAGCAATCAGCAAGCCATGCTGACGACCTGAGGGAGATCTTCGCCATCATGCAGAAATTCAACCTTCGGCTAAACCCGAAGAAGTGTACCTTCGGCATTCAAGGGGGCAAATTCTTGGGCTACATGGTGAGCCGAAGGGGTATCGAGGCCAACCCCGAGAAGATCCAGGCCATCATCAACATGGAGCCCCCACGCAACGTAAAGGAAGTCCAACGATTGACGGGCCGCCTGGCAGCCCTCAATCGCTTCTTATCAAAATCGGCGGAGAAGTCCTTACCTTTCTTCCAGATCATGAGAAAAACCGCCGGTTTTCAGTGGACTTCAGAGTGTCAAGGGGCCTTCGAGGAACTGAAACGGTACTTATCTTCACCCCCTGTGCTCTCTAAACCCAAGGTGGGGGAGATCCTATAGCTTTACCTGGGTGTTAGCCCGGCAGCCATCAACTCAGTACTCATCCGGGAAGAGGATGACATCCAGCACGCTATCTTCTATGTTAGCAAGACCCTCAGGGAAGCGGAGCTCCGGTACTCCCCTGTGGAAAAAAAAGTGTTGGCTATCGTGTGGACCGTCAAGAAGTTGGGCCATTACTTCCAGGCCCACCCGGTCCAGGTCCTCACTCACCAACCCCTCGGTGCTTTGATGAGGAGCCCCACCAGCTCCTCTCGAATGGTGAAATGGGTTGTCTTCTTGAGCCAATACAACATCGACATCCGTCCTAGGCCCGCCATTAAGGGCCAAGCCCTAGCGGACTTCGTAACGGAATGTACGGAAAGATCAGTCACGGATGAGGAGCAATCGGCTCCCTCGGACGATTGGTGGACCCTCTACACCGATGGCTCCTCTGCCGTCAAAGCATGTGGAGGAGGGGTTGTTCTCATCTCACCCGAAGGCTTCCGGGCCTATTATGCAGTCCGCTTTTCCTTCAAAGTCTCTAACAATGAAACCGAATACGAGGCCCTACTCTGTGGCCTTCGGCTGGCAGCTAACATGAAGGCATGATAGATCCACGTCAAATGCGACTCCAAATTAGTTGTCAGCCAAATTTCCGGGGAGTACGAAGCCAAGGAAGGGAGAATGAAGCAATACAAGGAAGCGGCCAAGGAGTTGCTTAAGGTATTTGAGGCACACTCTCTTACTCAAATACCGAGGGCTCAAAACTCCGAGGCCGACATTTTATCCATGTTCTCGGCCGAATCCCCTGAGCACATCTCAAAGATTGTCAAAGTAGAAGAGCTCGGCCTCTCTAGCATACATGCTAGCCCCGTCATGAACATACAACAAAGGCAAGATGACTGGATCTCAGACATTGTCGCCTTCATCACCACAACGCAGCTGCCCGAGAATGAGGCCCGCGCCAAGCTAGCAAAGCTGAGGGCTCCCAGCTACGCTATCGAAGATGGAAGGCTTTACAAAAGGTCTTACAACGGGACATTACTTCGGTGCCTTCATCAAGATGAAGCCGAAGTGGCGATGGAGGAAGTGCACAGTGGCATTTGTTCAGTTCACCAGGGACCCTTCTCCATGTCCCGAAGGCTAATAATCCAGGGCTACTTCTGGCCTACGATGGTCCGGGATTGTGCAGATCTTGCCCGAAGGTGTTCCGCATGCCAACACTTCCAGAAAGCCCCCGGCAGGCCAGCGGTCAACTATGCCCCCATCAGCACATCCATACCCTTCGCTCGATGGGGCATAGACCTTGTGGCCCCTTTTTCGAGGGGTACCTCCAACAACATGTATATCATCGTCGCCATCGATTACTTCACCAAATGGGTGGAAGCTGAGCCCCTCGCCAGCATTACTGAGGCTAGGTGCCGTCATTTTGTTCTCAAAAACATCCTCACAAGGTTTGGCGTCCCCCAACAAATCATCTCCGACAACGGGACTCAGTTCGAAGCAGCCCCCTTCTGTGCCCTCCTAGAAGCATGGGGCATCAAACACACCTTCTCATCCGTTACCTACCCTCAGGGCAACGGTCAAGTGGAGAACGCCAACAGGACCTTGCTCGAAGGCCTAAAGAAGAAACTGGAGGCCGAAGGGGGTGGCTGGGTAGAAGAGCTCCACAACATCTTATGGGCCTATCGTACCACCCCTCGGCGGGCAACTGGCAAGACACCCTTCTCCCTTTGCTACGGATTTGAAGCTAAAGCCCCCACTGAGGTAACCCTTCCAACCCAAAGGGTCACACAATATGATCCAGAGGCCAACGACGCCAATATGGCCCTCGATCTCCACCTTATCTCAGAGCGCCGAGCGCAAGCCTTCATACGCGCCGAAAACTACCGAAGGCAAGTGAAGAGTTACATTGACGCCAAGGTCCGCTCCCGGGAATTCCAAGTGGGGGATTATGTCCTCCGAAGAAGGGAAGCCAGCCAACCGACTGAGGGCGGGAAGATGGCACCAAAGTTCGAGGGCCCCTACATCGTGGCAGCCATCATCAGACCAGGAACTCACAAACTAAAACGCCCCAATGGGACTGAAGTCCCTAGACATTGAAATGTACATCACTTAGTTAAATTTTATCAATAACATCAGAGCGGCCAAGCCCTCATAACTAGTGAATGTATTATTTTGCGGCCCAAGCCCTAGAAATTTTGAAGAATGAAGGCATATTGAAGACACCTAGAACATGGAACAAGACTCTTATGAGCGGCCAAGCCCTCATATCAACCCCTACAAGGAAGAACCCTCGGCACCAAGTGCCGAGGGTATACTATACTGCCATCCACAGCGTGAAAAAGAACACCAAGTGTTCCTACAGAAGATCCCTCGGCACCCAGTGCCGGGGGGATACACCACTGTCAACTTTCAACAAACGGAAGAAAACACCAAGTGTTTTCACAGAAGACCCCTCGGTACCAAGTACCGAGGGTATCACCTACGACAAATAAAAACACCAAGTATTTCCATAGAAGACCCCTCGGTGCCAAGTCCCGGGGGCCGTACATCGAAACAAACACCAAGTGTTATTTCCAAAGCCGTACCCCTCGAGGACGCCTATATCGAAGGCGCCACCTATCGATGCCGGTAGCACGTAGTGCCCCCGGCCATTTGCAACCAGTGTGCAAATGAAAACCCTTCCCTGAAACGCTTTCTGCGTCACTACCCCAAGGGTATGACAGGCACGTAATATGCCCAGGATTCGACTTTCAAAAACGGAACGCTTTCCGCGCCATTTCCCCAAGGGATTGGCAGGCATCTAAAATGCCCAGGATTCGACTTCCAAATCGAAACTCTCCCCGCACCATTACCCCAAGGGTATGGCAGGCCACGGACCATGTCTAGCGCCGAGAAGATGACTTTCAAAACTGAGGCGCTTTCCGTGCCGTCCCCCTAGGGGAGGCTGGCTACAGACCACCATATCTTGTACCCAGGAAACGACCCTCGATCCCCTCGGAACTCGAAAGGTTAACCCGAGGGGGGAGCTAATGGTGTATTCTGTTACCTCCCGATAGGCCAAGCCTTACCAAGAAACCAAGTTTCTTGAAGCCTTCCCTTCACTACCAAAAGAAAAAAAATGGGGGTGGTAAAGGGGAGTAGACTCAGCGAGAAATCAATGAGTACACCACTCCAACAAATTCACAAGCACATACCGAGGGCTCCCCATGGGAACGCCTTCGGTACCTGGAAGCTCATAAGTACCAAAGATACCATTCACAACAGACATTATCAACAAATGGCTAAGTCCACTCCATAATTGCCTCCGGCTATATCTAAACCGAAGGCTCAAATCCTACAAAACATGACAGGCTCACCCAACAACAACTCAAAATGTTCCCGAAGGCTACTATACAACAAAGCTATCAGATGTTGGCCAAGTAAAAGCAAGAATCACCTTCGGCACCTCACTAGATGCCGAGGGGATACACCCAGACAGTGCCCGAGGGAGTCTGTCTTTTATTGCTGGACTTAGATTACAAACTTTCCTAAGTCAAACTGTGGGGACGTAACAACAGCCGAAGGCTTTTTGCTGCCGCAGGCCAACATTGCAAGACAAAGGAAACTATCCTAAACCTGCAAAGTATACAGCCGAAGGGTCCCCGCCCGGGGGCCAGCTACAGGAAATACTTAGAAAATTTTCTAAGTCCTAAGTACTTTGCCCTCTGTGGGGTCACCGGTCAACCGAGGGTACACCTACGACAAAGCTCTCACATTTCACCCGAGGGCTCCTAACTCATACAACTACACTTAGAAATATTTTCTAAGTCCTAAATGTCTTTGACCCTCGGTCAAATCTCCATGCAGCCAGAGGGACCATACGGTTGAAGACTTGGTGAAGCTACACTTTGAAAAAATTTCTAAGTCCTAAACATTTTGAGCCCCCGGTTATATACCCACGCAGCGAAGGGTACCCACGCACCGAAGGCTAGACAGTATCCAAACACTTAGAAAAATTTTCGAAGTCCTAAGCACCTTGCCTCCGGTTATCTCATGAAGGCTACACAGAACCAGAGGGAAGGAATTAGCCGGGGGCCAACAGATGAACAACACTTAGAGAAGATTTCTAAGTCCTGAACGTTGGGCCCTCGGTGAAATGTTCAGATAACTAAATGGGCCTAGTAGCCGAGGGCTACAGGGGACATTGTACTTAGAGAGATATTTTCTAAGTCCTAACATGCATTCATCCACAGAGAAAAAGCGAACGCATACATAAAAAGAAAAAAGAAAAAACGAAGGCATACATCCAAAGAAAAACAATCAAAGGAAGCGAATTATATGCAAAAGCCCGAAGGCAGGTATTCATTCATCGAAAGGAAGGGAAAATCAAAGTGTATATTACAAAAGGGCCGAAGCCAAATGTACAGCAGTATGATCACAAAGTGATGGAGAATACAATTTACAAAAGGGGAGCTACAACATCGCCCCCTTCGATAGCTTTGGAGGTAGCCTCGCCTTCGGCCTCATCCCCGTCACCCCCGAGGCCACACTCCCTCAGAGTCTCCGAATCTTCGAGCACTGGTCTCTCTTCGCCTTCGGGGAGTGGGATCCTAACGTCTGGCTGCCGAGGGGGGAGGCCATAAGCCTCGGGCTGGAACTCCTCCGGCGAAAGCTTGAAATGCTTGGCGAGCTTTCGGTATATGAGGCGCTGGGTAAAAAACTCCCCACCTTGATAGTAGGAGTCGCCCTTCTCAGCAAGCCACATTTTGCTGGGGCCTCCAACCCAGTCATCCACCGAAGCCCCCACCACCGAGGAGAGCCACTCTTTTTGTTCTTCGGCTTTCCACCCCTCGGCAGTAAATCCGGCTATAGCATCCTCCCGGGCCCTGGAGACGGCCTCTTCCTTGGCCACGCGGGCTTCCTCAGCAGCAACGCGGGCGGCCTCGGCAGTGGCCTCCCCGTCCTTAGCCAGGCCCTCGTTCATCCCCTCGGCCCTCGCGGCTTGCACCCGCTGCTCCATGCTATCGATGGCCATGCGGAGAGAGTCCTCGGCCTCGGCCAGCTTCTTCCTAAGGAGGGCAGCATCCCCTTCGGCTGCACCCTTCGCCTCCTTCATCTGCTCCACCCTTCGAAGGTGCTCACAAAGGCCCATGAAGCTCTACAGTCCACAAAGGCGCTGGTTAGACATGATAAACACAGTACACAAGAGCAAAAAAAACACAGAGCAAAAAGATAGGCATGACTCACGGAGGCAGTGTTCAGGAGGATCTTGGCCTCGAGGGAGCTCTCGTCCAGTCTAGCGAGGGCCAAGCGGTCAGTCGAGGGTAGCATCTGGCTCATCAGCGCCGACGGGTTTAGGCTACCCTCCAGTACGGAAGCCCCTTCGGCAGTATCGCCTCCAGTTTCTCCCGGCCGAAGAACTCCTGGTTGATGTGCTCCTGAGGGGTGGGGGCAGAGGTGTGCCCCTCGTCCACAATAACAACCACATCAGTGGTCGGCTGTTTGGCGGGGGCAGTGGCCTTTAGCTTCTTGGCCGGGGGCTCGGTCCCCTTGCCATTAGTCTTTTTCTTCAAAGGCCCAGCACCTTTGGACCCTCCGGCGCCAGCACCGGCAGTAGCGGCTTGGGAGGACTCCTCCCTGGCAGAAGTGCCCACCGGGCCCTTCTTCTTCTCCTTGGCATTTTTCAAGGCAAAAAGAGAGCTGACGTCCATATTACTACTTGCAAAAATAAGACACAGAATGGTTAAACCGAAGGGTATCAGTTACAATGGCATAGAGTAAAAAAAACGAAGGAAAACTATCAAGGTACAAATAACCCTTCGATAATCACCTCCGGCTCCTTCGAAGACACGATCGAGCAGAGGGTATCTTTCATCCGATGAGCCCCTCGGCCTAAACTGCCGGAAGCCAAGACTAAACAATTCCTCGGGGAGAGTGACGTCCTTAATTTTGACGTGTTTATCAGATCCCTCCGGTTTCTTGGCAAGTATTCTGCGATTCTTCTCCAGGGCCGCGCTCCCTACCTTCGGATGGCGCCGGAAGCTGTTGCGGAGCAGAGCCGGGAAGGGGTTCTCCTCCAAACGTATGTAACAAAACCGCTCCTTCCACCCCTTGTGGGACGAAGGCACATCGTCGAAGAGCCTAAACTCCGGTACCTGCTGAAGGTTGGCAAAGCCCTCAGCGTTCGAATGCCCCCCCCCCCCCCCCCCCGGCACAGATTGAAGGACATGAAGAACTGGTCGAGGGTAGGTGGAACCCCCCGGCTCCGGCACAAAGAGAGAAAGCCAGCCACGTAAGAGTGGCTATTGGGCGTTAGCTGGCAGGGGGCCAACCCCACGAATCTCAGGTATTCCAACAGAAAGGGGTGGAGCGGAAAGTGAAGCCCCATCTCCACCGACAGGGTGTGAACAGCGAAGCACCCTTCCGGCGCATATCGCAATAAGTCTTCTGCCCCTGGCTCCACCACACGTGCCGAAGGGCCAGCCAGGATTTGAGTGGCCTGGTACTCTGTCGGGGACGCCCTCATCTTCAGCTCTAGGGCAGCGATGTTCAGGAACGAATGGCCCTCAGGTATGCCTACCGGCCGCCCGGCATCTACGGCCGCTTGTTTTTTCTTCGGAGCTGCCCTCGTCTTCTTCTTTTTCCCGGGAGCCACACTGATGGGCGTCGGGTTCAAGGACTGAGAGGTGCTGGATTCCCCGGCACCGCGAGGGGGAAGGATAACAACCGTCACCTCCATCCTCTCCTTCTCCTCTTCCTCTTCAGCAGTTTGCACGGCAAGGGCAAGCTCTTCGTCCTCGTTCACCTGCTCGAAGTCTTCGGCTTCGACCTCGGCCTTGAGGTCCTTCTCCACCTCCATGGCCACAGCAGCGTCATCACCCGCCGAAGACTCCTCGCTCGAAGGCTCGACGTCGGAGTATGTTTCCGTCTCAACCGAGGGATCCCTCGATATGTCTTGGGAATCACTAGCAGACGACATTTTTTATAGGCTAATGAATTCGGAAGTTCTAAAGTCCGAAGGCACCCTAAGAAACTCTAGACACTTAAGTCTAAGGCCACAGGAGCAAAACTCACCAAGTAAGCGGAGAACATAAGAGGGGCTGACCTTGAAAGATGGGGATTCAACCGAAGGCCTGGAGTTTCTCTCTATAGAAATTTTGGCAGAGCTTCGCTAACAATATGATCCCACAAGAGAAATGATGCCCGACCATGGGGTATTTATAGGCGCCCAGATCCGGGCTTGGGCCCAAAAACCGGGCCTCCGGTCACAAAATCATCATTACGCGCCGTGGTTTCACCCAACCGGTAACGCCGCCCACGGGCTGCCAACGAGCACGAGCCACGTGGAAGCCCCCCCCCCCCCCCAACGGCTATATTTTGACGTTAGGTATTCCAACGGCTATATTTACAACGGCTATATTCTGGGAGCTCCCGGCTATATTCAGCAGACCAATCCTTCATCAACCAAGAAACTAGCCCCCGGGCTTTTTACTTCACTCCACTTCATCAAGAGGAGCCCCCGGGTGCACTTACCCAGAGATGCTCCCGGTTTATGCCCCTCATACTACATAACAAATGCCTTCGGGCTCACTCCTTCAGAAGCCCACAGCTTCATAACGGGCACACCCCTCGGGGATTCCCCCCTCAACACTTTGAGGACCAGGTAGCCCCCGGGGAGTACACCTCATTGACGGATAGCCTACGGCACACAGGTAACGGGATCCCTCGGATACCCTCCTCACCAACTGATCAACAAACAGGGAACCCCCGGTAACACTTCAACTACTACTCACATTCCTCACGCCCTCGATCCCCAGATTGAGGGACTCCCCTTCGGCACCTCCCAGGATATCAACAGCAGGCCTCCAACTAATCAACACACGCGCCCTCAGAACAAGGATAGCCTTCGGCATCCGCATTATACTCCATTTCAAACCAGGGCTTCACATTTTCGATTCATCGTTGGGGGAATTCGGTGCACTTTTTTTCCCTCATTAGGACTTTTTCCCACAGGGTTTTTCCTAAGGAGGTTTTTAACGAGGCATCCCCCCAAAATGAAACGAAAAGCGTCACCCCTCGGTTTCATATTGCAGGCAGGCACTACTCTACTCCTTTTCACCACTTTGCAAGTGCCTCAAGGAATGGGGGACTGGAGAACCCCCTCGAGAAAAATCACAAAAATTGCAAACAGCAAACATGCCCCTCAAGTCCCGACATGTGGGTAACTGAGGGACTGCCCTCGGCAGAATAAACAAACAGCAAACTACCCACAACTCTACAAACTACAACGGAACAACGGCAGAGGACAAACACAATTACTCCTTTTCCCTCAAGTACCTTTCGGCAAAAGGAGTGAGGGACTCCTGATGGAGTATATGGTCCGTGAACCTCCGGTCCACAGACTCCTACTACTCCAATAAAGGCCCAATAGGACCAGGAAGCACAACAGGCCCAAATCACAGCGCCCAGAGTACCAAGCGGCCCACAGTGCGCACTAGGGGTGCCTTCGGCCCCCTGGCCGAAGCTCCAATTCTCACAGGAGGGCCAAATCAGGAAAACAAAGTTACTGGGAGAAAACGGTGAAAATCAGTAGCCCTCGGCACCTGAAACCCTCAGCATTAAGGAGGTCCCCGGTACTCAGAGCCCTCGGCTAATCATCTACGGCCGAGGGCACCTTTTCCGACATAATATCCGCTCCACATGCGCATGGAGCACTGTACCAAGTACGACGTCACATCGAGACAGCCGCATTAAATGAGGCCACATGCGATCGCCAGCGCCAACCAGTTGAGGTGACCCCTCGGCCAATGGATGCTTGACACGTGTCCCTGTCTGGCATTTATTGCTACTATAAATATCACCCCATTTCCCCGTTGTAAACCACGCTAAAAAGCCTTAACTTACATATTCAATACACATTCTCTCTCTTACTTGCTCTGACTTCTCTCTAGTTATTCCCCGTAATAACCCCTCGGATAGATATCCCCCGGGTACACTTATCCATCAGTACTGTACACGCATTAAATGCTCAATTAATGTTGTACGTACGAAGATATATTTAAAGCTGATGATTGACCATGCGAGTATCTTCGCGCCCCCAAAATAGCAAGTCGAAGGTCCAACCGGTCAAGTCAACAGTACAAGCATTTAATGAAGCTGTCTTCTACACTCCAGCGGGAAGACTGCTCCCAGTATATAAGATACACTTTGAAGAACTACCAGAACAACTTATGCTACACAACCTTGCTCAACTTATTTACTCTGAACTAAAAACCTTCAAGCTTTCTTGAGATCAAAGACTCACTTACCTCAACAAGAAAAGCTCAAGTTGGAAGATATAATTTCTTATCCTTCATCTAACTAACAAGTAGCAAAGTTCCTCAGTTCTTCAACACTTCGAAAGCATCATCTACACATCCTTTGTGAAGAAGCAACGGTGGAGAAAACTGTTCTTGAATCAAACACTTCTTGAAAAAGAAGGGGCGTCTCAAACTAACTGGAGTAAGTGAAGTAGTGATACTTCCAAGAGACTCAGTGAAACGAGACCAGCCATCAGGAAGCAGGACTGCATCCCGGGTGGCAACTAGGCTTGAAGAAGACGTGGAGTGCTTCTTAAGTTCTAGGGACTAAGGCGTTGTAAACTGTTGTTTTTGCAAGCTTAGTGGAACAGTGGACTAGAGGAACACATTGTTCCTTGAACCACTATAAAAATCCCCAGTGTCATTTACTTTAGTTATTTATTTCTGCACTTAAGAACTTGACTGTTTAACTCAAAAGGTTGGACTCTGTGTTCAGCAGATCTCCCTCAAGAGTTATCAGAAAGGCTTTAGCCTTAGTGTTTTCTGAGGCTACCCGGATAGAAACCAATCCGCTGCCAGGTCCAGTTCTGCCATCAGAACTTGACCTTCTCTGTCACCAGAATTCGACCATCTCTGATAAGTCAGTTGTGACTTATAGAAAAGTTTGAAAAATCCTGAACAGTCTATTCACCCCCCCTCTAGACTGTTCCCATTACAAACGGGACCAACAATCTCCAACCCCAAGGCCCCCGCATGCCCTGACCTGTCAAGATCCAGCCCAATAGTGGTAGGCATTATATCCGTGCGCATCAGAGATCCAGCTCAGCACGCACAAGGTGTAACCTCCACACGGTCGCTAAGAGATTCGAACCATAGTCATTCCTTCAATTTTCCCACCACTCAACCAACCGAGCTACCTGTGCCGGTAAAACTATGGTATGAGTAAACGTTTTATAGTGACTAGCCTCACCGCTTTCACGGTCCCTTACCCCAGAAACCCAACTTTGACTTGGCTCTACGGATTAATATTTACCGCTTGGCGCTACCATTTGAAGGGGTTTTTGGGGGATGCATAGTTCTAGTGGTCCGAGTGAGTTTCGAACACTAGACATCTCCTATTGAAGGGTAACCTCACCACCAGTTAGGCTGGAATGCTTGGTTGAAGCACACATCACAAAATTTACACTATTGACACATATTTTACGTCTGAGTCAGGCGGTGTTGGCATGGACTTGGCACCAAATTTCTATTTGTTGCTCTATCTGCATGCCAAATGGGTTGGCGTGTTTGGGTGCCAAACTTTTCATGTGTGTTGGATAGGATACTCCAAGACAGATTTACAATAAAATACCTCATTGGTTTAGCACATATGCCTTTTTGCAAGTTTGGCACGAATAATTTGAAAATAATCTTCACTAACACAGGCATTGAGTTGGTGCAGGTAACATTGCTCGTTTCAAATTTTAAATGTAAATTTCAAAGTTTGTCAGATTTACCTGGAAAAAATCACACACTTCTTCGAATTTCGATCTTATTCACAGACATGCCACATTCATTGGCAAACATACTCAGTGGCATAATTCTTTCTCTCAGTCTCGTAGACTTAGTCGAGTGGGTGGAAAACATATAAATGCATTTAGACAAGTGTCATTCAATAATCAAACAATGCACAAGGATTCAGTTAAACATAAAAGCCCTATCATCATCATCATCATCAGCATCATCTTCAGTACAATCACTTAGTTAATCACACAAGTCGCATCATCATCAATACAAGGAATTGAAGTAATCAATTTACAAATCCTCGTACACTTAGTCAAAGTGGGTGACACATGTAAAAATATTTAATCAAGGGTCACCGAATCATCAAACTGTGTAGAAGGATTTAGTTAAACACACAAGTTATGTCATCAATTGTACAAATAGTTAGTTAAGTACACAAGAGCAATCATTATCAGCAGAATATATCATATGAGAGTACAATCCCATTATCGTAAGCAGATTAGATAAGGACAAAGCCCTATCATGTTCAATTAATACAAGCCCTTGTTAAACACACAAGGTCTATCTTCAAATGTAGAAGACATCTGATAAGAATACTATTGTAACATTTCGACCTCGTTGGATTCAAGGTCGTTACTCTTAGATGCGCACCAGACACAATATTGTCCTTATAAACTAACATAAGTTTTTTACTGTGCACTTTGTCCTAACTGGTGCGCGTCTTGAGCAACTTCTATGGGTGTCACACATCCCAAGCTGACTACTCACGTACAAACATGTTTAACCTAGAGTTCTTAGCAAATGAGGTCAGTTAAAAGAAGATGCACCTTGTTAGTATGATTAGTATTTTTGACCCTTTTGAGATATATTTAGGTATTACAACCAGCCCCTTATTTAATCATCACTAAAAGCAATTAAGAAAGTAATGAAGACATAAAGCCCCATATTTAACCAATAATGACATAATGTAGTCATCATACACACTAGAGCACATATACAAAAACTTCATTAAAAGTTTTATAAAGTTACGAAATTCAAATTAGATTATAATAAAAATTGTCATACTAAATTAAGAGATAAAGTGGAATTGTATTAACCAAGAAAAGTTGAATTTGCAAATCATTTTAGGACGAGGGAGTATATATTTAAAAATACCACCAATAAATGAATAAATATATAGTAAGTTTGGAGTATTTTTTTATTGTAAATTATGGCTTATATTAAAATAACAAAATTTAGGCAAGTTACATCCAGACAAAAAGTCATACATAATCATTAACCATTAACCAGACTTAGGATGAATCACATTCCAAAAAGCAATATAACTCTGATGGAGTATATGGACCAGGGACCATCGGCCCACAGACTCCTACTACTCTGACACAGGCCCAAGAAGCACGGGAGGCCCAAAGCACAGCGGTCCAAGTATCAAGAAGCACGCGGTGCACATACGGGTGCCCTCGGCCCCATGGCCGAGGGCTCCAAACTCCACGAAACAGCTAATCTTCTACATACAAACCTGCTGGGAGAAAACAGCGTAAATCAGGAGCCTTCAGCACATACACGCCCTCGGCATAAGGGTAGCCCTCGGCTGCATAAAGCCCTCGGCATAAGGGTAGCCTTCGGCTACAGCACATACATCAGAGATTCCCTTTAGAAACAAGCAACAGCCGCATTTAATGTGGCGTCACATCCAACCACCACATTTAATGCGACACACATGCGTATGCGAGTGCCATCCCGATTGAGGTGACCCCTCGACCGTTAGATTGTTGACACGTGTCCTTATCTAGCATTTATTGCTGCTATAAAAAGTAGCACATTCTCCGTTGTAAATCATCACAAGTTCACATATTCGAATACACTTTGTCCCTCTTACTTATTGCTCTCACTTCTCTCTAAGTTATTCCCGTAATAACCCCTCGGATAAGCTACCCCTGGGTACACTATCCATCATTTGGTTCTTTCATTGAGAGGTCGAACAATTAAGTAAGAAACCCTCCCCTTCACCAAATTCAAAAACACTTACCAAAATGGGAAGAACCACTCCTGCTCAGTCCAAGACCGTTGAGGACAACAACCTGCCCCTCGGCGAAGTCGACGCCCCCAGGGCCTCCAACAAGGCTCCTGAGGGCCGAGTCATCGCTGGGTTGGAACAGGCTGCTGTTGACTTGCACCTACAGCTCCAGCAGAATGCTCCCGATGCCCGCCTCGGCATCGAGACACGAAGGAAAGACCGGAGCGAAAATCAAGTGAGCCCTCAGGTCCTCACTATTGACGTACAATCGGCATTTTCTGCCTTCAACCAGACACTCACCCAGAATCCAGGTGCCTTCGGCACCCTGGTGCCACTTCAGCCACAGGTTGGGGAGAACGCCGTTCCTCACCCACCTCCGCCCCCTTCGTGAACCCTATCGTTCGGCTAGGGAACAACGAAGGGGTCATGGCCCAAGATACTGCATCCCAGGAAGTCCAATCCCGGGACCAGCGCGGTGCGAACAAAGAGAGGCCTCGGGCCTCCGCCCTCAAGAGGCTCGGTGGGGTGCAGGATCGCCGAGGGGTCCAAGACCGCCTCGGTGGTAAGGCATTCCAAAGACCTCAAGAAAGTGGGGGGTCTGTATCAAGGGCAGACGAGAGGCGTCCCCCTCATGACAAAGGAAAGGGACCACTTCATGCTGATGACGCCAGACACCAAATCAACCAGGCTCACTCAACTCGCATGCAATCTTTGGGGATGGAGCCAATGCCGAAGGACCCCAAGGATGACATCATTATGGCCCTCCAACGCCGCCTTGATGAAATGGAGGCCCGCCAGGCACACACGACCGTTTCCGCCTCACAGGCGGAACCCAAATACGCCAGCATGCTGGCCAAGATGGAGGAGATGCAAAGAAAATTTGTCGAGGGCTCCGGGGAACCCATCATCCAACTCCGGATAAGGACGCCATTTACCCCAAGGGTATTGGTGGCCTAGATTCCGAGAAAGTACCGAGGGCAACCCATTAAGCCCTACAAAGGAAGGACTGACCCCCAGGAGCACTACAGCTGATACCAGAACAACATGATGATTGTGGGGGCATCGAATGAATATTTCTGCCGTTGGTTCCTTTCTACCTTAGAAGGACCAGCATACGAATGGTTCAACCGATTGCCCGAAGGGAGTATCAACTCATGGAAAGAACTCGCCCAACGCTTTTAACACAATTTGCGGGAAGACGCTGGTCAAGGAAATACTTCTCCCACTTACTAACGGTGAGGCAACGGAAGGATGAAACCCTCCGGGACTTCTTGGAACGCTGGAGGGTGGATACAGATAAAGTTTACGGCGCTGACGACGAAACCCTTCTGGCTCTCCTACAGACGGTCCTCCGCACCGGGAACTTTTAAAGGAGCCTCATCATTGAAACCCATCGCGACTATATAAGGGCCCTCCAACGGGAAGACCGATACGCGGAGGCCGAGGAGGTGGAGAAATGCCACCAAAACCCCGAACAGCAACGCCCTAGGGCAGATGATAAGAATCACCGAGGGTCGGAGGCTCCGTTCCATCAGTCCAAAGGTTCGGCCTCCTCTGGTGATCGCCCCCGGCATGGCCAAGCCAAATCCGGGGGAGATTACAAGAACAACCTGAAGGCTTGAGCGCAGCCTGTCCTCTTGGATCACCCTCGGACACCCCTGATGCATCCCATCAGCGTCATCCTCGATTTCACCGAGGAGAGGGGCCTCATGGAGTGGGACTCTCGCACACCCCCGGAGGTATATGCCATCAACCCCAGTGAACCTTACTGTCGTTTTCATCACCACCAGGGGCGAAGAACCGATGACTGCCACCAACTGAAGGCAGCCATCGAAAGGTTGATACAGGCAGGCCATCTGTCTCAGTTCATCAGGGGCCCTCCTCCTCAGGGGACCCCTCATCACCAAGGGCCCCCGCCAAAGGCCAATAAGTGGGTTAACCCAAACACCATCCCTTTGGGAAATCCGCAGGGGAAGAAGCGTGAGATTGGGAACCTCAGCAAGGAGGAGGATCCCAACACCAGTACAAATGCCACATCCATATGATCAACGGAGGCAACATAGGGGGTGACTCCACGATACAAAGGAAAAAATGGGCACATGCTCTTTACGTGGGGGAAGTCACTCATATGCCCCCAGTGAAGCGGTTGAGGGACGAACCCATTGTATTCACCAACGCCGATCTCCCTCTGGTTTCCTCTCCTCACAGTGACGCACTAGTGATCCAAAGTGAGATCAACAACACCATCATCCACAGAACTTACGTTGACATGGGCAGCTCCGTCAACGTAATGTACCTCAACACATTCAAGGAGTTGCGCCTGGAGAGGGAGTCCCTTTAGCCCATCTGGACCCCTCTGTCCGGCTTCACCGGAGACACTATTGATTCCGAGGGGGTCATAACCCTCCCGGTACTTTTCATCGACGGGCTCCATAGAGCCAAGCTTGAGGTGGAATTCTTCATCGTCAACATCGACTGCGCCCACAACATCATCCTCGACCGGCCTTCCCTCGAGGACCTGGAGGCCATCATCTCCATGAGGCACCTTTGCCTCAAGTTCCCGGTTGAAGGAGGCATCAGGTACTCAAGAAGGAACCAAAAGCTCGCCCGCGCCTGCTACTCCTAAATAACAAAGAAGGTTAGTAAGGCTGAATTCCGTGTAGACACCATCACTGGAACGATAGAGGAAGAAAAGAAAATGCCGATGGCAGAACCAGCCGAGGAGGTAGAAGACTTTGTGCTCGATCCGACCAAGCCGGAAAGAGTCGTGAAGATTGGAGCCAAGCTCCCTGAAGACTTGAGGACAGGCATCACGGATGCCCTCCGTGCCTACTCCATTGTTTTTGCATGGGGGCCGGAGGACATACCGGGAATGAGCCGAAGGGTAATCACCCACCGCCTGGTGGTGGACCCCTCCTCCAAACCTGTGCAACAAAGGAAAAGACCCCTCTCGGCCGAGAGGAGGGATTTCGTAAAAAAGGAGGTTGCCATGCTTCTATCCATCAAGCACATCCGGGAGGTGAAATACCCTTCATGGTTGGCTAACGTGGTCCTCACACAAAAGCCACCCACCTTCCGCATGTGCGTGGATTACACCGATTTGAATAAGGCATGCCATATGGATCCTTTCCCTCTACCGAACACTGATCAATTGGTAGATGAGACGGCGGGCTGCGAAATCATGTCCTTCCTCGACACCTTTCACGGGTATCACCAGATCTACATGCATGAAGAGGACGCGGAAAAAACAGCCTTCATAGCACCCGAAGACATCTTCTGCTATCTGGTTATGGCCTTCGTCCTAAAAAATTAAGGCGCCACCTACACCCGGATGGTGGCCAGAGTCTTTCAAGCCGTCTTGGGGCGCACCATGAAGGCCTATGTCAACGACATGATCATCAAGAGCAAACAATCGTCGAGCCATGCTTACAACCTCCGAGAAATCTTCGCCATCATGAAAAAGTTCATCCTTTGCCACAACCCGAAGAAATGCACCTTCGGCGTGCAAGGAGGCAAATTCTTAGGCTACATGGTGAGCCGAAGGGTCATTAAGGCCAACCCAGAAAAGATCCAGGCCATCATCAACATGGAGCCCCCACGCAACGTAAAGGAAGTACAAAGGTTAACGGGCCGCCTAACAGCCCTCAACAGCTTCCTATCCAAATCAGCAGAGAAATCCCTTCCCTTCTCCCAGATCATGCGGAAGACCACCGACTTCCAATGGACTACTGAGTGCTAGGTGGCCTTTGATGAGCTGAAACTGTATCTGTCTTCACCCCCTGTGCTCTCCAAGACCAAGGTGGGGGAAACCCTATATCTCTATGTTGGCGTCAGTCCTGCTGCCATCAGCTCAGTCCTCATCCAGGAGGAAGATGGCAGCCAACATGCCATCTTCTATGTTAGCAAAACTCTCAGAGAGGCGGAACTCAGGTATTCTCCCATGGAGAGGACGATGCTAGCCATTGTTTGGACCGTCAAAAAGCTTGGCCATTATTTCTAGGCACATCCGGTCCAAGTCCTCACGCACCAACCCCTCGGCGCTTGGATGAGGAGCCCCACCAGCTCCTCCCGAATGGTGAAATGGACTATCTTCCTTAGCCAATACAACATTGACATCCGCCCGAGGCCTGCCATCAAGGGCCAAGCCCTGACAGACTTCGTAATGGAATGCACGGCAAGGTCCGCGGTGGATGAGGAGCCCCCGGCACCTATGGACGAATGGTGGACCCTATACACAGACGGCTCCTCGGCCGCCAAAGCATGTGGGGGAGGCGTCGTCCTCATCACACCCGAAGGCTTCCGCGTCTACTACGCCATCTGCTTCTCCTTCAAAGTTTCCAACAACAAAGCGGAGTATGAGGCCCTCCTCTGTGGCCTTCGGCTGGAAGCTAACATGAAGGCCACACAGATCCAGGTAAAGTGCGACTCCAAGCTAGTCATCAGAAAAATTTTGGGGGAGTATGAGGCCAAGGAAGGATAAGCAATACAAAGAAGCGGACAAGGAGTTGCTAAAGGTATTTGAGGCACATTCTCTCACTCAAATATTGAGGGCTCAAAACTCTGAGGCCAACATTTTATCAAAGCTCTCAGCTGAGTCCCCGGGGCACCTCTCAAAGATTGCAAGCATAGAGGAACTCAGCCTCTCAAGCATACATGCCAGCCCCGTCATGAGAATACAATAAAGGGCTGGGGATTGGATCTCAGATATCGTCAACTTCATCACCACAGGGCAACTGCCCGAGCATGAGGCCCGTGCGAAATTAGCAAAACTGAGGGCTCTTAACTACACCATCGAGGACGGAAAGCTCTACAAATGGTCTTACAACGGTACACCACTCTGTTGCCTCCATCAAGATGAAGCCGAAGTTGCAATGGAGGAACAGTGGCACTTGCTCAGCTCACCAGGGACCCTTCTCCATGTTCCGAAGGCTCATAGTCCAAGGCTACTTCTGACCCACAATGGCCCGAGATTGTGCGGATCTCGCCTGAAGGTGTGCCGCCTGTCAACACTTTCAGAAGGCTCCCGGCAGGCCATCGGTCAACTATGCCCCCATCATCACAGCAATACCCTTCTCCAGACGGGGTATTGACCTGGTAGGCCCACTGCCGAGGGGTACCTCCAACAACAGGTACATCATTGTCGCCATTTACTACTTCACCAAATGGATGGAGGCTGAGCCCCTCGCCAGCATTACCGAGGCTAGGTGCCGCCACTTTGTCCTCAGGAACATCCTCACCAGGTTTGGGGTCCCCTAACAAATCATCTCTGACAACGGGACTCAGTTTGAGGCAGCCCCTTTCTGCGCCCTCCTAGAGGTGTGGGGCATCAAACACACCTTCTCATCAGTTGCCTACCCCCAAGGCAACGGTCAGGTGGAGAATGCCAACCGAACTTTGCTGGAGGGCCTAAAAAGAAACTTGAAGCCGAAGGGGAAGGCTGGGTAGAAGAACTTCACAACATCCTATGGGCCTACCGCACCACCCCTAGGCGAGCGACTGGCAAAACACCTTTCTCCCTATGCTATGGGTTCGAGGCCAAAGCCCCCACGGAGGTAACTCTGCCAACACGAAGGGTGAATCAATATGAGCATGAGGTCAACGACGCCAACATGGCCCTCGACCTCCACCTGATCTCGGAGCGCCGAGAGCAAGCCTTCCTAAGGGAAGACAACTACCGAAGGCAAGTGAAGGGCTACATCGACGCCAAGGTCCATTCCCGGGAATTTCAGGTGGGGGACTACGTCCTCCGAAGAAGGGAAGCTAGCCAACCAATCGAGGGCGGCATAATGGCACCAAAATTTGAAGGCCCTTACATCGTTACAGCCATCATCAAACCAGGGACTTACAAACTAAAACTCCTCAATGGGACCGAAGTCCCTAGACATTGGAATGTACACCACTTGGTCAAATTTTATCAGTAACATGTGAGCGCCCAAGCCCTCACAACTTACCAATGTATTATCCAACGGCCCGAGGCCCCCATTTTTCAAGAATAAATACGTATTGAAGACACCAAAAGTACCAAGTACAAGGCACACATGAGCGGCCAAGCCCTCATACAAACCCCCGGGCCAAGTCCTTTTCTCGCGATAAAGAAGCGCCCTGACCTGATTTTGCAAAACAGGACCCCTCAGCACCAAGTGCCGGGGGGATCCTCGAACCAGCAACAAATTGGAAGATGAGCCCTCGGTACCAAGTACCAGGGGCATGATTCATAGCACCAAGTGTCTCGATAAACGCCCTCGGCGTTATGCTAAGGACGAAGTCGTTCCCCTTGAGGACGTGACTATACCGAAGGCGCCACATATTGGTGTAGGAGGTACCAAGTGCCCCGGCCGTTTGCAACTAGAATGCATATAAAACCCTTCCCTGAAACGCTTTCCGAGCCATTACCCCAAGGGAATGGCAGGAAACTAATATGCCCACGATTCGACTTTCAAAAACGAAACGTTTCTCGCGCCATTACCCCAAGGGAATGGTAGACAACAGACTATGTCTCAGGCTGAGGTAACGACTTTCAAACTGAGGCACTTTCCGTGCCATCCACCAAGGGGAGGCAGGCAACAGACTATGTGTCAGGCCAAGGAAACGACCCTCGAACCCCTCGAAACCCGGAAGGTTAATCCCGAGGGGGGAGCCAACGGTGTATACCGTTTTCCTCCCAATAGGCCAAGCCTTACCAAGAAACCAAGTTTCTTGAAGCCTTCTCTTCAATACGCCAAAAAAAATATGGGGTGAACGGGAGTAGACTCGATGAGAAATCAATGAGTATAGATTTTACAGTGGAACAGTGATATGTACTACTTTATAGTGCATAAATGTATGTTTTTGTTTTGACTTTGTGTAGATTTTCCATCATCTTTAGTTAGTTTGTAAACACCTGTTTTATGTTGTTTGTAATTGTTTTTAGCTTTCATGGTAGTTGTAGAATAGTGATAGTGTGTTTAGCGAGGAAAAGGAGAGGAAAGCTGAAGATAAAAATATCCAGGAGCACAAAACCCGGTCGGGTCAGGCACTATACCCGGTCGGGTCTGATGTGACCCGGAACACCAGAATGTGCCAAAGATCACCTGAATGAAAGAATATCTGATTTTTGGGTCAAACCCGGTCGGGTCCCCTACTTGACCCGGTCGGGTCTGACTTGACCCGGTCGGGTCTGACTTGACCCGGGACATTGTAACGTGCTGATACACAAAAACGTGGAAGATGATCTGATTTTGACCGGTACCCCGGTCGGGTAAGCACTATACCCGGTCGGGTACCCGACCAAAGGTGTTGAAACACCTATAAATAGCACACTTTTTCTTCACAAAAAATCATCTCTTCTTGTAAGGAATAATTGTATTTAGATTTTGATGATGCTATATTCATTAGGACTTTAGAAGTACCCCTTTAGAAATTATGTATTTGAATTTTCCTTTGTAAAATTCTTAGATGTATTCGACTTGACAGAAGTGCTTCAAGAACAGAAGTGCTTCAAGAACAGAAGTGCTTCAAGAACAGAAGGGCTCCCAGAGCAGAAGTGCCTCTTAAGGCTTTATTGAAACGGTGGACCTTTGGTTCTCTGCTCCAGAACAGAAGTCCTCAGGACCTCTGTTAGTATTGACTCTGACAGAAACCCTTCTGGGTCTCTGTTGGATACTCCCAACAGAAGTGCTCCAGACCTCCTCTGTTCTACTCTCTGACAAAGACACCAGAAGGTCTGACACTTAGAAGACTTTCAAAGAACCGGGAAGTCAACTTAAAGATTCCTTCAACGGCTAGGAGTATAAAACGGAAAAGCTACAGTGCATGCATTAAATGCTCATTTAATGCACCCCATGCTACGTAGAGTAATTGCAGATGATTGGCCGGAATGTCAGGAATACTTTATCCCAAAATAGTAACCCGCCAACCTTACCGGGCTCTACTAGTCAAGTCAACTGATCGCTCATTTAATGCAGTTGTCCTCCTACTCCTCCAACGGGAAGACAACCTCAGTATAAAAGATACACTACGAAGAACAACCGGATAACTTTTCCATAACTTTGCTATCATACTGCTAATCAAGCAAGATATTCAAACTCTGAAAAGCAAAAGCCTCCTAGAGATTCAAACTCATTATCCTCTACAAGAGAAGGCAGAAGTTGGAAAAATACTCTTTCCAACTCAAGCAAAGTTCCAAGTGTTCTTCAACTCTTCAAGCTCCTCACATACACATATTTTGTAACGAAGCTAGTTGGAGGAACCTCAGTTTCAACAGAAACTCTTCTTGCTACAAGAAGGACGTTCTAATAACTGGAGTAATGAAGTGGTAATACTTCAAGGAGACTCAGTGTAAGGACCAGTGTTAAAGGAAGCCAGGCAGTGCATCCCAGGACACATCTAGACTTGAAGAAGACGTGGAGTGCTTCTTAAGTGCTAGGACTAAGGCTTTGTAAACGGCAGTTTTTACAGCTTAGTGGAACAGTGGATTAGAGGAACGAGTTGTTCCTTGAACCACTATAAAAATCCCTGGTGTCGTTTACTTACTGCTTTCTATACTTGCACTTAGATAGAACTGTATAACTCCTTGGACTTGGTATCTGTGTACAACTTAGATAATATTGCCAAGGACATCCTCTACAAGTCCATTGATGATAGATACTTCAATAGAATCAAGAAGTGCAAGACTGCTAAGGAGATCTGGGATACTCTTGAGCTCATTGGAGCTGGTGACGAGCAAGAGAAGGACAACAAACTAACCATAGCCAACAAGAAGTTTGATGACTTCAAACTTCTCCCTGGCGAAAGCATCTCCAAGATGTATGACAGGCTCCTCACTCTCACTGGAGAGATTTCTGAGCTTGGCAAGGATCTCACAACCAAGGAGATCAACCTGAAGGTGTTGAGGGGACTGCCCTCAGCATGGAAGATGAAAGTTGTTGCTGTCCAAGCCAGCAAGGATGTAAAGACTTATCCCACTGATAAGCTCATTTCAGATCTCAAAGCTCATGAGTTTGAAATGATTGAAGAAAAGGAAGATGTACCAGAAGAGAGGACCACTACAGCCCTCACTGCCAGCACATCCAAGGTAAATGATTTTGACCCTTCAGTACTTTTATCTGATGAATATATGGCTGCCTTTGCCAGGAGATTCAAAAAGTTTATGAAGAATCCCAAAGATGGAAGGAGTCCATCTTTCAACAGAAAGCCATACCAGAAGGTCAAATCAACAGAAAGCAGTGGAGAGCTTCTCTGTTACAACTGCAGACAACCTGGTCACTTCAAGGTTGATTGTCCCCATCCTAGAGTGTCCAAGAAGCAAGGACAGGATGGAGAAAAGAAGAAGTACGAAGACAACTCCAGAAGGAGAAAGGCACTTGTGACAGAACAGGTGGAGAAAGACCCTCTGTCAGAAACAGAATCCAGTTCTGACTCAGATTCTGATGAGGCCTTCTGTTGCCTGGATACTGAGACAGAAGACCTTTGCCTGATGGCTCATTCTGATGATGAGGTAACCTCTACTTCTGAATCCAGTTTTTCTTCGGTAGGCTTAGCTTTTGATTCTGATTCAATGTCAGAATTTTGGGAAGAGTTTAAGGCCATACAAGCCACTTATTCTTCTGTAACAGAAGAAAACAGTAAGTTAAAAGCTGAAATTCTTGACTTAAAGAAGGAGGTTGAGATCAAAATCAATCTTCTAATTAAGGAAAGAGATCAACTGGAGACTGAAAATGTTTCTCTTCTTAAGAGAATAAGAGAAATAGAGCCTCTCGAGATTAAGTACAAAGCTTACCAGAAGGCCCAGTCTTCCATGGAAAAGATTGTGCTTGATCAACAGATTGGCACTGGTTTTGGTCTTGGTTATGGCTCAACAGAATCAGGTGAGCCTTCTGTAATGCCTAGCACCAGAGTTGCTAAGGCAGATAAGGTCATAGAGCCACTGATTTCTAGCCCCATCTGTTAAGCTGGTGTATCTGGCACTAAGGCTGTTCATGAGGAAGTCAGACCAGAAAAGGGTAAGATAAAGGTTCAACAGAAACCCTTTTTGAAAAATAATGAACCTAGCAGAAAACCTAACAACAGAAGAGGTTTTCAGAATAACAAAAATAAAAGACCATTCATTGACAGACAACCTCATGTCAATCGTGCCAGAGATGATCACCAGAAGGGCAAATATCAAGAGAGAGTTAACTTCAGGAAGAAGAGGTTGGCTGGTCAACTTCAGAAGCCCAAAGTTAACCGTTCCTCTGCTCTTGATAGTATATGGGACTTCTTTCCAACAAAGAAAGCTATGCAAAAGTATGTAAACAGGAAGCATGACCCTCACAAGCATCTGCCCAAAGTGAATCACACTTCTGTCTACTACAACTACCAGGTGGACAATGGGTACCACCCACCAAAGTTTCACTTGATGAGACCAAAATGGTACCAACTACCCAGACTCCATGACCCCCCAGGACCCAGCATTGCTTGGGTACCTAAATCTTTCTTTTGATCTTGCAGGAACTATGTGCTGGAGCTATCTCTGAACAAGAATGGTTTATTGATAGTGGATGCTCCAGGCACATGACAGGTGACAGAAGTTGCCTAACAGAGTTCCAGAAATGCAAAGGACCCAGAGTTACCTTTGGAGGTAATGACAAAGAAGGTCAAACAAAAGGAAGAGGAAAGCTGATCAAAAACCAGATCATCATTGATGATGTCTCATATGTCAAAGGACTGAAGTTCAACTTGCTGAGTGCTAGCCAGTTCTGTGACAAAGACTACACTGTTGAATTCACAAAGGACTTCTGCTATGTGAAGCATGAGACAACAAAGGAAGTGGTTCTTACAGCATCAAGGAAGAAGAACATCTATGTAGTTGATTGGAACACTGCAAAAGATGGAGTTTGCCTGATAGCCAAAGGAGATTCAAAACTGAGTTGGGACTGGCACAAAAAACTCAACCATTTGAATTTCAAAAAAATCAACAAACTAGCCAGAGAACACATTGTAGAAGGGCTACCAGACATTGTGTACAAGAAGGAGACCCTCTGCAGTGCATGTCAGAAAGGCAAACAAGTGAAGAATTCCTTCAAACCCATTGCTGGAGATCTTTCTACAAGTCCTCTAAATCTGATCCACATGGATTTATTTGGACCTGTTGAGACTCCAAGCGTTGGTGGCAAGAAATACACCCTAGTCATGGTTGATGACTACTCCAGATACACATGGACTGTTTTTCTGACAAAGAAAAATGAAACTCTTCAGAAGTTGCCATCTCTGTTAAAGCAACTTCAGACTGAGAAGAACTTGAAAGTAAAGACAATCAGATCAGACAGAGGAACTGAATTTGTCAACCAAGTCATAAAGGACTTCTGTGATCAGAATGGAACTTTTCATCAACTTTCAGCCGCCAGAACCCCTCAACAGAATGGCGTAGCAGAAAGAAGGAACAGAACTCTAAAAGAAGCTGCAAGAACAATGATTGCAGAATCTGGATTGCCTATGAGATACTGGGCTGAAGCAATCAACACTGCATGCTATACTCAGAACAGGAGCATGATCAACAAGAATCACCAGAAGACCCCTTATGAACTCTGGAAGGGAAGAAAACCTAACATCAGCTACTTTCATGTATTTGGATGCAAGTGCTACATTCTCAACAATGGAAAGGAGCATCTGAAAGTATTTCAAGAAAAGGCTGATGAAGGAGTCTTTATAGGCTATTCAAACACAAGTAAAGCCTATAGAGTACTCAACAGAAGGACCCTACATGTTGAAGAATCCATACATGTGAAGTTTGATGAAAGCACCTCTGTTGAAGAGGTAACAGAGATTCTCAAGGATGTCAGCTTAGAAGACAGAACACCAGAACCAACAGAAGAGGTGGCAGACAACCCTGCATTTCCAACACCTACACCAAACCCCCTTCTGTTGAATAAAGATGAAGACTCTGAAGATGAGGAACCAGAGAGACCAAGACAGCAACTGACAGAACCAGATCTAACATGGTTAAGAGATCATCCCCCTAACCAAGTGATTGGTCAAATCAGAAGTGGAGTTCAAACCAGATCCACATCAAGAAGAGAAGCAATGCTTGCCTGCTATATATCTCAGATGGAACCTATGACAGTTGAAGAAGCTCTTGCAGACTCAGATTGGATCAATGATATGCAAGAAGAGCTCACTCAGTTTGAGAGGAACAAAGTGTGGGAACTTGTTCCTAGGCCAAAGCACCAGAATGTCATTGGAACCAAATGGGTATTCAAGAACAAAGAAGATGAAGACGGCAACATTGTAAGGAACAAAGCAAGGCTAGTAGCTAAAGGATACTGCCAAGAAGAAGGAATAGATTTTGATGAGACCTTTGCACCAGTTGCCAGACTTGAAGCCATCAGAATCTTTCTAGCCTATGCTGCCTACAACAACATCAAGGTCTACCAAATGGATGTCAAGAGTGCATTTCTGAATGGAGATCTTGAAGAAGAGGTTTATGTGGAACAACCACCAGGTTTTGTCATCCCTACTCAATCTTCTTGTGTCTACAAGCTTAAAAAGGCCCTCTATGGTCTTAAGCAAGCTCCCAGAGCCTGGTATGACACATTGTCCCTTTTCCTAGTGAACCATGGGTTTACTAAAGGAAAGGTTGACAAAACTCTATTTCAAATCTCTGTTGCTAATCATATTCTGTTAGTACAAATATATGTTGATGACATTATATTTGGTAGTACTAATCCAGAACTGTGCAAGAAGTTTTCTCAAGTAATGCAGAGTCAATTTGAAATGAGTATGATGGGAGAACTCAGTTACTTCCTAGGACTCCAAGTCAAACAAGTTCCAGAAGGGATCTTTATCAATCAAGGGAAGTACACCAGAGATCTAATCAAGAAGTTTGGAGTGGAAGGCAAATCATCAGTGAAGATTCCCATGAACACCTCACAAGGAATTGGTCCAGATGATGAAGGAAAGGATGTAGATGCAACAACATACAGAGGAATCATAGGATCTCTGTTGTATCTGACTGCAAGCAGACCAGACATCTCATTCTCTATTGGAATCTGTGCCAGATACCAATCAAAGCCCAAGGAAAGCCATCTAAGTGCTGCAAAGAGAATCATCAGATATATCAAAGGAAACCCCAATGCAGGCCTATGGTATCCCAAGGGAGGTAACTTTGAACTAATTGGTTATTCTGACTCAGATTTTGCAGGTTGCAGACTAGACAGAAAGAGCACCTCTGGTCACTGCCAATTGCTAGGAGGAAGGCTTGTTTCCTGGTTCAGCAAGAAGCAGAACTCCATCTCAACAAGTACAGCTGAGGCAGAGTACATTGCAGCTGGGAGTTGCTGTGCTCAGCTACTCTGGATGAAGCAACAACTGAAGGACTATTGAGATCAAAGGAGATCAAGCTGTTGTGTGACAACACCAGTGCCATTGCTATCACTCAGAATCCAGTTCTTCATTCCAGAACAAAGCATATTGAGATCAGACATCACTTCATCAGAGATCATGTGGAGAAGAAGCACATCTGCATGGAACATGTGCCAACAGAAGACCAACTTGCAGATATCCTGACAAAGCCTCTTCCTGAGGCTAGGTTCAACAAACTGAGAGAAGAATTGGGAATGATGGATGAGATTCCAAGGGAAAGATGAAAAGGAAGGCCCTCTGTTGCTCTTTTACTGTTGACAGAATTCCTGTAGCAGAACCCTTTCTGTTAACCCTCCTCTGTCAACCTCTTCTGTTCTCTACCCTGACAGAACACCTATGCAACAGAAACCCCTTCTACAGAAAACCCTCTCTTATCTAAACAGAAGGTGGTGGACTTAGAAAAGAAAATATGTAAACCGGGTGACCTAGTAACTTATTAAAGGTCTTTTACCCTTTTACCCTTAAAACGGTATCCAGCCGTACAAAATTTACTGCGCCCCCATTTATTTACTGCGCCTCTTTTTACATTTATTGGTTTCTTGGAACCGTAAATTATCTCAAACGTCCACTAACTCATATCCATAAAACCCCCTTTCGCAAACCTAAACCGTTACTGCTCTCATAACTCTCAAGCTTTTGAACTCTTATCTCTCAGAAATTTTCCAACTGCAGTAAACTCCATGGCCATCTTGAGCTTCTCCGATCTTTCAAAAGAACAAAAGGCAACACTTCTCAAGAATGTCTTGACTGGCCTGAGATGCGAACTGGACGTACTCCCCAGGTTCGCAGAGAAAAAGGAAAGGATGACCTCCATTGTTGACGGACTGTCACAATGCCAACTGAGCAAGGTCATCTCTCATGGTTATGAAGCATACAGCAACGTGGACACAGTTGAGTTCTATCTCAACGCATCCTTCAAGGATGAAGTCATCTCTTCCGTCGTTCAAGGAGAAAAGGTGGTGGTTGATGCTGACGTCATCAACAACATCTTCCATATTCAGCAAAAGGGAGGAAGGGACTCCCTACTTGACTTGGAGGATATTGACATCCCTCTGGCAGAATTCAAGAAGAAGTTCTGCAGAAAAGGGGAAGAAGTTGAGAAGGTCAACATAAAGAAGCACCTGCTCAAGAGGGAGTTTGAGCTACTTATAAATATTTTCCACAAATGCTTATGGTGCAAGTACACCTCCACTGATGATGTTACAACGGCCAATGCTAAAGCCCTGTATGCAGTGCATCATGGGGTGAACATCGATTGGGGACAAATCATGGTGAAGTCCCTGATTGAAGTGATCAAAAAGAAGAATCCCAAGACTAGCCTCTATTCTGGGAAGCTGGGGCATGGACTGCTCATTTCTGAAGTGCTCCTCAAACAAGGAGTAAGCTTGAGGAAGGCTACAGCCTTGGATCACACCAAGGTCATTTTCCTGACTGCCTCTCCCAATAGGGAAAAAGCCATTAAGGCAGAGCTGAAGAGACAGCTTCAACTTGAAGCCAAGAAAAAACAGGGAGAGAAGGTACAGAAACCTCTTTCTATAGCCACTTCTTCTAAGAAGGCAGAAAAGAAGAAGAAGAAGAAGAAGACTGAAGGGGAAGCACCTCTTGCCCCCCCTAAGGCCGGACAGAAGAGGAAGAGGACCTCCAAACCAAAGAAAAAGGTTGCTCAACCTCTGGTTTCAGAATCTGAAGGAGTGGCAGACACTCAGGGGGAACCAGAGATCCCCACCTCTGCTGCATCTCCTGAACAGAACAGGGTGCCAACTCCACCAGAGCACCTCAGTCCTGTGAAAGATGGGTATATGTCCTTGCTTGACAGACAGTTTACCCGGGTCCTTGAATGGAGAAGATGGAGAATGGGACCCCTCCACAAGATAATCCAGTTCTTTGATCACTATGAGGCAGAAGAGGAAGCCATCCTGAATTGGGTTGGGACTGATGATGTCTCAAAGTGTTTTGCCCTCAACTTCCTTCACTCTGTCCTTGAGAAGAAGAAGGCCAGCTACAAGGGTAAGGCTATTCTCATTTCTTCACCCTCAGAGGAAGCTGTCAAACCTCTTGAAGATGGGGAAATTGAAGCCTTTGAAGAATGGTTGTTCACCAAGATGGCAACTGACTCTGTTCAGCCCGACTTCAACCCCGGAGAGTCCTCTGTACTCAAGACAGAAGGACAAGCAATGATGGAACAAATCAAGGAATGGAGGGCTTCCTTGCTCGTGGACAACATCATTGAGGTAAACACTCCAACCCCTTCTGTCTCTATCCCAACAGAACCACATATTCCCTCACCTTCCACCAGCACAGAAACCCCCCCACCAGAACACCCCCAACATAAAACTCCTGAACAGAACACCCCCACCCCTCCTCCATCACCCAAACTGAAAATTGCATCTCCTTGCAGAGCAATTGTTCCCTACAGAAACCGCTCACCTTCACCCCCCCCCATCTCCCCCTCACCAGAATGCCTCACCTTTTCACTCCTCACCCCAACACCAGAACCCCTCACCCCAACAGATCTCCTCCTCCTCATCCTCATCAGAATCTGATCATCAATCTCCTCCACCAAAATCACCTCCTCCACAACAACCTGCAGGAAACCTAAAACCTGTATGGTTCCTCAGAGATTCTGATCCTACAACTATCTCCCCCATCTCTGCACCCAAAGGTTATTCTAGGGACTCTGTTGCTCCCAATCCCTCTCTGAGAAAGAAGAAGAAGGTGGTTCGCAACAGAAAACCTATCTACTCTCCATATGAGATATCCTCTGACATGGATGGATTCATGGTCAGCAAATCATACAAAGCCACATCCAAGAGACAGAAGACCCCTCCTCTGACTCAACTGGAACATGAACAGCTTGTTCACTCTCTGTCATCTGTCCAAGAACATCACCCACTCCCTAGGGGAAGAGGTCTAGAGATGCCTCAAGCAGATGGACAAAAGAATGACATTCCCTTCAACAGGTTTGTTGAATCTGCAGAAGAATTTGGAGGACAGATCCTCCAAGGCTTGGACAAGCTGATAGAGATAAATGATAAGCACTATGGGCATCTTGCTCATGTGAATGACAATCTGAATTCAGGGATGCAGTTCATCTCTGACCGTTTTGAGAACCTCACAGGGACCCTCAACAACTTCATCGCCTCCTCAACTGCCAGAACAGATGTCCTGTCAACAGAAGTGGTAGGCATCCACAACACTTTGTCAATCTTTCAACAGACTCTCCTGAGTCAAGGACAGGCAATCCACCATATCTCAGAGCATCTTGAGGCTCTGAAGAAATCTGATGCCAGAACAGAGAGGCACTTGACCTCTATTGAGCAGATGTGCAGAACTCATCAAGAACAGGCTCAAGCCCTCCTATCTACTGACAGAGACCGGTATCAGAAGATGGTGCTCCTTGAAGCCAACAACAAGGACATCTTCTCTGCAATCCAGAAGCAGCAAGGTCTGATTGAAGGCCTTACATCTGTCACTCAGACATTACCAGAGGCCCTGGAGCAGATAGCCTCAACCCAAGCATCAGAATTCCAGAAGATCAGTCTTATGATAGAAGACTTGAATGATGCCAAAAAGGGGGAAGAGGACCCTCAACAGACCAGGCCTAGGTCTCACAGAACTCCTACCAGAGCACCCTCCTCTGGTGAGCCTGCAGTAGATCCGGCTCCCTACTTTGAGGCTGCCTTACAAAAGAAAAGGGCAGCAGGCATACCAAGACCCCCATCTCCAATCAAGAAGAGCACCAAGAAGAAGAAAGTTTTCAACTTTACTGAATGGAGATTGGGTGGCTCTCAGAATATTGACAGAGCCCAATTTGAGGAAATGAAAGCCAAAATGACTCCTACCCAACAACAGCACCTTTATCTAGACAAAGATGGTGTTGTCAGAGTTAGGTATGGAGGATCTCTTGAAGAAGCAGAAGAATGGTACAAGAAGAACATTGTCCCTGGAAAGACTGTACATGAAGGTGTCCTCAACTACTTGGACTGCAAACTCTCTCCAATATGGGCATCTTATCAAAGGTCGGGCAATCTGTTCAAAATCAGAGCTGAAATAAATGAAGAACTTCTCAGGCTTCAAAGACTAGAGGAAGAAGCTCTACAGGCAGCTAATCTGGAGAATGTGTAAGGCTTAAACTCTGTAAAACCTATCTAATAAAATCACATCTCTGCCTTCTTACTTTGAAGTGCTTTTCCTCAAATTCCTGTCTTCTTTTTGCTTTCTGTTTGTGTTTGTTTATTTCTGTTATATTCTGCTATCTGAATGTATCTTACTCTTACTATTTTCCTATGCCAAGTTGCCCACCAAGAGTTTAATGGAAGTTTTTAAACTTAATATTTTTTATGGTGAAGGCACTTCTCTGGAAATAGTTAAAGGGTTTTGGCATCATCAAAAAGGGGGAAATTGTAAGGAATAATTGTATTTAGATTTTGATGATGCTATATTCATTAGGACTTTAGAAGTACCCCTTTAGAAATTATGTATTAGAATTTTCCTTTGTAAAATTCTTAGATGTATTCGACTTGACAGAAGTGCTTCAAGAACAGAAGTGCTTCAAGAACAGAAGGGCTCCCAGAGCAGAAGTGCCTCTTAAGGCTTTTTTGAAACGGAGGACCTTTGGTTCTCTGCTCCAGAACAGAAGTCCTCAGGACCTCTGTTAGTATTGACTCTGACAGAAACCCTTCTGGGTCTCTGTTGGATACTCCCAACAGAAGTGCTCCAGACCTCCTCTGTTCTACTCTCTGACAAAGACACCAGAAGGTCTGACACTTAGAAGACTTTCAAAGAACCGGGAAGTCAACTTAAAGATTCCTTCAACGGCTAGGAGTATAAAACGGAAAAGCTACAGTGCATGCATTAAATGCTCATTTAATGCACCCCATGCTACGTAGAGTAATTGCAGATGATTGGCCGGAATGTTAGGAATACTTTATCCCAAAATAGTAACCCGCCAACCTTACCGGGCTCTACTAGTCAAGTCAACTGATCGCTCATTTAATGCAGTTGTCCTCCTACTCCTCCAACGGGAAGACAACCTCAGTATAAAAGATACACTACGAAGAACAACCGGATAACTTTGCCATAACTTTGCTATCATACTGCTAATCAAGCAAGATATTCAAACTCTGAAAAGCAAAAGCCTCCTAGAGATTCAAACTCATTATCCTCTACAAGAGAAGGCAGAAGTTGGAAAAATACTCTTTCCAACTCAAGCAAAGTTCCAAGTGTTCTTCAACTCTTCAAGCTCCTCACATACACATATTTTGTAACGAAGCTAGTTGGAGGAACCTCAGTTTCAACAGAAACTCTTCTGGCTACAAGAAGGACGTTCTAATAACAGGAGTAGTGAAGTGGTAATACTTCAAGGAGACTCAGTGTAAGGACCAGTGTTAAAGGAAGCCAGGCAGTGCATCCCAGGACACATCTAGACTTGAAGAAGACGTGGAGTGCTTCTTAAGTGCTAGGACTAAGGCTTTGTAAACGGCAGTTTTTACAGCTTAGTGGAACAGTGGATTAGAGGAACGAGTTGTTCCTTGAACCACTATAAAAATCCCTGGTGTCGTTTACTTACTGCTTTCTATACTTGCACTTAGATAAAACTGTATAACTCCTTGGACTTGGTATCTGTGTTCAGCAGAACTGGTTCTACGAGTTAACAGAAGGCCTTCTGCCTTTGCTTCTCTGAGGCTAACAGAACTCCCTGCCAGAACCCCATCCGCTGCCAGTCTGTTCTTTCAACAGAACAGGCTATTCTGAAAATCTGGTACTTAGTCTAAAAAGCTAAAAACCAATACAGTCTATTCACCCCCCCCCTCTAGACTGTATCCAGTATAACCGGGACCAACACTTCTTCTATACTCCTAAGCTCAGTTTAGAATAGCTTTTCTTATATTTTATAGCATGTTTAGTCTCAAAATGAGGAGCTAAACTTCCATTTCTTGGTTTTGCTCTTGAAGCTTGTTGATTATTAAAGTTGTGAGTTATTTTCTTAACTTCTTCTATTGATTATTAATTCTTCCCTTAACCTCATTCTATATTAATGTTGGAGGGTTGCTAAGTGACGATTAGTTAACGTTCCGACATTAATTACTACTAGAAACGATCAACGAACCTGTGGTTAATCGTTGGTGGTTTCACAAGTAAGTAACTTCGGTTTATTAACGCACGGTCGTGGTTAATAGACTAAAGAGGGATCAATTTTGTTGGTTAAACCGAAACTGCTGTGTTAAGGTTATCAATCTCAATTGATTTCATCAAGGAGTTAAAAAGATTGAATGCTACTATTATATCGGTATACGGCGTTGTTCTATTTTGATTAATAGTAAGGGTTATTAATGAACGGTCATTGTTAATAACTACCCTCGATGAATTGGAGATACTCCTCGATTGAGTATTCGAGAGGGGATAAGTTATAGATATAACAAGGATCGACTAAAATATATCAACAAGTGGAAAGTAACAAAGTCAAGTCCCTTTTATTCTTGAATTAAATCTCATATAAGTCGTTCATCTTAGTTTTTAATTTAATCAAATCATTCATCACTAAAACCCCCCCTTTATTCACTAAAGTTTCATAAAAAGAGAATTGTTCATTTCCCTGTGGATACGAACTCTACTTCACCTATACTACGTATAAGTGTTAGTATCGAATTATTTTGACGCACCGTGACAAAGTGCTCGTCAAATTTGGCGCCGTTGTCGGGGAAAGGCAATTAATTTTTCTTTTTTTTCTATTTCAAGAAAAATAAAAAAAATTATATATAAAAGATTTCTATTTTGCTGAGCTTTGTTTGAGTATATGGTAAAAACCCGATCCATAAACCAACTCACCTACCAAACAAACCCCGAAATAGAAAAAGCTCTCGAGCGGTTAAAAAGTAAATTCTCAAATACCGACTCGGGAGAATCCTCAAGTGTTAGTTCTCAATCTAGCGAGTCCGAGGAGCCAATATCAATGGCTCTTGAAACAAGAACGCTGAGGGAGCTCACAGCTCCCAATCTAAATCAACAACCCTTATGTATCACCTTCCCAACTCTTGATGCGGGTGCTACATTTTAGTTGAAATCCGGACTCATACATCTACTTCCATCGTTCCACGGGCTAAGAGGAGAGGATCCGAATAAACATCTTTCGGAGTTCCACATCTTTCGGACGGCATTCGTGTGTGCAGGTCACCCGCACACGCAAGTCGCGGTTTTTGTTCTTCGGTTTCGGGATTTGATTCGCACCCCCCCCCCTGCGCGCGTGAGAGAGCCTTTCCCTTTAGGAATCTTAACTCCTTAGGGGGGGTTTCCCTTTATAAAGGGTTCAAATTCCCTTGTGATTTTCGGTGTGGGAAAGAACCCACACTAAAACCCACATTTTCCTAGTTTTCTCCATTCCAACGGGTAAACTTCGAAAAACAATTTCTCATTCACCCGTTATCCGTTTTGAGTGTACCATATATCGAATTGTAGCCCTTAGCAAGGACAATCCGAAACCACTTTGACCCGACCCAAATCGGAAGTGGACCCCACTCAAATAATTGCCCCAAAATGACCATTTAATACACTTTTAACACACTTTTTCCAACAGTTTGCAAAAGCATGTGCCCGAACGGTGTTACCGAGGAGCAAATTAAGTTGAAGGCTTTTCGATTCTCCCTCAAAGACACCTGTAACACTTGAGATTTAATTTAAACGGATTAATAGTAGTACTCATACCAACAAGGTGCATCTCCTTTTTAGGGAGCTCATTAGCCAAGAACTCCAAAGTTAAGCGTGCTTGCACGGGAGTAGTCTTGGGATGGGTGACCCCCTGAGAAGTTTCTCAGGGCACGCACGAGTGAGGATAAAGTGCGCGGAAAAGGCTAGTGGCGGTTTGTGAGGACAGTACTAGAGGTCAGAAGTAACTTCCTCAGGGCCTACGGGGCCGAGGTGTTACAAATGGTATCAGAGCAACCCTACGACAATGTGCTGATCCGTTGGATATCGGGCGGGCACTTAGCAGGGGAAAAGATTCCGGGGTATGATTGAGATTGGTTTATGGGCGCAACGAGGACGTTGCGTTCCTAAGTGGGGGTGATTGTAACACTTGAGATTTAATTTAAACGGATTAATAGTAGTACTCATACCAACAAGGTGCATCTCCTTTTTAGGGAGCTCATTAGCCAAGAACTCCAAAGTTAAGTGTGCTTGCACGGGAGTAGTCTTGGGATGGGTGACCCCCTGAGAAGTTTCTCAGGGCACACACGAGTAAGGATAAAGTGCGCGAAAAAGGCTAGTGGCGGTTTGTGAGGACAGTACTAGAGGTCAGAAGTAACTACCTCAGGGCCTACGGGGCCGAGGTGTTACAAATGTCATTGTCTTCTTGAAAAGATTGCAATACGAATAAGATCGAATACTACTCGTGATTATACTACCTTAACTAATAACTTCACTTAATCAAATAATCTCAAATGTTTTTCTATATGTCCAAAATCATCCTAAAATAAGTCACGAGAATATATCCAAAACCAAAAGAATATCCCGGCCCCCAGGACCCGAGGTAGTTACTCTAGACCTCTAGTATTGTCCTCACAAACCGCCACTAGCCTTTTCCGCACACTTTGTCCTCACTCGTGCGCGCCCTGAGAAACTTCCCGGGGGGTCACCCATCCCAAGACTACTCCCATGCAAGCACGCTTAACTTTGGAGTTCTTGGCTAATGAGCTCCCTAAAAAGGAGATGCACCTTTTTGGTATGAGTAGTACTATTAATCCGTTTAAATTAAATCCCAAGTATTACAATCACCCCCACTTAGGAACGCAACGTCCTCGTTGCGCCCATAAACCAACCTCAATCATATCCCACAATCTTTTCCCCTGCTAAGTGCCCGCCCGATACCCAACGGATCAGCACACTGTCGTAGGGTTGCTCTGATACCACCTGTAAGTCTGATCAGCCTAATCAGCCTAATACCAACTGATCAGCCTAATAGTTAAAGTATGTGACTTATTCTGGACGCCATACAGAATAGTCATATTTCTGTCTAGAACGAACCCTCAATTTTAATTGATTAACTAAATCACAAATACTAAAAATTAGTGACAGATTCATAATCCTGGACTATCTTTTCTCTTGCTTAATTCTCAATCGCTTTTCTGTTAGTTGTTTAATCACTTTATTTTTATCCATTTAATTTCCTTGCATTCATTTTAGTTCAAGCTCTGCATTTTCGGTTTCAAATCAAAACATTCTCAAAACTCTTTTTAGTTAAATTTAATTCCATTTTTATTAATAGTTTTCCGATTACTTAGTTGCATTTTCCCCGTGGATTCGACCCTTACTTGAGCACTATACTACCGTGACTCGTGCACTTGCGAGGACTTATAAATTGTCTATCAGACGCCACCGTCAAGGAAAGAATGACAACCACAAAGGAAGAACCTGAGAATAGTAGGTGAGACCGTTTAAACTTCTAATTATCCGTATTAGTAAATCTCTTTGGCAATCATGTATCATTATGATCTTGGAGGAATAAATTATTTTCTTCAGTAAGTTGAATGCTTCGAGGACGAAGCATCATTTTAAGAGGGGTAGAATGTGACACTCCGAAAATTTTATTAAAATAAATAATATTGTTAAACACATAAATTTTTAACATAAAAATTTAAAAGCGACATTTTAGTTAATGATATCCTAAAAAGTATCGGTTGATAACACACCTAATACCTCACATAAAGAGTATAAAACATGATAATAATAATAATAATAATAATAATAATAATATACTCCGTTTATAGATGAACCATGACACTGATACGTACAATAATAATATAAAGGTTTGTCTTTCCAATGTCCAAATAACTCATACGTAAGTTATACAATGTGTATAGAAGTTTTGGACCGCCCGGACTTATACTACTACTAGCATATGCGATTTACATATATGCATTTGATATAACGCCCGGCCACATCGTACTTTACCCTTCGGCAATTGTTATTAATAAAAATAAATAGTATGGGTATATGAAACGTATGAAACCCTAGAGGCTAGAAGCTTCGTGCCTTACTATAAATACCCATTGATGACGAGAAAATCAGCACACATGCGAACCAATAGCCATACATACGCATAGGAACTCCCACCGTTGCTAAACCTACGCTGCCTGCGTTAACACCTGCGACAGAAGAAGAAAACAGAATAAAAGAGAGGAAAAGCAAGAGAACACTACAAAAAACATGCCGTTTGTCACGGATTTTGTCACGGACGGTAGTTCAAAAAATCCGTGACAAATGATTTTTTGTCACGGATTTGTCACGGAAAAAATCCGTGACACCAGGGGCGTGATAACGTTTTTGTCACGGAAATTAATCCGTGAGATTGTTTGTCACGGATTTGTCAAGGCCACCGTCCGTGACAAAACACTTCACCGGAATCTCATCGCCTTTCATTTGTCACGGACGCATCCGTGAATAAATGTTTTTATTTTTCAAAAAAAATAATTATTTGTCACGGAAATATCCGTGACAAATTAAAAAAAGGTTTTTCAAAATAGAGTGGGCGGGTATTTGAAACGGTCCGGAAAATTCAAATTTTAAATTTTGTCACGGACATATCCGTGACAAAATATTTTGAAAAAAATTTGAAAATTTTAAAATAGAGTGGGCGGGAGCTTTAAAATTTTCAAAAAATTCAAAATTTTGAACTTGTCACGGATCCCATCCGTGACAAAACATTTTTTTTTAAAAAAAATACGTTAATTTAGCGTTTTATGTATTTAAAATAAAATGAATTTATATTTTGTCACAGAACAGTCCGTGACAAAAGTTTAAATTTTTTAAAAAAAAATTTAAAAATTCAGCGCATTTTTAAAAGTTTATTTCAAAAGTTTATTTAATAAAAATAACCATTAAAATTTAGGCGCTTTTTCAAAAAATTAAACTTAATAATAAATAGTTAAACAATAATCTTAATAAATAATTGTTTATAATAAATAATTAAACAATCATCATTAATCATCATTAATCACCATTACACATTAGGTATCATAATAAATAATAATCTCATCAAACCATCATTATAAAACACAAATAAACTATTATTTAAACACAATCAAACCATTACACATTAATATTCATACATTAACACATCAAAATTTTAAAATCCTTAAAATGTTAATAAACTAATTATTACAAACCATCAATGGTCATCATAATCAGCATCAGCATCATCAGGTTCGTCACGATGATCGGGTTGCCTTCCGTGGTCACGGCTGCCACCACGATGATCGCCTCGACTGCCACTGCGGCTGCCAGCACGGCTGCTGCCACGGTAAGCTTGAGCTCCGGGAGTCGGGATATCGTCATAATATCCATATGGAAAGTTGTTGGAGATGTGGCTATAATTAGCAAAACCCCTACTACCCATACTGCCCATATTGCCCATATTGCCCGCGAAGGGAACTTGTGGGGTCATCTCGGGGTGTTGTATGTGCATGGATGGACGGTAGGTGGCGTTGAAAATACGCATTTGGCGTTCCATCTCTTCCAACCTTTCTCTTGTTCTTCTTTGCTCTTCATCCCGTATCCGAGCTTCTTCATCCCGCCTTCGAGCCTCGGCTTCACGTTCCTCCAATAGTTTCTCGAGGCGGGTAACCCGATCATCATATGACGAATGAGAAGATGAGCTAGCTCCTTTGGCCTTCTCTAGGATCTGTACGCCTTCAGAACCCATAAGCGGCACCCGGCCCTTGTAAACTCCGGTTGCCGCCAAGATGGCTTCATTATCTTGATTTTCATCAAGTTCGTCATCAGAATCAGCTAGCTCATCAACTCTCTTCCCCCGCTCTTCCTCATATTTTTTCTACAAGTTCAAAAATTTATTATATAAGAGATAAAAAAAAATCGAAATTTATTGAATTATGTTTCATTATTTACTTCAATATCAGAAAGGCGGGGAGGCGGCATGGCACCCTTCTTAGTCCAGCAATGTGCCATGAGTTTCAATGGCGTGATCCGTTTTTTCACGGGTCCAGATCCTTCCTACACGGATTTCAAAGTTAATAAAAAAAAATATATACATAAAGGTATGGAATGGAAATAATTTTAACTAATTAGAGTTTACCAGATCTTTTTTATGTTGACTTTGGGGTTTGCGGCCCCCGTGCCATTGAACTTCCTTGGCTTTCTCGGAATTCCGGTTTGCCTTGCCCATTTCGCTTCTCAGCAAAAATGAGGCATCCGTAGCCCAGTGGCGGCAAAGCATCTCCCACACATCATCGCCAAGGAATTTTGGCTTTTTACCCGTAGACCGGGCGGTCCTAAAAGTGGGTCTCAATCACCCAGAAATCCTAGAATTGTATTCTTTGAGAATAGCTTGGTCTAGGGAAAAATGCCAACGATGGGAAGCCTTCATGAAAAACATTGATATATCATCATTTCTTAAATTTAAGTTACTAAAATGTAACAAAAATATTTATTTTTACCTTGAACAACCGCCACCATAGTTCACGAGTGACCGCCGGAACCTCACCATAAGTCGACCACGGCCCGGTGAAATGACCACAAACAATAGTCTTGATTCTATTCAAGACCTCGGAATCGCTTCAAAAAATTGATAATTGATAAAACAATTGTATTAATTCTTAGATATAGAGATTATACTATTTTATATTAGAGAATGTTAGTTTTTTATTACCTATGGATCGATTGAGGTGTCACCTCAAGCGAACCGGGATTGTGGCGCTCTTCTTGAGTGGGGGGGCATATATTGCACGAGATGAAGGAGGTGCATGAGATGATGCCCCCTCCCCATGCACGCTTATATGAGCGTCTGATTGTTCGGAGGGAGGAGTTTGGACATGTCCGTCAAGAGCTTGTCCTTCATCGGGATTGATATCATCATTGATATCACGATCAGCGTTTGAGGCCCGTCGTGAATTCTGACGCCCACGACGAGCAATGGTAGAAAGGCGGCGTTCGTGCTCACTCATCTAAAATTATTGAGAAATAATATATAGAACATATTAAACTTGTGTTTAATATGAGAGGTCAAATGATATTATTTTTATGTTATGGAATTTAATTGTGTTAGATATTATTTTATCAAACCTTATAAAATCAGTTTATGGAGTTTTTGTGTGGTATGATATTTTAAACTTAATGAGTTTCCCTATTTGGTCATCAAACTTTGAAATATAGAACACATTAAACTTGAGTTTAATATGAGGGGTAGAATGTGTTTTTTGTATGATTTTTATGTTATTGAATTTAATGATGTTAGGTATTATTTTATGGTGTTTTTGTGTGGTATGAAACTTTGATAAATATAACATATTAAACTTGAGTTTAATATGAGGGGTCGATGATTTTTATGTTATGGAGGTAACTTGTGTTGTGTATATTTTTTATGAAACCTTATATAAAATCAATTGATCAAACTTTTTAATTTAAACTAATAAAATCAGTTTTACCCTATTAAATTATAAATGATCGGAAATCAGTTTTTTGCATTAATTTAGAAAAATACAATTTATTACATCTTGTATTTGATATTATTTATAAAAAACAGTTTTCTAAAATCAGTTTATGAAGTTTTTGTGTGGTATAATGGTTTAAACTTATTAGTTTCCTATTTATTCATCAAACTTTGAAATATAGAACATATTAAACTTGAGTTTAATATGAGGGGTAGAATGAGTTTTTTGTATGATTTTTATGTTATTGAATTTAATTGTGTTACGTATTTATCAATCTTTGAAATATAGAACATATTAAACTTGAGTTTAATATGAGGGGTAGAATGAGTTTTTTGTATGATTTTTATGTTATTGAATTTAATTGTGTATGGTATTAATTTATAAAAAACAGTGACCTGATTTTTAAAATCTATAAAATCAATTTTTTCAAAAAAAATTAAAAATTAGTTTCATTTTTTGTTTATTCATGAAACCCATAAAATCAATTTTTCATGAAACATATGAAATCATTTTCGTATTATATAAACCAAAACAGTTTGTTTGGTTTTTTATTTCTATTTTAATATATAAAATACATTTTTTTACTTCATTTCTGTTTTATGTTATTTATGAAACAACGTTTTATTTAAAATTAAATATTATAATATCCGAAATTATTTAAAAATCAGTTAAATGATCCAAAATTTTTTAAAGTGTTTTATAATATTAAAAAAATAATATAATATCCGAAATATTATAAAAAAAATAATTAACAGTTTCATTATTTTGTTGGGTTAGACATGTTAACTTTTTTGAAAGTGTAAGGGGGCGAAAATTAATGGAGTTGAAATTATTATTCTTAATAAATATCCGAAATTAACAAAAACTCAAAATAACCTTGACTAAAAATTTAATAATTAACTATTCTAAAGCAGGCATTTTTAAATTAACAATATCTAAGGCATATTTAAAGCATATAAACAAATGATACACATATTATGAAACGTTAAATCTAAAGCAGGCATTTTTAAATTAAGAGAATGCATATGAATATAGCTAGAAACAATAAAATCACGAGCATGCATATGAATATGCGGAAACATATAAACATTAAAACAATATAAAGAAAAACATGCATTAAATAATTAAATTTACGAGCATGCATATGAATATGAAGAAGAACATTTAAACATGCATGAATATTAAGAAAAACATGCCTTATATGGAAATTACGACTATTCAGATATGAATATTCGGAAAACATGCATTATATCCGTGTAATCCGACTATAATTAAAAACATGCAATAAAATTATGAGCATGCATATGAATATTCGGAAACATATAAACATTAAAACAATATTAAGAAAAACATGCATTAAATAATTAAATTTACGAGCATGCATATGAATATTATGAAAAACATATAAACATGCATGTATATTAAGAAAAACATGCATTAAATAATTAAAAACATACCATAAAATTTCGAGCATGCATATGAATATTCGGAAACATGTAAACATTAAACATATACACATATTCAATGCATGATAACTTATTAACATATACACATTAAATTAAACAATTAAAGAATATTAAGAAAAACATGCATTTTATTTTTGGCATTTTAAAACATTTATTCTAAAATATTCAGAAATTAAAGAGTTAGAAACATAACCTCGGAGAAGAAGGCAAGAAATGAAAGGGAAAGAAGAGAAGGCCGGCTTCGAAGAACGGCGGCAGGGGTGGAGATAATCTGCGGTGGCCGGTGAGATGTGTGCGGTGGCGGTCGGCAGGTGTAAGAGAGGCAGAAGGGCGGCGGAGTGGGAGGCGTTTGGGAGTGTGGCGGTCGGCGGGTGTAAGAGAGGCAGCAGGGCGGCGGAGTGGGAGGCGTTTGGGAGGGTGGCGGTCGGCGGGTGTCGGAAGGCGTAGGGGAGTAGAGAGGAGGCGCTGGGTGATTTAGGGTTTGCTGAAGGAATTGGGAAGCGTAAGAGAAAAAAATGGCTAAGTGTCGTTTATATATTAGGGGTTGTCACGGACCCGTCCATGACAAAGCCCGTGAGAAATTAATTACGGATTTTTAAATTTGAATTTGTCACGGATTAATCCGTGACAAAGGCATCGGAACTTGTAAACTGCGGAACAGCAGTCGAGGCGGCAGGGGACGGCAGACGAGGCGGCAGAACGGCAGGTTGACCGGTTTGTCACGGATCCATCCGTGACAAATCCGTGACAAATTTCAAAATTTTGAATTTTGTCACGGATTTGTCACGGATGGATCCGTGACAAACCGGTGCAGGGAATATTAAAGCTTTTTCAGCCTTAATCAGACGAGGCGTCAGCTACTTTAATTGTCACGGACCTATCCGTGACAAATTTAAGTATAAATATGTGCTTAGAGTCCCATTTTTCAGTGCGAAAAAATGGCTAATCCAGAACCAGATGTGTGGAAGTTGATCAGTAGAAGTGTACAAAGATTAAAACAAGTTACACAGTTGATGAAGCCTCGAAATGCAGAAGCAGTTCAAAGCATCCGTGAGCTGATGAGTAGACCGCTTGAAAGCTTTGGCGATATTATAGACTATGAATCAGACTCATACAACGTTTCACGAGGGAAAAACTTGCGTAGGGCACTTTTACGTGCAGAACAATGTTCGGAGTATATGATACTTATAAACGCGGAAGCTGCAGAAAGAATTAACGAGCTACTTGATAGGCCTCTAGATGAAAGTTTTGACGCTAATGAATAATATTGTGTTTATTTGTTTATCTGTATTGTGAGTTGTTGAATGTAATAAATGATAAAAAATTGTGTGTTTTCTACTTAGTTTTTAAATTTAATAAATAAATTCATGTTCTTGTTTATTAAATTTCGAATTATTAAAATTTTGTAATGTTAAAAAACTAATAACAAATAATGTTAAAAAACTAATTTCCGAATTTTAAATAATGTTAAATTTCGAATTATTTAATTTTCGATTTTCGAAATTACCTAATTAATTTTAAATTTCCGAATCGATAATAATGAACCACTAATTTTCAATTGAATAATTTTAAAAACTTAATTTTATTAATTAATTAATCGCTATTTTACAATATAATATGGAATAATTATTTTGTTTAGAAATGATAGTTGCGAATTACATACCTAACTATTATATCTTGGAATAATATTAAAATGACGAAAGAAAGTTAAAAATTCAAATTAAAATAGTTCAATTAAAAGTAATTACATTGGTTGTTAACTATACATTTAATCGCTATCAGAATAAGTATTTTCTTGATAGGCAACTTCTTCTTCTGTATCTTCATCACCAGATATCCATTCTTCTTCTTCCTCCTGGTCATCGTGCAGTTTGTTGTATATATAATTCTTCAATTTCGCGCTCATTTTGAGGTATAGGGGGCGGAAGGTGTGTTTCAAGCATAACTTCAACATCTCCGCCATTTGGGTCACTTAACTGAATGTTATGGTTGACCGTATCAGCAATAGGCGGAGGGTGAAAAAAATCTTGCTGAAAAGCATCAAAGTCAATATCCCTTTGTTGAGCCTGTGTTACAATTTTGCTCGGACGGATATTAATGGCACACACCCAAGGATTCCGTGTGCGCCTCGTTGAAGGATACTCTGCATAATAAACCTGGGCTGCTTGTTGAGCGAGTATAAATGGCTCATTTTTCTGATACACACGAGAGTGGTTGACGTCAATTATATTATACTTTGAATTTTTTCTCACACCACGTGTAGGGTCGACCCATGTGCAGCGAAACAACACGCATGTTAATTCTTGCAAACCAGAAGGCATTTGAAGTTCGAGAATCTCATGCAAGAAACCAAAAAATTGGTTTCCGAGTTATCAGAACCGATGGTCGGGACACATAACCCGCTGTTCATTGTTGGTCGACCTTCTCCATATTCAACTGTGTGATACGTATAACCGTTTATCACATATGAATGCCAAACCTTTGCATAGGAAGAAGGGCCCCACGATAATGATACTAACAGAGGGTCGTTAATCCCACGGTACCTGATCTGCAAATTAAAACATGATAACATTAGGTAATGATTAAAAATTACTAGCTACTAGTATATATAATGTATTTATATATATATATAATACCTGCTGTTGGTACCATAATGCAAAGTCAGAGTCCACAATTGCATCAATTGCATCATCAGGAAATGCTGATAAAGACGCTCTAAATTCATTGTGAATTGAACATAAAGATATTATTATAACACTCTAATTATTAAAAAAATAGTAGCTATATTACAAATGTAACTACCAATTCAACTTACTTATAAAATGGTAAGATTTCTGGACAATTCATGAGGATGTAAGTATGTGCAATTTTCATTTCTCCGCCCACGATGTAACGGTAAGTCGCATCTCCTTTACCTCTACCTGGGTAGTTGAAAATAGAAACTACTTTATCATATGAATCCTCGCCAATGTCATCGTTCCGAGCAGGTCTCTTTCTTTTACTGATTACTTCACGCTCAAAATAAAAAGATGAAAACGTTGAGGTTTCTTGTTGAATATATGCTTGACAAATTGAAGCCTCAATGTGTGCCTTGTTGGTCGCTTTCTTTTTCAAATCTCCCAGAAATCTGTCATGCAAAATAAAATTTGTAAACAAACAAATGTTCTTATTAAACAAATCATCGTTTATAAATGAAATTATGACTAACCTTTCAAATCTGTACATCCAACGATAGAAGACGGACCCTCCATTCAAAGCCTCATACGGAAGATGTATTAGAAGATGTTCCATTACATCAAAAAATGATGGGGGCAGTATCTTTTCCAGATTACACATCAGAATAGGAACAGTGTCTTCTAGTCTCCTCAGGGATTCGGCATCCAAAACGGCGGAACATATCGACTGAAACAATTGACTGATTTCGGTAATACAGCCCCAGACGTCTGCAGGAAGCATCTCTTTCAGTGCAATCGGCAGAAGTCGTTGCATGATTACATGAGCATCATGAGTTTTCATGCTCGACGTCATTGTTTGTTTGTCCAGGTCCACGCATCTTGACAAGTTAGAACAATAGCCATCTGGAAAGTTCAGAGAAACAAGCCACTCTAATATTGATTCCCTTTGTGGGGCTGTGAGTTGGTAGACTGCTCTTGAAATTTTTTTACCCACGTATTCTAGATCGACGGCGAGTTCGGTTCTGTCGCACCAAATTGTCATGTCTTTTCTAGATGCAAGACCATCTTTGGTTTTGTGGGTAAAATCCATAATCGTGTTAAATATATTGTCAAAGACGTTCTTCTCAACGTGCATGACATCTAACTTGTTACGAATGAGAAGGTCCTTCCAATACGGCAACTCCCAAAATATACTCCTCTTAGTCCACTTATGGGTATCACAATACCCATTTGGCTCCCCGTGGGGTTGCTGCACGGCCGTAGGAAAACGTCGAACCCGGTTAAAAACTTGTTCACCTGTAAGTCTCGGAGGAGGGGGATCTCGTACCACTCTTCCGGCAATAAAAGACTTCTTGTCCTTTCGATATCGATGGTTCATAGGCAGAAACTTGCGGTGACAATCAAAGTAACTTGGTTTCCCGCTAAATTTGAGCCAATTGGCCTCTGATTGATCCATACATATCGGACATCCCATAAGACCGTGTGTGCTCCATCCTGAAAGCATACCATAAGCAGGGAAGTCGCTAATGGTCCAAATGATGGCAGCTTTCATGATAAACATCTGATCTCTCGAAACATCATAAGTTGGTGTCCCAATGGCCCAAAGTTCTTTCATCTCCTCGATCAGGGGTTGGAGATAGATGTCTATCCTTTTTTTAGGATCCGAGGGACCTGGACAAATTCAAGTTAAAAAGATGAAATGACTTTTCATGCACATGTCGGGAGGAAGATTATAAGGAGTTAACATGACTGGCCAACATGAAAATTTCTTCCCAAACTTTCCAAAAGCAGCAAATCCGTCTGAACACAATCCCAGTCGCACATTCCGTGGCTCCATTGCAAACTGAGGATGACAACGGTCAAAGTGTCTCCAAGCTTCACAGTCGGAAGGGTGAGACATCAAACCCTCTTTGGTTTCGTGCTCAACATGCCACGTCATGTGTTTCGCAGTAGCATTTGAAGCATACATCCTCTGCAGGCGTGGAGCTAGAGGGAGGTAAAACAATTTAGACAATGCAGACCTTTTTCGTGGTTTTTTTCGTCTATGAGGAACAGGATTGTATCTCTCTCCACCACAGAACTTGCAGGTCTCAAGTGCCACATCATCCTTCCAGAACAACATACATCCTTCTGGGCACGCATCGATTTCTATACAAGGAAGCCCCAACTGAGACATTAATTGTTTCATTTTGTAATATGAATCAGGAAGATTATGGTCACGCGGTAACATTCCTCCAAATGACTGCAATAACCTAGACATGCAAGATTCAGGAAGATTGTATTCAGATTTAATGTTCATCAACTCTGTAACGGCGGATAGCTGAGAGTATCCCTCACAATCAGCATACAGAGGCTGATCAGCAGCTTTTAAAACATCTTGAAATCTTTCAGCTAAGTCTTCAATATGAGGAACATGAGAATTCGGATACTCATCCGCAGCAGACTGATAAAAGGTCTGATCTTCATCCGCATCGGGTTGATACGAGGTCGAAGCTTCGGGAAGATCGTTAAATGGATGTGGTGGGTTAAACTGCATCGTTGAAGCACCGTATACATCATATGCCATTCTTTGATCCCACGTCATTTGATCATAGTCTCCCCATCCACTCATCTCGGTAGGGACGTTACGAGATGAACCTACTGTTTGTGGTAAAAGTGATGGATCGAAAGGATCGCCATGAGAAGTCCAATTATAATAATTGGCAACGAAACCTTTTTCGTACAAATCCCACACAACTTGGTCGACATCTTTAAATTGAAGATTTTTACACTTTGTACATGGACATCTGATTTTATCTCCATCCATATAATTCTTCTGTTCTTGTGCAAATTTAATAAAATCTTCAACACCATTCAAAAATTCACTGCGTATTCCATAGTTATCGCGATGTTTTTGGTACATCCAACTTCTGTTTTGTCTATACATTATGCCTGTACATATATTATAATCAAAATAATATATAAGTACATTAATATTATTAATTAACTAAGAGCAGTACATTATTTAATTTGTGGCATTAATAATTTGAATTAACCAACTTTAATTTGTGACATTAACTAAAAGCGTTAATTTACTAATATTTAACTAATAGTAATATGTTAATGGCATTAATTCACAATAATATATAATTCACACTTAACTAATAAAGTTTGAATCCTAACTTAAATCACTACAAATCCTAAATTATGCATTAACAATAATTAACTAATTAATAAACAAATTAAACCTAATCATCATCATTGATCAATTGACTAATATTTAAATCTAACTAATATTATCAACTCATCAAATTCTAAACCCATTTCCTCAATGTTTTAACTTAATTAATTAGTTAATTTCCATTTAACTAATATTGTGAATTATTATTGTGAATTCACAAAAATAATTCACAATAATAATTCACACTAAACTAAATAAAAATAAAGTTTCAACCCTAGCTATATATATTATGCATCCCATTAACAATAATTAACTAATTTAACTTATTAATTAGTTAATTTCTGTTGGAGATATTTTATTGTGAATCAAGTTGGTCATAGATTAGCTTTATATTTAATCCTTGTATTTAAATAGTGCATAAATTAGATAGAAATCAGGCCAAGTGTTAGGCCCATTTAAACAGGCCAAAAGCCTGTTTCGCCTAACCTAAACCTCGCCTATAAAAAGGGAGCCGAGGTTTAGGAAAAGGTTGAACGTCGTACTTATTATTCATAGCCTTACGCTTATATCATTCTGCTGTACGTTCCACGGTTTATCAAAGAAGGTTTTACGGTGATTCATTCTGTGTTCATCTTTACGTTTAAATCTTCCTTTGTTAGATCGATTATTCATTGCTGTTAAAGAAACAGGGACTAACAATTGGTATCAGAGCCGATCGAGAACGATCAGAAGAACTCCTGCAGAATACTCTGTTTTTGTTAACGTAGTTCATTCTGTCGATTTTTTACTCTGTAATTCTGTTTTTTGTTCAAAAGTTGTAAAAGTTACACCTTTGGAATCGCCTTTTCAAAGCGATCAAAGGGTATACTTCAGTTTGTGTTTTACGCAATTTTTGATTTCGAGATATCTCGAGCTAGGCATCTCGTCATCCTATTTCTTCACAGGTTCTGCTTCGTTTTTCGAGCTGAAAACTTTACCAGAAGATCTCGACATTCAACTCTACAGGAAACTATCTTCAGATTTTGATTATCTGATTTTTACAGGTTGAAAGATTTCGACATTGAGGATTTCGACATCTTGGATTTCGAAATCTTGATTTCGAGAAAAGGTTTCGACATCTGGTCTCGACATTTGACTCATCAGATTAAGATTTCGAGAGATTAACTTCTCGACATTTCAAATCTCGAGATCAGCATCTCGAAATTTGAAATCTCGAGATCCCAAATCTCGAGATCCTTAATCTCGAGCCCAAATCTCGATACCGGGCCTCCTTTATCGAAATCTGAGATTTCGATATTCAGATCTCGACATCTGATTTTTTCGAGATTCTGCCTCTGGAAATCTTTTGATCAATTTTCTCGAACGGTCAGTTTAGTACAGCAATGGGTTCAGAATACAATGCACAAGGGAACAGCAGTACCCCTCCTAGCCTCAGGAAGGGAGAATATCAAATGTGGAGGAACAGATTTTTAAACTTCCTCGAGCACAAAGAGAACTCTTCTGCAATGCTCGAATCCTTACTTGAAGGACCAGCTGAACTTTTAATTTCAGTTGGTAGAGATCCAGAGAACAATCCTCCTATTTTTCCAGAAATAAGGAGAAAAGTGCCATCTGAATACACAGAAGCCGACAAGCTCAGACTTCGTGGTGATCTTATGGCCAAAACGTATCTCCTTCAAGCAATACCGAACGAGGTTTATGTTCTCATAGATAGCATGCAGACAGCTAAGGAGATGTGGGATGAAATAGAGAAGCTGCTACAAGGCACAAGCATCAGCCTCAAAACAAAGAAGACTACAATTCTCATCGCTTATGACTCCTTCAAAGCAGGACCAGGAGAACCATTGAATGAGACTTACAATAGACTTGTTCAACTGGTAAATGAACTCAGAAAGATCAAAGTATTCAGGTCCAATCTGGAACTAAATATTAGATTCTTATCCAGCCTGCACCCTGCTTGGGAAAAGACAGTGAAGGATGTCAGATCACGGATAGATCTGGACGAAATTGACCTCTGCACACTCTATGAACATCTGAAGCAATTCGTCAACGAGGTTGCATGCGCTGAGGATCATCACACCACAAACCCCTTAGCTCTTGTAATGGATGCTCAGCCTAGAAGGACAACCACTTCACTAAAGAAGAAAAAGAAGAAGGTGGTGGTTGAATCAGATGATGATGAGAGTGACGATGACAAATCTGATCTAGAGGCTGAACTAGCAGACTTACAGAAGAAGATGGCAATGTTGGCCAAAAGATTTGCAAAGAAGAACACTTCCTCCAACAGACTGAGAACTTCCTCCTCAAACTACAAGCAGAAGAACCATGATCAAGGATCTTCTAGGAAGGCATCATCGGCAGAAGAAGCTCCTAAATGCTATAATTGCGGCAAGCCTGGACATGTGATCAAAGACTGCCGCCTACCAAAGAAGAAAGATGCTAACTTCTACAAGCAGAAGATGCTGTGGAATAAGCAGAAAATGCTGATGGTGCAGAAAGAAGAAGAAACCTCTGCCATGATTGCTGAAAATGAGAACTGGGCAGAAGATTCTTCTGAGGAGGAGGAAGAGGAAGACAACTATGCTCTTATGGCACGAGTGGAGGGAGATGAAATAAAGGGTGATGCTGCGATCCCCGAAGGCAACTGCTCAACAAGCTCTGTAAGTACCTCTCATACTTCTTTAAATAATCATATGCAGTCCTTACTTGAAAAGGACAATCTAATCAAAGAACTAAAGGAGAGACTAGACAATAATCATAGAGTTCTGAAACAGAATCTAGACCAAAAGTCTTCCTTAAGTATTCAACTTGAAATTGCAAAAGATCAAGTCAAAAAGGTGTCCTCAGATTTTGAAAGCTTTGAACTAAAGATAGCTGAATTAACTAAGAAATTTGAGGACAGTGAACGGGAAAAAAGCACAGCAAAGGCTGAATGCGATTTTTTGCATAACAAAAGAAGAACGCTTTTAAATAAAGTAAAAGAACTAGAAGATCTAGCTGCTAGAAGAGGTCAATCTGAACAAACTGTTTTTCTGCTTAACAACAAACAAAAGGATGACCGATTCTACAATGCTAAAACAGGACTGGGCATAACTAACCCACGTAATCTTAAGAAAGTTAATTGCCTTCAAATCTATAACAAAGATTACATGGGACTAGGGTTTGGTGAGAAAATGTATTTTCGAAGTGATGAAGATTATGCTGAAGCAGAAGAAGAAAAGAGAAAGAAACCAAAACCTGCGATTTCTTGTGATTATCCCTCTGTAAATGAAAAACAACTTTCAGAAGAAAAACCTACTTCCTGCTTTAGTGAGTGCCTAGACCCCTATGCTAAAGATATTCCTCACATAGGACACCCTCTAGACCCTCCTCCAAGAGTTGGCATTGCTAAAACTGGTGAGGAACCATGTATTTTCCCCATGGCTCAAAAGCTCAAAAACCTACAAAAAACTCTTGATAACGAGAGAGAGAGATTTGAAACTGAAAAGAAAGGTTTTGAGCGTAACTGGCAGGAACTTCTTAAAAAATTTAATGATTTGAGTGAGCAGTTTCATGCTAAAACAGATCCTTCTACGACTAAGCCTGACAGCTCACACACCTCACATGAGAAAAACAATGCTTTTAAAGGTTCGTCCACTCATCTCTCTTCTCCTTTGTTTACAGGGAATGAAGTGAATAAGGAAGGAGAAGAGAAGAATGAGTGGAGGAAAAAGAGGAAGGAAATCGCAGATGGCAAAAAGAAAGTTTTTGAGAAAAGTGCCAGCCCTAGATCTAGTTCAATATTTTACTCAAAAGTTAATTGTAATTCTCTCTCTACAAAGCAAACTTCTAACAGTTCAGTCTTGAGTCCCAAGCTGAATATTTCTGAGACATCTTCTAGACAAAGTTCTATTTATAATACAAGTGTTGCTTATGGTTATTCTGTTCCAGATCCCCATAATTATGAATGTGATATGAATGTTGTTAAATCTAAGCCTTCCAGAAAGCTTAAACCTGAAAAGGAAACCAAGAAAGAAACTTCTAAGGGAACGTTTTGTATTCCAGATATGAAATACGCCCTTAGAGTTCATTCTAGGAAACATGTTAATCGGCTTTCTAAGGAGGAGATTTTCAAAACCAAACTCAAAAAACAACCGTTCAATCACAAAGCTCCTGTCTACTCTCCTCCTGAACCTAAACCGAAAAGATGGGTCCCCAAGATAAGACCCGTCAAAACTGAAACTGAAAAATGGGTCCCCAAGATGAGACCTACCAAACCTGAATCGAATAGGTGGGTCCACAAACGAAGACCCATCCAAACTAAAACTGAAAGGTGGGTTTCCAATCGTAGACCCATCATAAAAGTGGGTCCCCAAACTTAGACCCACAAGGACTAAAATGGAAAGGTGGGTTCACAACATCAGACCCACCAAAATGGAAAGTGGTAGGTGGACTTCAAAAACCAGACACACTGCAAAAGCAGATCTGGCAATTGGAAAGCCCATCGAAGATAGATCTTTTGTTGAAAGAGCAGCTGACCTTGGATCATTGCTCAAAGCAAGTTTTAAAAAGGTGTTTCTTGATAATAAGGAAGGACCCACTCCAAGTTAGGTACCTGATCTTATTTGATTGTTTTGCAGGACGGTCATGTGTGGCACTTAGACTCAGGATGCTCAACCCACATGACCGGAATAAAGCACCTTTTGAGCAACTACACCAACTGCTACAGAGGCAATGTCAGATTCGGGAATGACGCCTCATCTCCTATCCTTGGGTATGGGGACGTCGTCTGTGCCAGTGTCACAATAAAAGATGTTTCATTCGTCAAAGGGCTCAAACACAACTTACTGAGCATTGGACAATTCTGTGACAGCGGGATGGAAGTGAGGTTCTTTGCAAAACAATGTTGTGTTCTTGACAGCACAGGGAATACATTATTAACGTGTTACAGAACATCAAATCTGTACACTATTGATCTGAAAAGCGTCCAATCCACCACTTCCATCTGTCTGCTGTCCAAAGCATCAACTGAACAGAACAACCTATGGCACAGACGTCTCTCCCATCTGAACTTCAAACATCTATCAACCTTGTCCTCCAAGAAACTTGTCAAGGGGCTTCCTCTGCTAAAGTCTTCCGCTGAAAATCATTGTAGTGCCTGCAAAATGGGCAAAATGACGCGAAGCTCCCACAAGTCAAAAACTGAACCTTCATCTACTCATCAGTTGCAACTAATACACATGGATCTGTGTGGACCTATGAGAGTACAAAGCATCAACGGTCGCAAATACACTCTGGTGATCGTTGATGACTTCTCTAGGTATACATGGACAAAATTTCTCCGATCAAAAGACGAAGCTGCGGAAATCATTATGACCTTTATCAGAACGATCCAGAAACTGCTACAGCACAGTGTTCGAATTGTCAGAACTGACAATGGTACCGAGTTCAAAAATCAGACTCTCACTGAGTTCTATGAATCCAACGGTATCACTCAGCAATTTGCAGCAGCTAAAACTCCCCAGCAGAACGGAGTTGTTGAGAGAAAGAACAGAACCCTTGTTGAAGCAGCACGCACCATGTTAATCCAATCAAGACTGCCTCACTTCATGTGGGCAGAGGCAATCAATACCGCGTGCTTCACTCAGAACAGAACCTTCATCCACAAGCGCTTCGACAAGACTCCATATGAGATCCTATTCAACAAAACTCCTGATATTTCTTTCCTCAAGGTTTTTGGCTGCAAGTGCTTCATACTCAATGATCGGACATAGAGAAGTAAGCTGGATCCCAAAGCCAGAGAAGGCGTGTTCATTGGCTACTCACTGCAATCCAAAGCTTACAGAGTCTACCTCAGAGACAAACGGACTGTCATCGAGAGTGTAAATGTTACATTCTATGAAATGGCAGACTTTGCTATTGAACATCTCCAGACCGATCCATCCACTGCTGTACCAGTAGCTTCTGATAAAGCTGAACCAAACACCGATCACGACGATGTGATTCTCGACTCTCTCTTCAGAAACTTTTACGAGAACTCACAATCTCCACCTCCAGCATACACTCCAGAGTCAACATCAACTCCAACAGCAGAGATTCCGCTTCTCACAGGACCAGATGACGTACCATCCACACCCTCAACCCCTCCAACCAATCCCAGAGGTGTGGATAATCACGGCTTTGCCATAAGTCCGGAATCATCTCCACTACACACCACAGCTGCCCCAGAGCCTTCAAATTCATATCAGGACTCAGATCAACCAACAATTACTCCAACTCCTCTAGCTCATGAGAGGAAGTGGACAAGAGCACATCCTGTTAAACAGATAATAGGTGATCCAAGTCAAGGTGTGCGAACGAGATCAGCAACAACAAATGAATGTCACTATGCATGCTTTCTAAGCAAGAATGAACCATCCAAAGTCTCAGAGGCACTCGCTGATCCAGATTGGGTGATTGCCATGCAAGATGAGCTCAATCAATTTGACAGACTAGATGTATGGACACTCGTGCCTAAACCCCCTCAGAAAACCATCATTGGCACAAAATGGGTGTTCAAGAACAAGAAGGACGAAGAAGGCATAGTGATAAGGAACAAGGCATGACTGGTCGCTAAAGGATATAATCAGCAAGAGGGCATAGACTATGATGAAACATTTGCACCCGTAGCAAGAATTGAAGCAATCCGCCTCTTTCTTGCGTACGCGGCCCACAAGAACTTTACTGTCTTTCAAATGGATGTCAAGACTGCCTTTCTAAATGGAGTCTTGGAAGAAGAAGTCTATGTCGCTCAACCCGAAGGATTTGTAGATCCCAGATATCCCGACCATGTGTACAAGCTAAAGAAAGCTCTGTATGGGTTAAAACAGGCACCAAGAGCTTGGTATGATGCATTAACCGAATTTCTGATTGACTCAGGTTTCTCAAAAGGGAAGATTGATACCACACTTTTCATCAAGCGACAGAAGTCTGACATCATCCTGATTCAGATCTATGTTGATGACATTATCTTCGCCTCCTCAAATCCACGCCTGTGCAAACACTTTGAGAAACTGATGAAAACCAAGTTCGAGATGAGCATGATGGAAGAACTGAATTTCTTCCTAGGCCTGCAAGTAAGACAACTCTCTGATGGCATTTTCATCAATCAGTCAAAGTATATTCTGGAAATGCTTAAGAGATTCAACATTGATAGCAAATCTTCCATGACGACCCCCATGTCCCCAACCAACAAACTGGACTCAGACCCCTCCGGGAAGCCAGTTGATGCTACAAACTACAGGGCTATCATTGGATCTTTGCTATATCTCACATCAAGCAGGCCTAACATTGTCTTCTCCACATGCTTATGTGCACGCTTTCAGGCAAATCCGAAGGAATCCCATTTGACCGCTGTTCGAAGAATTCTGAGATATCTCAAAGGCACTGTGAATCTAGGTCTTTGGTATCCCAAGCACTCAGGTTTTGACCTAGTCGGATATTCGGATGCTGACTTTGCTGGTTGCCGGATGGACCGCAAAAGCACATCGGGGGCAGTCCAATTCTTGGGCGATAAGATAGTCTGCTGGTCTTCCAAGAAACAGAACTGTGTGTCGACATCTACGGCCGAGGCAGAATACGTCGCGGCTGCTAGCTGTTGTTCACAAATATTATGGATGAAGACCCAGCTAAAGGATTACGGTTACACACTCCGCCATATCCCGATCTACAGTGACTCTCAAAGCGTCATAGCCATCACCAGCAACCCGGTTCATCACTCCCGCACACATCGACCTGCGCTATCATTTCATCAAGGATCATGTGGAGAAAGGCGACATTGACATGTATTTTGTAAGCTCAGAGCTTCAACTAGCTGACTTGTTCACTAAGGCATTGGATGAAAAACGATTCCAGTTCCTAGTCTCCAAGTTGGGCATGTTGAACCTCGAGCCCGTATAATTATGTCTCCGCTGATCTAAAAAGTGTGTGTGTGTGGGATTTGTAAATAGTGTGTGTGCGTTGCATGTGTTGAGTGGGTGAAAAATCAAAAAGAACAAAAAATAGTGTGTGTGCGTTGCATTTGTACATATTGTTCGTTGCATTTTTTGAGGGGGAGAGAATTTTCACTGTTTGAGGGGGAGCTAATTTTCACTGATTGAGGGGGAGCTATTTTTCACTGATTGGGGAGCTCTCTATTTTTTTCTGGTTTGGGCCTCGAAAATCTCTTAAAAGGGCACTGTGTGTCAGCCCAACATTTCGGGCTCAATTGTTACAGAGGAGGTCCAAATTCTTTCTCTCGCGTATATAAGCCTCGAAAAAGGCCTTCTCTTTCCATTCTTAACTTTTCACAACGGCAGAGCTCTTCGACTGTTCTTCTTCGTCAAAACCTTGTTTTCGAAAACCTTCTCCTCCTCCGATTCTCTTTCGCAAACACTAAGGTAGTTTACCAACGATTTCGAGTTCAATACAGACGCCTCAAACGAATAATCTTCTCGTCACTCGATTTCGAAATCCTAATCTTCAACTGTGTTCACTCGAACGATCTCGAGATTAGCATCTCAATCGTTTTTTTTCAAAATCAACTTAAAAAAGGTTTTTCTTGGTCGAAATCGATTGTTATTGTTTGTTATATTGTTGTTTTTGCAGGTGAAAATTTCGTCAAAATTCGTCGGTTCTTCTTCTCGAAATCAAGATCTCGAGATGGGCATCTCGACATCTTGATCTCGAGATTTGAATCTCGAAATCAAGATCTCGAGATCTGCATCTCGACATCTTGATCTCGAGATTTGAATCTCGAAATCAAGATCTCGAGATCTGCATCTCAACATCTTAATCTCGAGATTTGGATCTCGAAATCAAGATCTCGAGATCTGCATCTCGACATCTTGATCTCGAGATTTGGATCTCGAAATCAAGATCTCGAGATCTGCATCTGGACATCTTGATCTCGAGATTTGAATCTCGAAATCAAGATCTCGAGATCTTCATCTCGACATCTTGATCTCGAGATTTGTATCTCGAAATCAAGATCTCGAGATCTGCATCTCGACATCTTGATCTCGAGATATGAATCTCGAGATTTGAGATTTGGACTTAAATTTTCTTCAAAACTTCACCTGCATAAACCTATCTGAAAACAGGAAATTAAATTCCTTCAAAATCAAATCAAACTATTGAATTTCATATGCTGACCCCCTGCTTCTACAGTTTAAAATGGCAGGAAACACTACAGCACAGATCGATGATGCCATCTACTCCAAAGGGAAATGGATCAAGGTGCTGGACAACAATTTCCAGCTAGACCTGGCAGTCTTCAAGTGCCAAAATCCTATCATTCCGGCCATAATGAAAGGTCACTATCTCTGGCCTGCACTTCACAACGCCAAACCAATGCCAGAGATATACCTACAAGAATTTTGGGGTCACATGCACACGGATTCACTGAAGGATCGTTCCAAGATCAAGACCAAGTTGAATGGCATGCGGGTGATTCTGACACCATGCACTCTACGGACTACTCTATCGCTGCCGATACATGACGAGTATGATGCACTGCCATCCATCCCTGATCTGCTCAAAGACGTGGCATCCCTTGGCTACACATCACTACTGCCACAACTGTCAAATTTCAACGGTGCATACCTCCGTCACCCGTGGAAAAATCTCTTCGGGCTAGTGAACAAGTGCCTGTCGCCGAAGCATGCCGGGTTTGACAAGTGCAACAAGCAGATCCTGCTAATCTTTCACGGCATTGCATTCAACAAAAACTACGACATGGCACAGCTCTTCTTCTCAGAGCTCATGGACCTGGTCAAAGCAAAGGAGAAAAATAGGCCAGGTACCATTCCATATGCAAGATGGCTCGGGCTGATCATAAACGACTGCATGGCAGAGCACGCCTCCATACCAAGACGCAGTACAGATCCTCACTTCACAACACCGAAGCTACAGTACTTCAAAGCAGACAAGAATCCTTCTTATGGTCTGAAGATACCTGGATTTCTGCTAAAGCTGGTAAAATCTTCAAATCCAGCAGTCCAACAATACAAAGAAGCCACCGAGAAAACCGTCCCTATGGTTCAGCAAAACCCAGCTGGACCTACCCAAGGGACAAAGCCGAGTGTAAGTAAGGGTCCTACGAGAGCTTATTAACAAATGCTCTGAAGATATCATTAGGCTCGAGGACGATGAACGCAAGGAAGGGGAGAACTACAAGGAATCCCAGAAAGCTCTTGAATCAGTCGTAAGACAATCAGCGGGAAGACTTCCCAAGACAGAAAAACCCTGGGAAAACGTGCGAATCAAAGCCCCCTTCCAAGAAGAAATCAGAGAGCATATCTGGCGTAGACCAGACAAAGTCAAGCCACTGAACGAACTGAAGCTAAGAGGCCTTACACACTTGAAAGGAAAACAGGCTGGAGGTCATCTGCATATGTTGCTGCAAAGGTCAACCGGTACACAGAGAGAACTGATGGAACAAGATCTGAAGTCGAATATTCTCCCGATTCATCAAATTCTACAAGTGAAAGCTGAAGACTATCATGGAGTAACATTCTACACTTTCAGACTTCAACGCACCGATGGGAGCGAATTCACTTGTCAAGAGAACGACTTCATCATGCTGAAACCGGATGACATCTACCAAATGCTCATGGCCTACAGATACCTTCCAGTCAGGCAAAACATAGTATACAGCGAAGGCCTCGCAGCTATCAAGAGATTCATGCTTAGACAGATCCGAGTACACTCCTCACATGACCTACAAATGGCTATTGAATGCAATCTAAAGAAGACAAACCTGACAAAGCCAAAACTGTATGGTCCAGAACTTGAAGATTTCCCAGCCTATCACATCTTCTTCAAACCGCCAGCAGTCACCTACCTGAACCACAAGAACGAAAAGCGTCTGATGGTAGTCAGTGAAATCGAGAAATACTGCGACGGAACACTGAAGATAATCAGAGAGCAGATTCTACAGATGAAGGCAAAGCTGGAAGAAAATCTTCAAGAGGCATCGTCTTATGTTCAAAAGGAACACTCTACTGTGGAGACAATTTTAAAGGCCATTGACGATCGCCTCGAAAAGAGAAATATGCTAAGACAATATGAACATGCACTTGGATTAAGGAAGCACTACTTCAAATCACAGAAGCAATAAGAGAATGACACTTGATCACAAAGGGGGAGATTGTTGGAGATATTTTATTGTGAATCAAGTTGGTCATAGATTAGCTTTATATTTAATCCTTGTATTTAAATAGTGCATAAATTAGATAGAAATCAGGCCAAGTGTTAGGCCCATTTAAACAGGCCAAAAGCCTATTTCGCCTAACCTAAACCTCGCCTATAAAAAGGGAGCCGAGGTTTAGGAAAAGGTTGAACGTCGTACTTATTATTCATAGCCTTACGCTTATATCATTCTGCTGTACGTTCCACGGTTTATCAAAGAAGGTTTTACGGTGATTCATTCTGTGTTCATCTTTACGTTTAAATCTTCCTTTGTTAGATCGATTATTCATTGCTGTTAAAGAAACAGGGACTAACAATTTCCATTTAACTAATATTGTTAAATATAATTAATTCACAATAATATATAATTCACACTTAACTAATAAAGTTTGAATCCTAACTTAAATCACTACAAATCCTAAATTATGCATTAACAATTATTAACTAATTAATAAACAAATTAAACCTAATCATCATCATTGATCAATTGACTAATATTTAAATCTAACTAATATTATCAACTCATCAAATTCTAAACCCATTTCCTCAATGTTTTAACTTAATTAATTAGTTAATTTCCATTTAACTAATATTGTGAATTATTATTGTGAATTCACAAAAATAATTCACAATAATAATTCACACTAAACTAAATAAAAATAAAGTTTCAACCCTAGCTATATATATTATGCATCCCATTAACAATAATTAACTAATTTAACTTATTAATTAGTTAATTTCCATTTAACTAATATTGTTAAATATAATTAATTCACAATAATATATAATTCACACTTAACTAATAAAGTTTGAATCCTAACTTAAATCACTACAAATCCTAAATTATGCATTAACAATAATTAACTAATTAATAAAAAAATTAAACCTAATCATGCATCATCATTGATCAATTAACTAATATTTAAATCTAACTAATATTATCAACTCATCAAATTCTAAACCCATTTCCTCAATGTTTTAACTTAATTAATTAGTTAATTAGTTTACATTTAACTAATATTATTGTTAAATATTATCTCATTAATAATTCACAATAATAATTCACACTAAACTAAATAATAATAAAGTTTCAATCCTAGCTAGCTATATTAATTATGCATCCCATTAACAATAATTGCTAATAAATAATAATTGGTGATAATTAATAACCTAATAATTAAGCTAGCTAACTAATTAATTAAATCACTACAAGTCACTAATTAATTAATCTATAATAAGCTAGCTAATACTTAAATCATCACTACACATCCTAAATTATTATGCATTAATAATAACAATAATTTAACTAATTAATATTTATATTTAAATTTAACTAATTAAATTACGTTAATAGTTTAATAATATATTGTTGATAATATGAAAATTAACATGACCTCACTAAATTACGTTAATAGTTTAAATAAATGAACAACTAACCTCACTAATTAATTATTAAGCTAATAATTAATTATTATTATATAAAGAAAAAAGAATCCTAACCTCACTAATAATAATTAATTATTAAGCTAATAATAAATTTATCACACAATTAAAAGAAATTAGTTAAAATGACATACCTTATCTGCATAAACTCGGAAAATGATGAACTGACGGATTACATCATTCAATCTTTAAACCGATACTACATCACTCGAATCTACGAATTTTTGAACTGATAATTGTTGTTCTTGCAATTGTAATGGACGATGGAGTTGGGTTATATAAAAAAATTTGTCACGGATTTGTCACGGATTTATCCGTGACAAATCTTTTTCCGTACCGTATTATTAAAGGTTACCGCTGGAAAATCAATAATTGAGTTTTTTTGAAATTTGTCACGGATTTGTCACGGATTTATCCGTGACAAATCTTTTCCCATACCGTGTTATTAAAGCTTACCGCTGGAAAATCAATAATTGAGTTTTTTTGAAATTTGTCACGGATTTGTCACGGATCTGTCCGTGACAAATGTCCGGAAGTAAAAAAGTATTCACCGGAGTAAAAAACCGGTCGCCGGAGTCAATTTGTCACGGACCAAATCCGTGACAATATTTTGTCACGGATTTTGTCACGGATAAATCCGTGACAAATAATTTTCGTGACAAATCCCAAAATTCCGTGACAAAGCCCGTGACAACTTTGTCACGGCCGGAATCCGTGACAAAAATCCGTGACAAACGGCGTGTTTTTTTGTAGTGGAAGAAGAGGGAAAGCAAGCAAAGACGTTGCCAGAAGGGTACTACGGCAGAGGAAGAAGAAGAACTCCATGCTCTGGTCGAGGTAGTCGTCGCCGGGAAAGAGAAGCACGCTGGCCGTGCCGTTATGGTCACCGGAAAACAAACCAAGCTGTCGCCACATGCACCACCGAAGGACGGCCTATCAATTACAGTTTCCTTTGTTCTAAGCGTCACCAGAGGCGGTTGGGCAAACCGCCGCAGATCTGCAGAGTTGCCGGAGCTGAACTGTCTCTACGCCGGAAGAAGAAGAGCTGACGCCGGGGAGGATACCTGAGCCACGCCGTACTGCATCGCCAATTTCACCGGGCAGGAGGAGCTGCTGGTCGTGCACCGTATTCAGCACCGTCGACGAAGAAGGTACGCCAGTTTCTCTGCTCTCTGCTTCGATTGCACACCATGGAGAAGAAGACGACGAAATTCACGTAACTCTCCGTACTCTGAGTTATACTCCGTAATACTACGTATGTTTAATGTTGGGCTGCTGAACTGTGGTGTAGTTTAAATCTAAAATTCAACGGGCTGGGCTACCGGATTTAAAAACAACGGCTTAACTTATACTCGTAGTACTACGTAATAATTACTAGTAGTATAATATACCAATCGACTAAACTATTGTGGAATAAAATAATCTTAAAGAGTGAGAATTCATAAGGGTGAATGAATTTATTTATAAGTTGATACTGATTTATATAATTATTTTAATATTCTTAGAAGGTGAATTTGGAGAAGAGGTAGAAGTTTTGGCTAGGACTTATCGCGATTTGAGGTAAGTTTCACGTCAACCAAAATTATATTTTTCCTCGTTAATCATTTTTGAAAGTATTTGAGTACTTTATGAGATTTCTAGTATTTACATTTGAGTATTTGGAATTTCTTATGGATTATTATTGAGATTTATATTTGAGATTTGAGTATTGGATATTGGATGATATTTTTGAGTATTTGAGATATCTTATGAATTGTTATTGAGATTATATTTATGAAGTATTTGGCTCTTTTGTGAAATTTTATTGTATGGTGAATTCGAGTGTAGTTTGTTGGAGTTAATGTTTTATATTGTGGGTGATTTTGTGGAGTTTGGATTTCATATCCGTTTTGATTGAGATTGAATTATGATTTTGTGAGCACCCGGAGAAATCCGTGGAGTCGGTTTGCCACATCCGGATAAATGTGGAATATTTGGTGAGTGGTAATGGCTATAAGTCTAAATCCACCAGGGGTACTTCCCAAAAGCGGAGTATCCCAACTTAATTGTAGTGTAGTTGGTAGAAAAATCCTGACTACTCGGGCTTCTTACTACTCGGAGGGCTTGGAATCCCTTTTAGGGGGTGTGCACACTTAAGGTAGCAGTTCGGCTTCCACTGGACTTGAGTTGACTGGAATTGGATTTGTTTGAGGTGATTGAGATTATTTGGTTGGCTTGACTTGGACTTGAGGTGAATATTATTTGATTGGATTTGTGGTGGAATTAAATTATTGGATTTGTTGGAATTGTTGGATTGTTTGATTTTATTATATTTGGATTGAATTTGAGTTGGATTGAGTTATTAATTTATTTGTGGATTTTTAGAGTATAAATACTTTTGGATTTGATGTGATTTGATTATGTTGAATATCGTTTATAATTATTTATATGTATTTTGAGATGAATATTTGATGTTTAATTTATGGTTTGGAAATAATTGTGATCATATTTGGTGGTTTATGTATATTGATATTTTGGAATTATTATGGTTTTAAAATATGTACTTATATTTGAAATATTGATATTTTGCATATTATTTGTGTTATAAGAATATTTTATAAATGTTGTTTTACTTATGATTTATAAATTATTTTGAAAATATATTTTACGAAATGTTTTACAAATATACATATATTTTTTTTAGGGGTTAGGTGGAACTTACTTAGCATTGTTGCTAATGTTTGTTTTTTTTTTCTGTACTTGATTTTGTAGAGGTGTTGAGTTGATCCCATTGAAGTTGATTTCGAGAGAGCTTCCGCTAGAACACAAAATTAGTAAATAATTGTAATTACATTTTTTAAAGCATCTTAAACTAGTGAACATTTATTTTAGAAGTTTAATTATTTTGAGTTAGATTGTGTTAGTCCCTGTTTCTGTAACAGCAATGAATAACGATCTAACAACGAAGATTAAACGTAAGGATGAACACAGATTGAATCAAGTAAAACCCTCTATGATAGACCGTGAACTCGTACAACACAAATATATGCGCGTAAGGCTATGAAGAATAAGTACGACGTTAACCTATTCCTAAACCCTCGGCTCCCTTTTTATAGGCGAGGTTTAGGTTAGGCGTACAAGGCTTTTAGCCTGTTTATATGGGCCTAACACTTGGCCCGATTGCTATCTAATTCATGCACTAATTAAATACAAGGATTAAATATAAAGCTAATCTATGACAAACTTGATTCACAATTAAATATCTCCAACAGATTGTTTTAGCCTGTGCACTCGGTTAGGTTAGAATCGAATGTGGCGGTAACGCCCTATTTCCCTTTTGATTTTCCGCTGCACAATTCTGATGTTTTCAAATAAAGTTAATAAATAATGTTTTATTTAAAGGTATTTTTGGGTGGGAAATTTGGGGGTGTTACAACACCGCCAAAGATTGGCTCTTCTATCTTCCCTCGGGAAGCATAAACACTTGGGCGGCCATGAAGCAGAGCTTCCTCGAAAGGTATTATCCTGCATCAATCTCCTCATCTCTAAAGAAACGAATCAGCAATGTGGAGCAAAAAGATGATGAATCGTTCTACGGATTCTGGGAACGATTCAAGAAACTTTGTGCAAGCTGCCCGTATCACGGCTACTCGGAGCAAGATCTCATCCTTTACTTTTATGATGGTCTTTGCGATGATGATAGATGGATGATCAATGCCGCATGCGGAGGAGGAATAGTCAACAAAACTCCTTCTTAAGTTAGGAATCTTATCTCGGAGTTGGCCGAAAATTGTAGACACTATGATTGGCGGTCAACAAAGAGAGTCATGGCGGCGGAATCCAACAACTCGTTGGAGAGTCAAGTGGCCGGCTTGACTTCTTTGGTTAAAGATTTCCTCTTAAATCCAAAAACCCAAGAAGTCAAGGTCTGTGGCATATGTTCAACGCAAGGGCATCCCACCGATTCTTACACAACTCTACAAGAGGAGAACTCCGAGCAAGTCAATGCTTTGGGGTTTCAAGGTCAAAGGAGGTACGACCCTCATGGCAACACCTACAATCCGGGATGGAGGGATCATCCAAATCTAAGGTATGGAAACTCTCAACCCCCTCAACAATCAAACCCCCCTCCTCAACAATTTAAACAACAAGGCCAAACATCGAACTCGAACATGTCCACCGAAGACATGATTCGAGCACTAGCCATGAACATGACTACGATGCAAAAAAGTGTGACCCAATTTCAAGAAACAACAAAGTCTAGCATCCACAACTTGGAAAGCCAAATGATCCAAATCTCAAATGCCGTGAGTAGGCTTGAAGCAAGGGATTCGGAAAAACTCCCATCTCAAACGGAGCCGAATCCAAGGCAACAAGCTCATGCGGTCACTTTGAGAAGTGACAAAGAATTGGTTATGGCTAAGGCAAAAGCAAAGAGCCATGTGGGAGAAGAGGAGGAGGAGATCTTGGTGCCAAGAACAAATCCTCAAAATGAAGAGGAAAAAGAGGAGGAGATCACACCTCAAATAAAGTTCCCACCGCTCGATTCATATGAATCGGTGCCACCTTTTCCGGAGGCCCTCAAGGATAACCGGAAATACAACAATGACAAAGACATCTATGAGACCTTCAGCAAATGTGAGGTAAATATTTCTCTTCTCAATTTAATAAAAGGTGTTCCTAGGTTTGCAAAGTTTTTAAAAGAGCTTTGCACGATTAAAAGGAAACACAAGTTGAATGGCAAGCATAAAATCCATGTTAGCGAAAGAGTATCGGCCGTTTTTCAAAAGAAACTGCCTAAAAAGTATAGTGACCTGGGAATGTTCACTATACCATGTAAACTTGGAAATTCTAGTTCTTCTAGGGCTATGTTAGATTTGGGTGTATCAATCAATGTCATCCCATATTCTCTATATAAGTCCCTAGAACTAGGACCTTTACATGAAACGGGGGTTGTTATCCAACTTGCCGATAGATCCAATGCTTACCCAAAAGGTGTAGTAGAGGATGTTCTCGTCATGGTGGATAATTTAATCTTTCCCGCTGATTTTTACGTTCTTGAAATGGAGAACGATAAAAATGCAGTCCCAATTTTACTAGGCAGGCCTTTTTTGAAAACGGCCAAGGCAAAAATTGACGTTTTTAGTGGAGTGTTAACCATGGAGTTCGATGGTGAAAAGGTCGAATTTAATATCTACGACTCCATGAAATACCCCACCGATAATCACTCTCTTTTTGAGATTGAAACTTGTGACACTTGGGTCCAAGATGTATTTGAAGTTGAAGGAAAAGATGAGGTACTAAGCTCAATTGAAAATGACATAGAGGATTTCAGTTTGGAATACTCTATGTCAAATAACATGAAGGTTATGGTGGCGGAGTTAAATCAACTTCCACTTTTGCCACCGGGCTCTAAAGCCCTCCCACTAACCATTCCAAGCGAGAAGCCGCTACCATCTGTTTTGCAGGCACCGGAGGTGGAATTAAAACCACTCCCTGAAAATATGAAGCATGTGTTCTTGGGTGAAAATCACACTCTACCGGTGATTATCTCAAATGCCCTATCCCAAGAACAAGAGGAAAGATTGATCGCGGTCCTCAAGGAGTATAAATTGGCCATTGGATGGTCTATTGCCGACATCAAAGGCATTAGTCCATCCACATGCATGCACAGGATCTTGCTCGAAGACGAGGCCAAAGTGGTGAGGCAACCGCAACGAAGATGGAACCCACTCATGATGGAGGTGGTGAAAAAGGAAGTGATCAAACTGCTTCAAATGGGAATCATCTTTCCCATTTCCGATAGCAAGTGGGTGAGTCCTACTCAAGTGGTGCCAAAGAAGACCGGAGTGACGGTCATTGAGAACAAGGATGGCGAGATGGTACCCACCCGAGTTCAAAACGGGTGGCAAGTTTGCATTGACTACCGAAGGCTAAATTCGGTAACTAGAAAAGACTTCTTCCCATTGCCTTTCATTGATTAAATGCTAGAGAGGTTAGCAGGGCACAAGTTCTATTGTTTTCTCGATGGTTACTCCGGGTATTTCCAAATACCAATAGCCCCGGAGGACCAAGAGAAAACAACCTTCACATGTCCATTTGGCACTTTTGCCTACCGACGTATGCCCTTTGGATTATGCAACGCACCGGGCACCTTTCAAAGGTGCATGATGAGCATATTTTCAGAATTTGTGGAGGTATTCATGGAGGTCTTTATGGATGATTTCATAATCCATGGGGACTCTTTTGATTCTTGCCTCTACCACCTCACAGTTGTGCTAAAAAGTTGCATTGAATCCAACCTTGTGCTGAACTCTGAAAAATGCCACTTCATGGTAGAACAAGGGATTGTTCTTGGGCATGTGATCTCATCAAAGGGGATCGAGGTGGACAAAGAAAAAATTGATGTTATTAAAACGCTCCCGTACCTCACAAATGTACGGGACATCCGCTCTTTCCTTGGTCACGCTGGTTTCTATAGGAGATTCATCAAGGACTTCTCAAAAATTTCATCTCCTCTATGCAAACTTTTACAAAAGGAGGTTGAATTTGATCTAAATGATGAATGCAAAGAGGCTTTTGACACTTTAAAAGCAAGATTGGTGACTGCCCCATTCATACAAGCTCCCGATTGGTCTCTTCCTTTTGAGATCATGTGCGACGCAAGTGACTATGCAGTGGGGGCTGTTTTAGGCCAAAAGGTTGGAAGAGCTTCTCATGTCATCTACTACGCCTCCTCAACCCTCAACGAAGCCCAAAAGAACTATTCTACCACCGAGAAGGAAATGATAGCAGTAGTCTTTGCTTTGGAAAAGTTTCGTTCCTACCTTCTTGGAACGAAAGTTATTGTTTACACCGACCATGCCGCTCTCCGATTCCTTATGACGAAGAAAGAAGCCAAACCAAGACTCATTCGATGGGTCCTTCTATAGAGTGAGTTTGATATGGAAATTAAAGACAAGAAAGGAGCGGAGAACTTGGTGGCCGATCATTTAAGCCGCCTCATCCCTCACAAAGACATCGAAGACCTCCACACAAATCTCATCAAAGGCGAATTCCCGGACGAAACTCTTTTCTCCATCAAAGTCACACAACCATGGTACGCAAATATCGTGAACTTCCTCATTTCCGGCAAATTTCCTCCACAACTCTCAAAATCTCAAAAAGAAAAATTAAGAATGGATTCAAGACTCTATGTGTGGGATGACCCATATTTGTGGAAGCATTGTAAGGATCAAATAATCCGAAGATGCATCCCTGAATATGAGATAGCCCACATCATAGAGTTTTGTCACTCTTATGCTCGTGGAGGACATTTCGGCCCGAAACGAACGGCAATGAAGATACTTGAAAGCGGTTTTTGGTGGCCGAGTTTATTCCGGGATGCACAAGGCTTTTGTTAATCTTGTGACAATTGCCAAAGAGCGGGCAACATTTCAAGGAGGAACGAGATGCCACAAAACCCCATGCTTTTCTGTGAGATTTTCGATGCATGGGGTATTGACTTCATGGGACCTTTCCCAAACTCCTAAGGTAACATCTACATCCTTCGTGCAGTAGATTACGTCTCCAAATGGGTGGAGGAAAAAGCAACAAAAACTGATGATGCCAAGGTGGTGGCTAGTTTTCTCAAATCACACATATTTTCAAGGTTCGGGGTCCCTCGAATTTTAATAAGCGATCGAGACACACAGTTTTGTAATAAAATTGTGGGATCTCTACTAAAAAAATATGGTGTGACTCACAAGATTTCTACAGCCTACCACCCTCAAACCAATGGCCAAGCAGAAACCTCAAACAGGGAGTTGAAATCTATACTCCAGAAAACAATGAACCCGAACCGCAAGGATTGGAGTATACGCATTGATGATGCGCTATGGGCATACCGAACTGCCTACAAAACCCCAATCGGTATGTCCCCTTATAGACTTGTGTTTGGGAAAGCATGCCATCTTTCCGTAGAGCTAGAAAACAAGTCCTATTGGGCGGTAAAAGAATTCAACCTCAATCTTGACGAGGCCAGTGTACATAGGAAGCTCCAATTGCAAGAATTAGAAGAACTTCGCCTGGATTCTTATGACAATGCGGAAATATACAAGAGAAAGACGAAGGAGTGGCATGATAAAATGATCATACAAAAAGACTTTAAACTTGATGAAAAAATCCTCGTATTCCAATCACGCCTTCGTCTATTTCCGGGAAAGCTGAGATCCCGTTGGACCGGACCATAAAAAGTGGTCAAAACATATCCACACGGGGCGGTGGAAATTCAGGACCTGGGGACGGGAGAGGTTCTCAAAGTGAACGGACAGCGATTAAAACCCTTCTTTGAGGGTTTTCAACCCAAAAACATGGAAGTCGTAGATCTTTCTGAACCGGTCTATGAATGAGGAGCAACAGAAGATATCGTCGAGCCACGGCGTTAAATAAAGCGCTTCTTGGGAGGCAACCCATGCACGATATGTTTTTCTTTCTATTTTTTTTAGTAGAGTGTGTGTGTAAAAAAAATGTTTCCGGAATATACCCGGCAGGGTATCACAGTTCACCCGGTCGGGTATAACATAAAAACAGGTATACCCGCACGGTTACCCGGGTGGGGGAGCGTAATTTTGAAAAAAATGGGAAAACCCGACCGGGTATTTTATTTCACCCGATCGGGTATCAACTACCAGACCTCTCTAGTTAAGCAAATCAGCTCACCCGACCGGGTAAAGGAAGGAGACCCGACCGGGTATCTACGCAAAAAACTCTTTGTCAGCCTCTGGAACGCTCACCCGACCGGGTAAACAAGGAGACCCGACCGGGTAAACGGATTTTCAGCCTATACCAGGTCGGGCCAAACACCTTCTTCCTCATTCCTTCTTCCAATTTTTGAACAACCCCCCCCCCCCCCCCCCCAACCTCCATTTTCATCCACCAAAACTTCCAAATCTTCTCCATTCTCCCACCAAATTCATCAAATAACATCATATTCTTCATCTCCTCACCTCCCTCTTCCACCCTATCCCATCTAATCCTTCCAAAATCCCCCAAATCAACCAAACCCATAAACCCTACCCCTAATTTCGAACCCCTCCATTTTTGGACATTCAATGTCCAAATTCAAGCCAAAATCCCCAACAAACATCAAATACCTCTTCTCCTCATCATCCTCTACAAAACCATACCACTCACCCTCACCAAATCCCACCCACCATAAAACTTCGAAAATCCCTCACCAAAAAAAAAATATACATTAAGCTCCATGGCATCGAAAAAGGAAGAGCTACTTCTTCAAGAGCTCCAAGGGCTATCCCACCCATCGAGGGCTTCGAATCGGTGGAATTTGAGACCGACGCACAACACACCCGTTTCCTTGAGCAGTCCGAACGAGAGGTAAAACCCTCCCGCTTTATATGCCAATTGACATTAACTATGTTCTGGATTCATGATATTATGAGAGACATATTCCAAAGGTGTGGCATGCTTAAAATGTTTGATATGCATTATTGGCCATATTCTCGTTTAGTGTATGAGTTTTACAGTTCCGTTGAGCAGGTGAAAGATGAAAATGATCACACCAATAACACGATCAACTTTCGTCTGCTCAACGAGAACCTCTCACTCACTAAAAGAGAATTTGTTGAACACTTCGGCCTACCCTTGCTTGATGACACAGTCGCGTATAGTTCACCAGTGGCCTATGAACTATGGAGAAGAATGACCGGAATTGTCAATGTTCGTACTTCCCACCTCAATGTCAACCACGTCCAACACCCGGTCTTCCGAATTTTCTTAAAATTCTTGGCTAATTGCTTTTTCGGAAGACCAAACAACCATCAAACTAGAGTGTGTGATGTATGCCTCTTAGCACAAGCTGTTCTTCTGGGCGCCGGCCCATACGATGTGACCACAGTTCTTTGGGATCACATTATCAATGTTAAAAATGGTGGAGGAAAAATTCTGGTGGGGGTCTAATTACCCACATTGCCACATTATATGGTTTTGTATGCAATGCTGCACAAAACCATAGGACCCTTCTTGGCCTTCAGTTTTTAAAGAATGCTGGCGATGTGACCCTCGCACACATAGAACATGATGGCCTGGAAATCTATAATTACCACATCAAACCCGACCAAAAACTATACTACCCCTTCCCTTCCGAAAACCTCCCGCTTAACATCATCGATCACCAAATCGGTGATGGACACCACCATTGTCTGCCCGGGGGAATCCCACCACATTTTGCACCACCTGAAAATTAAGCGGGGGACAATGAAGACAACATCGCCGCCAATGAATAGCCTGCACTTGAAGCACCACCCATCATTCCTGAACAACCTTAACCACAACCCCATGCTCATCAATATTCCCCATTTGAGCAAGAAATGCTAAACAGCATGAATGCTCTTAACCTCAATTACACCCAACTTCGGGAGGAAGTCGGGTTGTACAGACATGAGCAGAGGCATAGTTTCGAGAGGATTGAAGAACAAAGGCGAGAAGATTGGTGCCGATATGAAGAGGACCAAAGGAGGACTTTTGGACCTATCTACTCCTATATCGCACATCAGGGTAACTTCACCTCTATGACCACTCCTCCTCCGGCACCCTCATGGTATAACCCTACTGAATGGGGTTATTTTGGTTGTTTGACCTCTAGTGGTGGAGGCAGGGAAGACGGATACAGTGGCGATCATATGGACGAGGACACCCACTATAGGGGCTATGGAGGATTTTTCGATGGCGGAGATGCGGACAGGCACTAGGGACTGTGCCACGAACTAGCGGTGGGGGAGATCTTCCCAGTATGTTCACATTCACACTCTTGATTCTTGTTCTTTTCTCAAAAAAAAAATAAAAAAAATAGCTTGTTAAGTTGAAAACCCACAAAGGGCAGTTTAAGCAAAAATAAAGCAAAAATAAGAGTGAGTTTGTGAGATTTATTAAAAGAAAATGTGGGAAGCCGGGTTGAAAACCCGAAAGGGCACCAAGGCAAAATGAGAGAATGAGAGAAGTAGTTATTTTTATTCTGCAGGATTCTAAGGGTGATGACTGAAGAAGGTTCATTGCATGAAGAAATTGGAATGGAAGACCCCTTGATGTGGCCTCCTTTTTTTTACACATGGGAATACTTTGCGATTATCTTTTATTCAAAAACATTGTGATGGTTGTGTTGATGAACTTATCATTTTAGGATTTCTTGGATTACATTTACTCGAGACGAGTAAAGATTCAAGTGTGGGGATATTTGATATGCACTACTTTATAGTGCATAAATGTATGTTTTTGTATTGACTTTGTGTAGATTTTCCATCATCTTTAGTTAGTTTGTAAACACTTGTTTTATGTTGTTTGTAATTGTTTTTAGCTTTCATGGTAGTTGTAGAATAGTGATAGTGTGTTTAGCGAGGAAAAGGAGAGGAAAGCTGAAGATAAAAATGCCCAGGAGCACAAAACCCGGTCGGGTCAGGCACTATACCCGGTCGGGTTTGAGTTGAGAACCAAATCCATGAGAAAATAGCTAGACCTGGTCGGGTCCCCTACTTGACCCGGTCGGGTCAGATGTGACCCGGAACACCAGAACGTACCAAAGATCACCCGAATGAAAGAATATCTGATTTTTGGGTCAAACCCGGTCGGGTCCCCTATTTGACCCGGTCGGGTCTGACTTGACCGGGACATTGTAACGTCCTGAAACACAAAAACGTGGAAGATGATCTGATTTTGACCGGTACCCCGGTCGGGTAAGCACTATACCCGATCGGGTACCCGGCCAAAGGTGTTGAAAAACACCTATAAATAGCACACTTTTTCTTCACAAAAAAATCATCCCTTCTTCTATACTCCTAAGCTCAGTTTATAATAGCTTTTCTTATATTTTATAACATGTTTAGTCTCCAAATGATGAGCTAAACTTCCATTTCTTGGTTTTGCTCTTGAAGCTTGTTGATTATTAAAGTTGTGAGTTATTTTCTTAACTTCTTCTCTTGATTATTAATTCTTCCCTTAATCTCATTCTTAATTAATGTTGGAGGGTTGCTAAGTGACGATTAGTTAACGTTCCGACATTAATTACTACTAGAAATGATCAACGAACCGATGGTTAATCGTTGGTGGTTTCACAAGTAAATAACTTCGGTTTATTAACGCACTGTCGTGGTTAATAGACTAAAGAGGGATCAATTTTGTTGGTTAAACCGAAACTGTTGTGTTAAGGTTATCAATCTCAATTGATTTCATCAAGGAGTTAAAAAGATTGAATGCTACTATTATATCGGTATACGGCGTTGTTCTATATTTGATTAATAGTAAGGGTTATTAATGAACGGTCGTTGTTAATAACTACCCTCGATGAATTGGAGATACTCCTCGATTGAGTATTCGAGAGGGGATAAGTTATAGATATAACAAGAATCGACTAAAATATATCAACAAGTGGAAAGTAGCAAAGCCAAGTCCCTTTTATTCTTGAATTAAATCTCATATAAGTCGTTCATCTTAGTTTTTAATTTAATCAAATCATTCATCACTAAAACCCCCCCTTTATTCACTAAAGTTTCATAAAAAGAGAATTATTCCTTTCCCTGTGGATACGAACTCTACTTCACCTATACTACGTATAAGTGTTAGTATCGAATTATTTTGACGCACCGTGACAAAGTGCTCGTCAAACAGCCTTCGGCGGCCAACAAGAAGACGGCCTTCAAATCCAGCTATTGCTCAAAAAATAGTATGAGAAATTGGCCAAGTCCACACTCTGGCAGCCTCCGGCATCGTTCAACACCGAAGGCTCTAGTCCTAACAGTGGGGTTGAATTTGATTAAAGTCCAAACATACCACGGCTTCCGGCGTTTCAACAAACGCCGAGGGCAACGACTAAGTATGGGGCCTGAATTCCAAATTTCTAAGGTCAACTTCGAAGTCCTCCACTATGCAGCACCCTCCATGTTGGCATGGACCGAAGGCATCCGCCCTTATGGAGGCAACATGGATCGAGGGCTACAGATTTCCTAAGTCCACACTTTGGAATCCATCAAAACCGAAGGCTCATATGCAAAACAAAGGATCGAGGGCGCCTACTATACATCATCGAAGGCGTCTCCTCACAAACATGAGCTCAAAGTTCCTAAGTCCACACTCCTATAGCCTCCGACACCACAATCAACACTGGAGGCTTCTATTCTACGAATAAGACAGAGGTTCACTAACTCCACACTTCTACAGAGGGTTGCTAGTTGCAAACTCAATGGAAATTAAGTCCATGAATTAAGTGCCCCCAGCACCATCATACCCTACTAAGGGAAACTTTGCCTAAGACTACCACAAGTCGAGGGCACGTTCGTGACATTACCCAAAAAATGGCTCAATCCACAACAGCAGTCCCCCCAGGGGTAGATGACGAATGCTAGCTACTACATAAAGCTAGAGGGAGATGTCAACCGAGGGCCTAGTAGTGGAACGTCACTTGAAAAATTTCTATGTCCTAAATCTTTGGCCCTCGGACGACTCATGACATCCACGCAACATTAAAAGCAGCATCGACCGAGGGCCCAGTGGTGAACAGTGCTTAGAAAATTTCCTAAGTCCATGAGTTAAGGGCCCCCGACACCACAACGCTTTGATAAGGAGAATTCAACCGAAGGCCTAGTGATACACATCACTAAGAAAATTTTCTAAGTCCTAAATGTTTGGCCCCCGGTCAACTCATGGTGTAGACAGACATTCAAGAAAGAAAGCATAGAAGAAAAACGAAGGCATCAACAACAAACATGCATTCATAAAGTTGTGAAGAAAAATAGAGAAAAAACAGTGAGGGAAAATTCATACATCGAAAGGCCCGGAAGCATGCATTCATCCATTCACAAAAAAGGGAATATTATCAAAGGTGTTTGTTACATCTGCCGAAGCCACAAAATATTTATACATAACATTGTTCAAAGATTATCTAAATACAATGATTCATCGGCACCCTCGGGGACAGTCGAGGAGGTAGCGCCATCGTCGGCCTCTTCATCATCGCCCAAGCCGCACTCCCTCATCAGCTCGGAGTCTTCCAGGGTCAGCCTCTCCACATCCGAGGGCAGGGGGATCCTAATATCTGGCTGCCGAGGGGGGAGACCATATGCCTCCGCCCGGAACTCCTCCAGGGAAACACCAAAGTGCTTGGCCAGCTTCCGGTAAATGAGGCGTTGGGTGAAGAACTCGCTGCCCTGGTAGTAGGATTCGCCCCTATCGGCCAACCATATCTTGCTGGGGCCTCCAACCCAGGCGTCCACTCTCTTCTGCACCACCGAAGAGACCCATTCCTCCCTGGCCTAGACCTCCCAACCCCCGGCGACAAAGGTCTCAACAGCAGCTTTTTCAGCCTCAGCGACTGCCTCCCTTTTCGCTTGCTCGACGGCCTCAGCAGCAGTACGGGCGGCCTCAGCAGCAACCCGGGCGGCCTCTACAGCAGCCTCCCTAGCCTTGGCCAAGCCCTCATCTCTGCCTTCGGACTTAGCAGCCTGCACCCGCTGCTCCACACCTTCGGTCATCAGGCGGAGGGTTTCTTCGGCCTCAGCCAACTTCCTCCTGAGATTGGCAGCCTCCTCTTTGCCTGCAACCTTGGCTTCCCTCAGCTGGTCCACCCTCTGGAGCTTCTCACACAGACCTATGAGGGCCTGCAACAATAAGGGCATGAAGGGTCAAAAACCATGCGTAAGTTACAAAGTAAATAAACGTAAAAATTGACGAAGATGAGTGACTTATGGAGGCGCTACCCCGAAGGACCCTTGAGTTGAGGGCCTCATCTTTCATCCGAGCGAGGGCCAGTCTATCAGCCGAAGGCATCACCTGGCTCACTAGTGCCGAAGGGCAGAGGGTGGCATCCAGGATAGAGCTACCCTTCGGCACAATTGCCTCCAGCTTCTCCCGGCCGAAGAAGTCCTCGTTAATATGTTCCAGAGGCACAGAGGAGGCAGCAACGTCATCCACAACGATGACGGCCTCGGCGGCAGGCTGCTTGCTAGAGCCAGCCGTCTTCTGCTTCTTCATCAAGGGTTCTGGGCCTTTCGGCGGCATTTTCTTTTTCTTGGCTGCATCGTCCTGAGAGCCCTCGGCTCCAACTTCGACAGCAGTAACTCGGGAGGACTCTTCACCCCCTTTCTGGAAGAAGGCGTCCACCGGCTTGGGAGCTGTCGGCTCCCTCTTCTTCTTGACTGGGGCCTTGCCCTTCTGCTCTTTTAAAGCAGCGAAAGATAGGACATCCATATTAGCACCTGCAAGGACGACACAAAATTAGTAAAAACGAGGGATCAAGACGACGACAAATCAGGCTACAAAAAAATCTAAGGACAAAAGAGGAGCCTTCGAGAACCATCTCCAGTGCCCTCGAACGCCCGGTCAAGGATAGGATACTTCTCATCCCGTTCACCCAGAAAGCGGTAGCGTCGAAAGCCCAAACTGTACAAATCTTCCGGGAGGGTCAACTCCCCAATGGTCACATGCTTTGTAGCCCCCTCAGGAAGAGTCGTTATCTTCCTCTTGGCCTTCTCGAGGGCAGCACTCTCCACCTTCGGATGCCTCCTAAAGTGGTTCCGCAGCTCCCTCGGGAACGGATTTTCTGCCATCTTAATATAACAAAACCGGTCCCTCCAGCCCTTGTGGGACGAAGGCACGTCATCGAAAAGCCTCCACGGGGCGATCTGCTGAAGGTTCGCGAAGCCCTTGGCATTAGTGTGCCCCCCCGACAGAGGTTGAAGCTCTGCAAGAATAGGTCGAGACTAGCAGTCACCCCCGGGACCGGCAGAGGCTCAAAAAACCAGTGATATATGAATGGCTATTAGGGGTCAGTTGGCAGGGTGCTAGGCCAACGTACCTAAGGTATTCAAAGAGGAAGGGGTGCAGGGGAAACCGAAGGCCAAGGCTGACGGATAACACATGTACAACGAAGCACCCCTCGGGAGCTTGGGAGAGCATGTCGTCGGGGCCTGGCTCCACCACGATCGCCGAAGGCCCAACGTGGAGTTGCGTTACGTAGCACTCCGCCCTATCAGTCCTTGACTTCAATGCGAGGGCAGCAGTGTTCAAAAAGGAGTGCCCCTCGGGTATCCCCACAGGTTTCCCTTGGTCAACCACGCTCTGCTTCTTCCCCGGAGCAGTCCTCTCTTTCTTCTTCTTCTTCTCGGGGGCCACCCTAAGAGGCTTCGGGTCTCGGGGACGGGAGCTGCTGGCCTCACCAACATTGCGTGGGGGAAGGACGACGATGGTGACCTTCTGTCGCTCCTTCTCCTCCTCCTCTTCAGCAGTCTGCATCGCGAGGGCAAGCTCCTCATCTTCCACTACTTGCTTGAACTCTTTGGCCTCGGCTTCGGCCACCAAGTCCTTCTGCACCTCCATGGGAACAGCAGAATCACCGTTGGAAGAAGCCCCCTCTCTTGCTGACATCTCCTCCGACCAGGTCTCCGACTGGGCTGAGGGCTCTCAAAATATATCTTGGGAGTCACAAGATCGATGACGACATCTTTCGATAGTCTGATGAGTTACAGGCAATGGAAACACTAAGGCTACTAACACTAGATCTAAGGCCACGAAGCAAAACTTACTAAGGAAGCGAAGAACAGAGGATGAACTGACCTTGAAAGTAAGGTTTTGATTGAGCAGGAGCTTTCTCTCCCTAGAAATATATTCCAGCGCTTCGCTACAACAAATTCGCACAAACAATATGAGGCCAAACCTTGGGGTATTTATAGCCTCCCCATCTCGGGTTTGGGCCAAAATCTGGGCCCCCGATTAAAAAATCATCATTACAAGCCTCCGCCTCATCCAACCGGTGCCACCCGCCCAACATAGGCCAACCAACACATGCCACGTGGACGCCTTCTCCAACAGTCATATCCCAACGACTCTTTTTTGAAACACAGAAGCGCCCTCAGCAGAACCCTCCAGGCGAACAACAAGCAAGCCCTCGGGACAACACATTCAAACCCCTTCACCAAGGGTTAGCCCCCAGCAGGAAGATCAGGGATAACCCCTCGGAGCCCTCAGCCCTCAATAACTAAGGGACTCCCCTCGGCATCCCCGGAATATCCACAAGCGTAATATGTTAGGAAACGAGCTACGAACATGCATCTCATGCTTGATAGGAAGCAAAAACATTTACAAAAGGATCTATACTATTCCATGAATTTCAATTGCTAATAAGCAATATAGTTTGCAACAAATCAAGAAACAAACTATTATAAGTTCGTATGAAACCATACCTTTTGATGGATCAATGGAAACCTAGGTCTCAGCACTTGTTTATGTCGTTCTAGCGTAGAAACTACCACGCCTCTACGGTATGCACACACGATCGGATCAGTCTTGCTCAATGTACTAGCATCCAAAGAGTTTTCTCAAATTATGTTTTGTCTCATGTATGTATGAGAACGGACAGCCCTATTAAGCTCTTAGGCTCCTCCTTTTATAGAGAACATAATTATAGAAAACCCTAGCAACAAACGGATATGGGCTTGAAGTCATTCGGACCCAAACACTATCTGATTCTGATCCAAAACGTTTTAGTGTGCGACCCTATAGGTTTATATTCATTTGGTAGTATAATCAAATACTCTTTTAATTATACAAATAAAAAGCGGTCTCTAGTAAGACATTGTTATTATCCAAAGGATATAAAATTCAAAACGACACAACTTATAAATATATTATGTCACATATATATTCCTTTTGCCAAACGATATCTAGATTGAACACAAGACTAGGCGAGTGTCATTCTTGTATAGTTCAATCATTGTATCTTGATTTCCAAGTATATTTAATACAAATGACACCTCATTTGTGCATGGCCATGCTATAATTAAATATACTTATCAAGGGGCCCAAAGATATCTTCTCTCAATATATGAAAGTGATGAATCCCATCTTAACCAACCACATACCTCTATATATTTCATAATACATTTGATCAAATTAATTCCAAAAAACCCCAAAACAATCAAATTACTGATTATATATTAAATCAGGTAACCCGAATATAGTAAAGAACTGTAGACTCTGATACCACTGTTGGGTTTCGGGCAGAAAAACGCAACGGAATAAACAAAAAAAAACTGCCCAAAAGTAAACAACTGGATCTGAGGTTCTTACTATAAACGAAATTACAAGATATAAGAGGGACTTACATAGCAATCTTAAGCAAGGATGTCAGACAGTCCGAGAAAACGATCCCAAGCTCTACCGGTATCCACACACACATGACTGGATCGGGCACAGGGAACATGCTAGCGTTCACTTCTTTGTCTCTCTCTCTAGGTTTTGAGATGTGAATTTTAATTCTTAAAATTCGTGGATCTCCTTAGCCCTATTTATAAGAGGAGGAAAGAAGAAGTTTTATAGCTAATAAAACTCTCCTGGAGGCCCTAACCCAATACCATTCGAAAACCTACTTCGAATTGGGCTAATCAGGCTATTTTAATGTTATTAACGAACATTAATGATCCAAATCACTTAGGTGTGTGACCCTGTAGGTTTATATATCGTTGGCAGTGGACTAGAAAATTAATTCAAGCCTCACAAATCATAAGCGGCCTCTAGCAAGACACTATGACTATCCAAAATATATAAATGTCAATTAAATCTGACATAACCTTTTTATGATTAATTTGTGCTAATAATTCTCTTTTGTCAAACGATATCTTAATTGAGACAAGGTTAGGTCGTGTCATCCTTAGCTTGTTATTCTCAATTAATATTTCTTGATTACCAAGTAAGATTAATCTTGAACAAATGACACCTCATTTGAGCATGGCCATGCTAATTAATCTTACTTGTCAAGGGGCCCAATAAATATCATTCTCTCGCTATACGAGAGTGACAAAAACTATCTTGATAATTCACATACCACTACATGGTTCATAATATGTACAATCACCACCTTTATATATAATTACCAATTTAAAGATAACATTTAATGGTGTTAATACATATTAATTCAAATGCAAGTAACCATGATTATCTCAAGTATAAGAATATAACACCTCATCATTATTGAGGACAACACTGATGACATATAACCTAGCAGTGTCCTCAAGTTGGGTCTGTCTAATGAACTTGTTCACTAACAAGCATCTATGTTATTAACTTGATATCTCTATACCCATGAGTAGTGGAATATAACCATCAGTTAATCCACATACTGGTCTATTAATTATTAATGTCCCAAATTAATAATATTAGACCAGGGACAATTAGAATATTATGCTTATTTTAAAGTGTAGCATTCCACAATTAAGTCACGTACTTAATTAGCTACTAAACATAATATTCAGGGACTAAATATTAATAAATAAAACTCACAATAATAATTAACATAAAATGAGTTTGTGACTTTATTAATTAATGAGCATTAAATATTCATTGATAAATCATAAAGTATGATTGTCCTAGGGCATACTTCCAACACATTCATGACTATAGCAAATAAGAAAGGACTCAGAGCAGATCCTTGGTGCACTCTGAAAGTAATATGGAACTCTGCGGTCCTCCCTACGCTAGTGCGGACACTTGTAGTACATCATACATATCCATGATGATACTGATATACTTACGTGATATGCCTTTTCTAGTTAAGGCCCACCACAAGACTTCTCGAGGTACCCTATCATATGCCTTTTTAAAGTAAATGAACACCAAATGCAGATCCTTTTTAGTATCTCTATACTTCTCCATAACTTGTCTAAGAAGGTGAATGACCTCAGTTGTTGAGCGTCTAGGCATAAAACAAAATTGATTATCCGAAAATTTCACACTTTTACGAAGTCTTTGCTCAACCACTCACTCCCAAAATTTCATGGTGTGACTCATAAGCTTAACCCCTCGATAGTTAGCACATTCTTGTACATCACCCTTATTTTTAAATAAGGGAATGAGAGTACTCTTCCGCCAACTCACTGCCATTTTGTTGTTTCTCCAAATAAAATCATGTTGAAGAAACGTATTAACCACTCGATGCCTTTCTCTCCCAAACTTCTCCAAGAATATATCGGCATGCCATTTGGGCCCACTGTTTTCTTCCGCCCCATTTTTCTCATAGCCTCTTTAACTTCTGTTGTTTGAAACCTTCTCACGAAGTCTCGATTTACCATACTCTCTGGTATAGTAAGATCATCAATACCTTGCACTTTATTCCCGTTGAACAAGGTATCAAAGTATGACCTCCACCTCTCTTTAATTTCTTTGTCCTCCATTAGTACCCTTATGATCAACATCCTTCACACATTTAACTTTTCCGATATCCCGAGTCCTACGATCACGAAGGCGAGAAAGTCTGTATATATCTTTTTCTCCTTCTTTAGAGTCCAACTTTACATATAATTCCGTGTTAATTTTTCCTCTGGCTTCCTTGACAGCTTTCTTTGCTCTTCTTCGAGCCTCCTTGTACTCCTCTATTTTCTCGTCGCTCCAACTTTTGCCCAATTTCTTATAGCATTCCCTTTTGGTCCTTATTGCTTGTTTCACATCATCATTCCACCAAGACGTGTCCTTTTTTTGTTGCAAACATCCTTTAGATTCTCTGAGTATCTCCTTTGTCACTTTGTTAATGGTGGACTCCACTGATAACCACACATCATCCACATGTGCGTCATTATCAATAGACCATACATCTTCCTCCAACATTTTGTGTGCAAAACTTTGTTGGAGATTCCCCTTGAGCCTCCACCATTTTATCTTTGGCTCCCCTTGTATCTTAACCCGTCTCCTCTTCTTACCTTTAAAATCAAACACAAGCATCTTATGCTGAGTGACAGCACTCTCACCTGGGATAACTTTACAATCAGTGTAGCTAGTTCTCCAAGTTGTCTGTACTAAAAAGTAATCAATTTGGGTAGTATTGGCTCCACTTCTATAGGTGACAAGGTGAGAGTCTCTTTAATTTTCTTGAACCAAGTGTTCATCACAACCAACTCATATATCGAGGCAAAATCCAAAATGTTCCTCCCCGCTTCATTTCTAGTGCCAAAACCATGTCCGCCATGGATACTCTCAAAACCATCACGACTTGGGCCCACATGCTCGCTGTGGTCGCCTCCTATGACCAACTTCTCTCCCCTTGGCACTCGTCACACCACTTCCTCAAGATCCTCCCAAAATTGTTGAGTGATAGATGCATCCAATCCCACTTGTGGTGCATAGGCACTTACCACGGACACGATCTAATCTCCTATTATCAACTTAATGCTCATGATGCGATCGTTCTTCCTAAAGACTTCAACCACACCCTCAACATAATCACGTGCCACCATAATGCCTACTCAATTTATGTTCCTCTCTCCCCCCGAGTACCACAGCTTAAAACCTCCGGGATTAGTCTCACGTGCCTTTTCTCCAACCCACTTAGTTTCTTGCATGCACATAATGCTGATATTCCTCCTCTTCATAACCTCAACTATCTCAGATGATCTTCCCGTAAGAGAGCCAGCATTCCATGTCCCAAAACGCAATCTAACACCCTGCCTTCTCTTCTTCACACCACATCGACCTCCACCATGCCCTTGCATATGATACTAAAAAATGATTTCATGACGGAGTTATACGTAGTATTTTATTAATAAAAAAAAATTATATGAAAAAATAGCTAAAATTATTCTTTTTAGTATTTTCAGTCAATTCCAATAGAAGAATAACTTCAATATTACTTAATTTTGATTATTACACAATTTAATATACGAAATCAAAAATTAGATTGTCATGAAAAAGTTATCTATAAATCAAAAAATAATGTCCCCAAACGTACTTTTAATTTAATTTGATTTAGTAGGTTCGTGCATGTCAACTATTCCAAATTCCAAATCCAAATTCCGTATGAAAAGGGTCGTCTGAACTCTGAATACGAATAAACGCGCATGCAGCTGGTAGTCAGTAAAGGCACGTGGTTAGCTGGCCTTGAAGTAAGAAAGAGGAACCTGCCTTGATGAACAGGCCGGGTTCTCTGAACAATAACCGGCAGCACCGGTTCCGGGGAATGATTCATTGAACGCTTGCTTGAGTGGGCAAGACTTGGGAGTCCGTTCCGGGTATCGCTGTATACTGTTGCCTTTATCGACGTCTCACCAAATACATTAACCTCTATATAAAAATTTTCTCAAAAAATAAAAACCTCTATAAAAAATTATTTTATTTATTAGACATATAGTGTGTGTATATATATTTATTCATTTATTGGATCAAATAGAACTGCAAGTCAGAGCACATATCTTTTGGCTTCTTCATCTTTCCTGTTCTCCTCTATTTTCTATACATTTGCAAGTGGGGATATTTTGGAAATATATTGGGTTTATGCACCTCTAATGCAATTATTGTCTGGAGTTAAAATCTGGGTTGTGCTATTCTTGGTGAAAAATCTCATCATTAGGGTAAAAGATTTGCTGAGGTTTTCTTGAAATTGAAGAACATCAGAGATGCCTACTCTTGTTGATTATACTGGTGAGCTTTTGAAGTCCCATGCTTCACCCTTTTTGGGTAAAGTGAACTTTGTTTAATATTTTGTCAATTATGGCTAAGCATGATCATAGATTCTGCTATTCACTGCTTTTCTTGAGATCTAAACTGTTTTTGCCTTTCTTTGGTAATTATATAATGGTTAGGAAACGTATTTTTAGAAATTAGTTTATGGAATAATGCCCTAAATTAGACATGATTCGGAAGAAAATTATGTTATCGTGTTTAGAATCTGAGCTGAATATAGGTAAGTTAGTTATGAATGTAAATTTGATAAAAAAAAGTGTTCTTTTTTTGCTAGAAAAGTTGATTCTCAAGTTGTTTCCTAAATGAGATAAAAATATTACTTGAATTAGAATATGGAGCATTTTGATGTTTATAGACTGATCACACATGGAACAAATATATAAAACCAAAGAGACTAATCTTTCTTTCCTTCTATGAAATTGACTTTTAGAAATGATTGCACTCAAGCTCAATCACAACTCCAACAAAGACTCAGAAAAATGTTTGAATAACTTGAGAATTCCTTTATTTGTCATGATAGTATTTAAATTTAATTCATGCAAGGATAATGATATATGTGGAGAATAATAAAAGAGTTCAACGATACAAATATTTCAAATTTACTCAGTGGTTAATTGTAGGTGTTGTGATTTGGGTAAATTTGAGATTTGAGATAATTTTACAATTTCTGGATCATTCTCTAACTCCCTTGACACTTTCCTTTAATTAATAAAGGCTTAATTGGTTTTTCTGCTTAAACTTTTAGCTTAGATGATTTCACAAGCTTTCACAGTTCAATAACATTGATTTAGTGAAGGTTATATATTAAACAGATTCCCTCTTTTATGATTTCAGGTGATATTGAATTCTACAATGGAAGTCCGTTACGCTCTGCAGATTCTGGAGGCATTATGCTATCTCTAGGTTGTGTGGATGTTTACTGTCCACCAAGAAAACGGGCAAGAGTTACCTGCCCATATCTTGTTGTTCAAGAGGAGAGCACTAAACCATCCATTGAGATTCTTCCAGATGAATGTTTGTTTGAGATCTTTAGCCGTCTCTCTGGGCCCCGGGAAAGGAGCCTCTCCTCCCTTGTTTCCAAGCGCTGGCTGACGCTCTTAAGTAGTGTTTGTTATACCAAAGATCTAAAAGGCGAGTGTGCAGGGTACCTTACAAGGTCACTGGAAGGGAAGAAAGCCTCCGATATTAGATTAGAAGCCATTGCTGTCGGCATTTCAAGTCGTGGTGGACTTGGGAAGCTTTATATCAGAGGGAGCCATGGAGTTACTAATGTCGGTTTATTAGCAATAGCCCGTGCTTGCCCTTCCCTTAAGGTTCTATCCCTATGGAATGTCTCTTCTGTAAGTGACGAAGGCCTTTTTGTGATTGCCAAGGGATGCCATTCATTGGAGAAGCTTGATTTATCTCACTGTACTTCTATTTCCAACAAAGGTCTCCTTTCCATTGCTGAGAATTGCCCTAATTTGACATCGTTAACAGTTGAATCATGCCCTTGTGTTGGGAATGAGGGAATTAGGGCTATTGGAAGGCACTGTCCTGAGTTACGGTCGCTTACCGTTAAGGACTGCCTGGTAATTTCAGACGAGGGCATTGCCGGTCTTCTATCATCTGCTTCCTCGGTCACGGAGGTTAAACTTCACGGTTTGAGCATAACAGATTTCTCACTTGCTGTTATCGGACATTATGGGAAGGGAATTACCCGTCTTGACCTTGGGGAGCTTCATAATGTGACCCAAAAGGGTTTTTGGGTAATGGGTAATGCCCATGGTCTGCAGAAGTTGACCTCATTGACCATTTCTTCATGCCGGGGGATAACTGACTTGAGTCTTGAAGAAATCGGGAAGGGCTGTTTGGATCTAAAGTTTATTTGTCTTCGCAAGTGTTTATTCGTGTCGGATTCCGGGTTATCAGCGTTCACGAAAGCAAATGAATTCCTTGAAATCCTGAAGCTGGAGGAGTGTAATCGGGTCACCCGAAGCGGTTTGCTCAACGCAGTTTCCAATTGCAGAAAACTAAAATCTATATCAGTTACCAAGTGTTATGGTGTGAATGGTCTTGATTCACAAATCCCGTTTTTGTCGTCTTGTGGGTCTCTTAGATCTCTGGATCTCGACGGACTCAGCGGGATTACGGATTTGGGTCTTATCCCGCTCGTCGAGTGCTGTGAGGCGGGACTGGTGAAAGTGAATCTGAGTAACTGCCTGAACCTGACGGATGAAGTAGTGGTGGTGCTTGCCCAGCTCCATGGGTGGACTCTTGAGGTTCTGAATCTCGACGGCTGCCCGAAGATCACAGACAGGAGTTTGATGGCACTTGCCGAAAACTGTGAGTTGCTTAATGACCTGGACGTTTCCAGGTGCTCAGTCACTGATTCCGGTGTTGCCGCTTTGGCACGTGGCGTGCAGAGGAATCTGCAGATTCTTTCTTTGTCGGGTTGCGGAATGGTCACCGAGAAGAGTCTTCCTTGTTTAAAAAATTTGGGGAAGACTCTGCTGGGGTTGAATCTCCAGAACTGCAACTCCATGGGTAGCAGTGCGATTCAACTCCTAGTTGAGAACTTGTGGCAGTGCGATATACTCTCCTGAAATGGTGTGTGGAATCGAGATGTACTGTGGTTAGAAGCGTCCTAACATACATCCTTGAACTCAGAGGATAGAATATCACATATTTATGGTTTTACATCTTTGGTTATGACAATGATGCAGTTGGTTGGTGGCTTAGCTGATTTGGAGAAGGCTGAGGCGTTTTTTCGCCATTTTTTGCAGGCTTTGTTCAAAAGCCTGTTCAGTCCATCCCGAAATTGAAGCCTGGCAGTCCAAACGCAACGGCATTTCGTTCATATGTCATCTGAAGGTCAAAGAGGTCTGAATCAATGGCGGTGCTTCAATATTCTTTATCAACATATGGTAACGAATCTGGGGCCAGTGCACATTGTCTGTCATGCTCTCTGTGGTCTGTGTACGTCTAGCGCTGTGCATGGCGATCGGTTCATTCTGGCTGATTGCGTTTTTATGGTTTGGTCCTTTTGGAGTCTTGGTGTATATGGAATTTATTGATCATGTTTTCTCTAGCGCCTTTGTTTGTCAACTACACTAATAGTGTATTAGTGGATGTATATCTGTCTGTACCATAGTACATTGACTACATTCAAACGATAAAACGGATATTTCTCAAATTATATACTCAAGTTATTGAGTATACTCAAACCATAGTGCATTATCTAAAAGTATACTTTAATTAGTTTAATTTCATAAATTTATGAGATAATTTCACAAGTATAAAAAGCTCAATTACCAAGCAGCACTAAATATCACAAACTTCTTACTCTCACCATTGTAATTTATATTTTGAAATAATTAGATGTGCATGATAGGGGTGTTAGGATCTCTTTCTTAAAGTCTCTTCTGCTCTCTAAATTTTAGAGAGCAGAAACAGATATATTAGAGTGATTCAAATAGTTTCTAGAAGCAGTTTTTTAGAAGTTGCGGTAGACTTGCTACTGAAAACTGATTTTGCTTCTACTTTTAAAAAAGAAAAAGAAGAAGCAGAATTAATTTCAAACATCCTATAATATGTAATGATCAAATATGTGAATTTCAAATGAAGTTGATATAAATCATCTGAAAAACATCAATAAAAGACCGATTGAAAAACATTAAATTCATTCTGTAATTTTGCGACTCTTAAGAATAAAACCCTATCAAAATTTAATAGGTTAAAATGAAAAATTATTAAACAAAATTTTCATATACTTTGATTTTATTGTGTGAAATCCCCTTGATATATAAGTTAGGTGCATTATCCCCATGTAATTTAAAACATACATCAAAATGTAATATTGTGATGAATCATAGATGTGTTACTCTCTAATATGGAGTATCAAATTTAATAGTTGAATAAAATGAAAAACTTTAGGGCCCGTTGACTAACAAAAATATTTTCTGTTTTTCCAAAATTTTGGAAAACTGGAGTTATAAAAATTAGAAAACGTGTTTACCTAACTGTTTTCCAAAAGCATAAAAAAGAGATATGTCTCGCCTGTTCCTTCTGAAATAGAAAAACGACTTTCGGTCGTTTTCAGATTTTAGAAAACGCGGAGTACAGTGCCTATTTAATCGCTCGCCTTTCCTCCACATACCTTCCTCCCCTTTACTGGGCTTGCCTTCCTCAGCTTTTACTACCATCTACCTTCCTTTGCCTACCACATTTACATCCCCGCCAACCCCCTGCAAAAGTTGAAGACCGTCTAACCAGTTCCCTTCCCTATTAAAGTTGCACGCCAGGATTCCCAAAGGCATCACACAGCTTCTCCAACACTCTGCAGGTCGTAGCTTCTTTCCCCAAAGGCGTCGCACCAGCTTCACTAAACACGGAGTCGCTGGTAGGGGAGCTGCACCCTGCCACCACGGAATCTCCCAATTCTTCGGTCGGCTCGTGTTCTGTCGACGAGTTCAAGGTAAACCTTCAAATTAAATGGCAACTTCACTTTACATTGTACAAAATTGGAATTCGATTGAAAACCTGAAGGCCAATTGAGCTTCATATTTTTTTAATTTATGGGTATTTTTGATGCAATAGTATACATTTACTACTGATTTGATTATTTTGATATTTGGGTTAAAAGGTAGGTTTTCATTATTTTGATGCAATAGTATCAATTTTGATTACTAAAATTGAAGTCTGTTATGGTTAGACAGGTTTTTCATTGCTTAAAAGGTATGTTTTCATTGCTTAAGAATGATTTTTTCATTGCTTAAGAAGTCTGATAGCAGGACTAAACTACTAGTGCGTATGTTTGAGACCCCTGCAAACATTTGGGAGAACATTTGTGTTGATAGGAACTAAGAAAGTACTACACATTAGTTTGTATTTGAAAGAAAACTTGTTTTGGTATGAGCTATACATTTTATAGTTTGTTAAAAGTGATCTATTTATGATCTGGGCCATTAAAACATGTGTTTTATTAGGAATTTGGGCCATTAAAACATGATATCCTCTTTATGGGGTTGTCAACTTGTCATCTATGCTCATTCATTTGCATGTCATATGAATCCCTGTTGCTTCTTCTTCTTTTTCTCATACAGTACATTTTTTATTTTACTTCTGTTGAGAGGGTGGGAGGTTTGGTCATAGTATGGTCAGTTCATTAGTGTTTATGAAGGCTATACAAGTGTTGTTAGAAATAAGAATCAGACTTGCAATAACTACAAAAGTGTAATGTGGAGTAGTGGGATATACAATGCAGTTGGGCGCTGTAAAGGCATACCACCAATATTGTGGTATGTTTAGTTCTGCTTGAGGATCATTGATGGAGTTCCAGCGAATTTACATTCTCTTATATCTTGACAATCACTATTTTCTTTAATTTAAACCCGTGTGTATCATTGGTGGAGTATTTATTAACGAAGTACCTATTGAAATAACGTATTTACTATGATCAGGCTCAATTACTATTAATAGGGACTAGCCATTTCTATTGTGTCAACATTTACTTCTTTCCGTAGTTGGTTCATTTTCTAGTTTACGTTTTTATTTTTTGTAAGCATCACATTTTGTATGTCTACGTGATCTGAAAAGATAGAGATAAACTAATAAATTACAGCAGCAAGAGCAAGTCTAGAGTGCAGTAGAGGCTTCACATTCCTGATTATGCTTTGGAAGCTTTATCCTATTTTATCAGCAGATTTCGTCAAAGATGTTTCCAGCAAATGGGAATTATTATGTCTCTTTATAAAATGATTTTGTAGTATTGAAAACCACGTATATATTTCACTGATACCATACAGTCCTATATTCACTATTGTTTCCCTACTACGCTCTTTTTATTACATTTTTTGGTATTATTCAAGTGAGTGTCCAAATTTGTTGTGGTAGATGAGTTTAACTCAAGATGAAAAGGATGACGCCATATGGCCCGATGAGAAAGAGACTTTATTCTTGACTGTGCTATATGAAAGGGTAAAAAAAGACCCTAATGGGAATCCAACATTTAAGGGCGGCGAGATTGGAATGATATGGATAGTGAAATGTTGATCCGCGGTCATTATCAATATGGTAGTGACAGGCTACGAGGGAAATACAATAGGTTGGAGATCATACATAGACAATTTAGTCAATTATTGGCTCATACTGGCGTTACATATGATTCCAGTAGGAATGTTGTATATGCCACAGAGGAATGTTGGCAGAAATTTTACAAGGTACATGTCTAATTTAATAAATGATTTTTAATCATATTTTAATAAGCTCTTTAAATGACATATGTGTACTACAAATATGCAGTTGAACATGGGCTTTAGGACCTTTAAAAGGAAGGGTTGCAAGAACTATCCATTAATGAATCTTGTTTTCGGACAAGGGAGTGCAAGTGGAGGACTTGCTACTCCTTCGACCCAAGTACCCACACTTTCAGATGAGGAAAGAAGAAATGAGAAGATATTCTTAAATGGCGAGGGGGGCATGAGCTCTGACAGATCACACTCAAAAGGGAAACGCAAAGCTGACGAAGCGATGACATCCACCAATAAGGATTGGAAAACTGTTTTGGCGAATGCAGTGCACGCATACACGACAACAATGAGTGAAAAGGAAAAGAGGCGCCGTACTCGAGATGAAGATGTTAGCACCACATCTACCGCTGCAGCGGGCAATTTTTCTATGACCCGATGCGTTGAAGTCATAAATGCTATGCCCAACCGGGTCAAGTCAGACCCGACCGGGTCAAGTAAGGGACCCGACCGGGTTTGGTCTAAATCAGATTTTTCCAAATCTTTGTGATCTTCAGCATGTTCTGGTGTTCCGGGTCATATCTGACCCGACCGGGTCGAGTAAGGGACCCGACCGGGTCTTACTTTTTCTTCTTAGATCCGGTCTTCAACTGACCCGACCGGGTTCAAGGTCTGACCCGGTCGGGTTTTTGTGCTCCTGGGTATTTTTGTCTTCATCTTTTCTTCCCTTTTCCTTGCTACAAACTCTATCACTATTCTATAACTACGAAAAGAAGGAGAAAACAATTACAAACAAAATAAAACAAGTACTTACAAACTAACTAAAAGCGATGGAAAATCCACACCCAATCAACATAAAAACATACATTTATGCACTATAAACTAGTGCATATCAGCTTCCAAACAAAAGACGGTTCACGGTAGACATTCAACGGTGACTCAAAATGTCATGGCAGCTTGTAGTCGTGACATGTTGTTTACGTATGTATATGCAGGTTGGGAGGGAACATGCAATGACTCTCGAGTATTTTTAGATGCAATTACAAGAAGCGAAAATGGGTTGCCCATGCCTCCTATCGGTAATACAATAATTATGCAATTTGTCTTAATCAAGCTACTATTTTACAAAAATATGTTCGCATTGCATTTGGTATTGACTTCATTATAGGTTATTACTATGTTGTTGATGCCGGCTATCCAAATGTTCCGGGCTTTTTAGCCCCATACCATCGAGAGAGTTATGATTTAAATGATTTTTGAGGCTGAGGACGAATACGCAATAAGCAAGCTTTATTTAACTACAGACACTCGTCCTTGCGTAATGTGATCGAGAGGTGTTTCGGAGTACTAAAGGAAAGAATTCCTATTTTAGACATATCACATGGTTACCCATTGAGAAAACAGATTCAAATTCCCATAGCTTGTTGCGCATTGCATAACTTCATTCGCATGCAAGATAGGAACGACCGTTTGTTCTTGGAGTACGAGGAAGAGGATATGATTTTTCACACGGAGGCAAGTACAAGTGAAAATGGATCACTTGAATTTGATATGTCTCAATAACAACAAATGCACGAAATTCGAGAAAGTATTACAAATCCAATATGAGATGATTATAATGTATGAGATGTCGAAGTACGACTATTGTTTTGATTAACATAATGTCACTTATTGAACTTTCAGTGTTGGGGAACATTTATGTTAATTTTTTGTGTTATTCCAAATGTTTGTAATAGTGCATTTCTTTTCCAAATATTAAGTCAACATTTTCTTGAAAAATGAAGTGGAAAATTGGAAAACTCTGGTAAACATGTTTTTTGATTTGGAAAACAAAAAACTGGAAAACGAAAACAGAAAACTGGAGACTTGAAAACAGAGAATGAAAACAGAAAAATATTTATGTTAGTAAACAGGCCCTTAGTGTTTTTAATTAATGCATTGTAATTGAAGTTGGAACAATAGCTTTAGAGCTCCGATCTATCTTTCTAACGAGATATAATACGCTCCAAACGGATAAACACACAGCAAGATATGAGTGTCACAAATACTTAGCCTTATCTCTATGATTTAGCGTTTTCAGCGAAAATAGAGCACTTTTAGCGTAAATATAGTGTATTTTAGTAATTAGGCAATCATCCCTTGATATTTTGAAACCTGCGCATGAAGACAAGTTTTAGAACTCGGTAAGATCTTTCCAACGAGATAATAACGCAACTCGTATTTCAGCATGCCCATAATGTATTCAAATTTTTAGTCAATCTCCGTAACACGGTTGATTTAGTGAACCTGAAGAGTATGCACCTGGGTGAAAGACGTATATCTTTGTTTCTATTAATAATTTGGACTTGAGTCGCGAGGAAGATTTAGATATCTAGACAAATATACATGCAAGTTTACTTAAATCTAAGATCAGTGGCGGATCCAGAAATACGATGTATTGAGGGCAGGATCCAACTACTATCATCGAATTTCATTTTTGAAAGTGATTTACTACAGTTTCACTAATTTTCTTTATATAAGAGAAACTAAACAATCATTCAAAAATTGATCACCGTACCGGGTTTATGTAATGCAAGTTAGTTTAACTGTTTTCATTCGAGAAAAGCATCTTTCAAAGTTGCACGGCAACGGGCAAAGCTAAAATAATCTTTGAAAGCGTATATACCAAAGGATGTGAAAAATTTGTTTTGATAAAAGAACGTAACTAAAGATCACCAAGACTTTTATATTATCAATCCTTCGATGCGTTAGCACATTATCAACGTAAATAACATTTTAATCGTGCTAGCTATATTAGTAATATGTTAACCACTTAACCTAATAGTGATAATTACATTAGTAATTAGTATGTACTTTTTTTCACTTTGTAAGATACTTTTTTTTGGATTGTCCCAAATATATGAACATTTTCTTGAATTGAACACTCCATTAACTTTTTATTTTCTCACTTTATCTATTTATCTATCATTTCACTTTTTACCTTTGATGAACTCAACTTACCTTTTCTTACTTTGTGGAGGTTACAATTGTTAAATAATAATTTTATTCTATATTTTCTTAAAACTCACACCAAACTTGCATGTATCTTACATTATGGGACGAAGATTATGGTTAGTTTTATGTCACGATAAAAGTGTTATTTACATTACTATATAGTTAATTTTAAAATTTAAATTATTACCACATTAATTTTAACCTATAGGCTACCGTATTACGTATTAAGATTTTTATAAATTAGGATAAATTAGTTTGGTTATTTATTACTTGTAGAGTAAAAAATACATCTCTGAGTCTTGATAATTAAATACTCCGTGAAGTACAAATTATAAGACTCCACTTTTGAACTCCCTATTAATCTTTGATGAAAAGTGAAGCTCTGAAATTATATACTTTACCCGTTAGACTCTACGCTTATGGGGGCAATCTTTATTTTTAATTGGGGGCAAATGTATAAACTAAGTATTTTTCCTACTAATTTATGTGGCACTACTGCACCTTGGGGCAGCTGCCCCCAATGTGTATGTAGATCCGCCCCTGCCTAAGATACATATTTTCTTGATGAAAATTTGTCATTCCGATTTAGAGTATGAAATGAGTGATTAATTGTAATATAATGAACTTGTGCTCGTGTTTGAATCACGACGAGATTATGTGTATAATTTATATATTCAGAGGGGTTTAAAAATCATTGATAGTTACTCCCTCCGTATCTATTTACTTGTCACACTTTCCTTTTTTGGTGTATCAAATTAATTGTCTCCTTTCCTTTTTTGGAAAAAATCCCACTCAAAAAGCAGCTACGGTACCACTACATTAGCGCTACAGTACCAAAAACCTCTTACTTTTTATAAAGTCTACAGTAATTGTCTTAAACTCTGTGAAAAGCAAACAGGTCATCTAATCAGATACGGAGGGAGTATAAAGTAAAACCACACATGAGAAGTATAAACACCACCCGGGACAACACCCGACTTTAACACTAGTTTTTTCAAAATGTAGCATTTATTTCAATTTCTAATAGTTTAATCCTCAAACGAAAATGCTCTATTAGGATACTGTAAATTTGTCATAATGGATTCAAATATGGAACTCAAGCCAAATTACCACAATCAAATCAAATTGCCATTATCAAATAACGATTTCATCTTAAGAAACTAATTAATAAATGTCAAATGGGTAAAACTAAGGGGGCGTTTGGTAAAACGGCGTTTCAGCCGAAAAATGGCGGTTTGACTACTTTAGCGTTTTCAATAAGTGAAAAAGTTATTTGGTAAATAGCTGTTCGGTACCAGTGTTTTTGGACGAAAACGCTGAAACGAAAACGATGCTAACTGCAGAGTTTGGGGTTGGCGTTTTGAAAAATGGCGTTTTCTACTAATTTTATGGGTAAACATCTAAATTATCAAACATCTTCTGACACCCGCCAATTTCGCTAGTCAAATCTGCTGACCAAATTCGCTATTGACAACCCGCTAACATAATCCGCCATCCGCTAACAGCTAACCGCTGAATGCCAAACACGTCCTATATGTCAAATGGGTCGACATTTTATTAGTGTGTATACTGTACAGTCGACCGTACAGCTTGCACCGTACAACCGATGATAATTTTGTCATTTCGGTGAAAATCGTGGTTTCTTTTAAATAAGTATTAATGCAATGTTAATGAGTATTAGACCTATTATTTTGAGCATTAGGAGACTATTAATGAACATCGTGATCTCCGCTTTATATCTTCTAATTCACTTTCATTTTCTTATGTTTTGGTTTATAAAAAAATCTTAATTTGAATTTACAATGAACTCCTAAGAATTTCAATATGCGAATTTAATGTAATATGATATTTTAAAGATATTGGTATGACATTTTAAAATGAGCATAACATTAGTACAAAATGAGCAAACATAACTTACAAAATCAGCATTGACATGAAAATAATAAGCTTTGTTAGTTGAGCATCGAGACATTTTCAATGAGCATCAAACCTCTTCTATTGAGTATTAGAAGCATGCAATTGAGTATCATGATCTCTACTCTCGTGTCTATGATCAATTCTCATGTGAATCTAATGTAATATGATAGTTTTGAAATATACATTGATATGACATTTTAAAACGAGAATAAAACCAATACAAGATGAGCATATGTAACTTACAAAATGAGTATCGAAATGTTCAAAAACTCGATTGAATTCTCTAATATGTTCAAATATGCATTTGTGTATGCTCATTTCTTTTAATCATTATACTCATTCGAACATAACATAAACTTCTTTCTATAATATGTACATCTAGTAAATTCATTATTAACAATTTAATAAACTATCATTATATATAACAATGAGAAATATAAAAATGGTATATTAAAAATAATTTATAGTCTTCTGTTCTTGAATTACAAATAATCGTGTTGCTTTTATATTATTTACTCATGCACATTTATTTTACACTATACTCATTTTAGTATAACACAAAACTCATGTTAATAATAAACACACAATATTTGATAAAATAATAAATTTTAATCTTAAAATTAGAATAGAAAAAAATTAATACCTGAAATATTTTGTAATTCATAAATTCAAAATACGTAAGTTAGAAGGTTGACAGAGAAAAGAAAAAAATTCCAACCTTAAAAAATATTTTGTATTATACATTTTGATAATAATATTTTGTATTATACATTTTCATAATAATAGTTTAGTATAACACAAAACTCATGTTAGTAATAAACATACAATATTTAATAAAATAATAAATTTTCATCTTAAAATTAGAATAGAAAAAAAATAATACCTAAAATATTTTGTAATTCATAAATTAAAAAACATAAGTTAGAAGGTTGACTAAGAAAAGAAAAAAAATTCCAGCATTGAATAATATTTTGTATTATACATTTTCATAATAATTGATTAGAAAATTAAGACAAAAAGGTTGTTGTTTTTGAAAGTGCAAAAAGGTTGTCAAATAAAAAAGAAATAAAAAGAAACACATAAAACAACATCGTAACTAAGAGCATCTTAAATGCTATATTGTTAAGAAGAAGTAATTATTTACGCATGTCAATCAATAAATGGTTTTTTAGACGGTGAACCCCAAAACGTAACTTGGTCCAGTGATTCATGTGGCAATTTTTATTAGTCAACGGTATACCATTAGAGATGCTCTAATGTAACAAATGTAACACACTAGAGGAACAATTTAACTATTAGGCTTTAACTTGAAATTAATTACAAAAATGACGACTATACCATATAATTTGTCGCATTTTATTGACCTATTGGCTAACAGAAACCAGTAAAATTTTCATCCTCTTTTAGAAAAATGTCATGGCTATTAGCATAGACATATCATCTCTATTGACATAAGAAATCTGTTTATGAGAAAATGTCATCTCAATTACGATAGATGAATTAGCGTGCACAATTGCACATGAGTATGTTAAGAATTACACAAATATGGAAGTTTCCAAATAGGTGTGTATTGGTCTTAAAGATACACAATCAACGTTTCATCTCGCCTTAAGCGACAGTACGAGAGTTAGATTCTTGTTGGAAACCCGGCGGTGTTTGATCAATCAATGATGGTTCTCCCTAAAGCCGTATTGAGAACCCGAGGACACATGTAATCAATAAGTTAAGTGCGACTTCTTATGTATGATGTGTACAGAAGATGGTAAGAACTTCATGGATTCTTCGAGTAATTCTGATTTACTTATCTCAAAGATTTGGATGGAGTATTAGGAGTCGAGGATTACCCGGATGATATGAATCCAATGATGTTTGTCATTGCGATTCATTTTGAATTTATTTACCTCAAGTGCTATTACTTGATTAATTAAAGAATGATTATTTATATAAAAAACAGAAGGAAAAAGGGTCAATAAATCCTCCTACAGTCGTGAAAGAATCATCTAAGCTCATCTACTAAAAAATCAATCACATACATGCATACACTAATGAAAAACAGTCAAGTATACTAAGAAGTTGTTCTCTTCACCTGATCTGAATGTTTCTGATCTGAATTTTCGAAATTCTGATCCGAATCCATCTGATCTGATCTTAATCTTTCTGATTCGATCTGATTTGAATATTTCTAAGGTTATAATCATAATTATAATTCTTATAATTATAATTATAAATATAACTTAAATATAATTACAATTATAATCATAATTATAAAAAATTATACGGAGTAATTATAATCACAATTATAATAATAATAGGTATACTTATTATTATACCTATTACACTAATTATAATTACAACAACAACAACATCCAAGCCTTAATCCCAAAAGAATTTGGGGTCGGCTAACATGAATCGATCTATGATAACGGTGCCAAACAAATATGACAGACAAAAAAGGGAAGGAAAAAGGTAAAATAAAATGAATAAAATAAAGATAAATAAATACTTCGTATAAGATAACGATAATACAAGAATATAAGAAAAATAAAAGAAAAAAAGAGCATAAAAAACTAGAAGATAAAAAAAGAGGAAAGGTAGAAAAGACATCAATTGTCCACACGGATGTGCGCCGCCCTCAACTTTGCTCTCTCCAAAGCCATACTCTCATCCAACCCAAGAAGACGCATATCAGTTCTGATTCCTCTGATCCAAGTCTGTTTGGGTCTTCCCTCCCACTCTTCTCTGCCTCTTCTCCCCACCCCTCAAGTCGTCTAACAGGTGCATCATTCGGTCTTCTACGCACATGCCCAAACCACCGCAAACGAGACTCCTGCATATTATCTTCTATAGGTGCTGCTCTCACCTTTTATATGATTATCTTATTCCTCAAGTGGTCTTTTCTGGTATGTCCACACATCCAATGCAACATACGCATCTCTGCCACACTCATCTTTCGAATGTGGCATTGCTTCACCGCCCAACATGGCGTGTCTTTGAGTGAAAAATCTATTGAAGAGCCTACGATAGAACTGATTGTGGACACTAGTGTGAATGTTATTGATGAACCTATTGTTGAGACTATGGTGGTACCGAAAGGGAAAGCTGGTCAAACTGATGAGGAGCCACAAATGGTGGGGGAAATCAACAACATAGACAAGGCAAATGATCTCTATGCCGCGGCACTTGGAGAGAAGATGGTCCATACTCAAACCGAACCCAAAAAGGCTTTTGTATCTCTCTTCAAAGATAATAGGCAGCCGGATAAGGGTATGAAATTGAGGTACATTGAACTTAAAGGTGATGTTATTGACCTTACAAACCGTAAACTATCCTCCATGATTGAATTATGGGGACATTGTTTGGTGGCCTACTTTGATGGAAGGTTTCCCGGACACAAAACTATCCAAACTATGGTGCAAAAGTGGGCTGTCCCTTGTCGTCTTAGATCCCATGACAATGGGTGGGTGATCTTTAGATTCCAAAATGCACAAGATAGGGAGAAAGTGCTTATGGAGGGACCTTATTCCCTATTCGGAAAGACTATCAACTTGAAGGTGCTCTCGGAAGATTTCTCTATGGATGGAGAGGAGTTATTAAAGGTCCCTATTTGGGTGCATTTTCCTCACATTCCTATGAGACTTTAGGAAGAGGATATTATAAGTGAGGTGGCTTCCAAAGTAGGTATCCCATTGACTACGGATAGAGTGACACTTGAAAAAGAAAGATCTAACTTTGCACGAGTGTTGATTGAGGTGGATGCTTCAAAACCACCCCCTCTTGAGATTCCAATCCTTATGCCGAATGGGAAGCTACACAAACAACATGTGAGGTATGAGACCTTTCCGAATTATTGTTTCCATTGTAAGAAGTTTGGACATCATGCCTTCACATGTAAGGTGCTATCCGAGCTTGAAAACAAGGAAAAGGAGAAGAATATCAAAGGGAAAGAAATAGATAAAGAAGACACTTTCATCGAAAAGGGAACTAGTGAAAAACCTACACATGCCGCGGCAAATGGAAGCATAAAGGGGCTGACCGAGGGGGTTAATGAGGAAAACAAAGGTGAGACATCAAACAAAGGCAAAGGGCAGATTGTTCACCCTTTCCTTAAGAAAAGAAGGATGAACAAAGTGGACCAAAGAAAGAAAAGTATCAAACAAGCTAAAGCCAAGGAAAAGGAGGCAACCGGGGATGCAAGCCAATCAAGGGAAGAAGAGGAAGAGGAGGAACCTAGAGTTATCAAAGGCTTTGATAATATATTCAATGATAAGGTGATCATTCAAATGGAAACAGAGGAGGCAAGGGAACCCAAATATGTGGTCAAGCATATAGATGAAGTGGAAGAACCCTTGGTCCGAATGGATCATCTTTTGAGGGAGGTCAAAGACAATGAACCGGGGGTATGGTTCACAAAAGAGTGTTTTGAAGGGCTGTCCGAAGTTAGAAAGAAAAAGAAGGGCTACGGTTTCTAGGATATCTTCATGACATGTGTATATAGACACTATCTTGATAGGTATTATGAAGATGGGCATCTAATGGGGAATGGAAGCAAGGTCAATGACTTGAGGAAGTTCAAGGGAAAGAGAGACCGTGTGGTGCATGATATCCGAGAGGCATATATGGATGATGTCATAACCAAGATCGAATATGATAAGGAGGGCAAAGTAAGCATTCATCTCATGCATCCCGAGGATGTCAAGGAGCAAATGACAAGGCTTGACAATTATCTATCCATAGATTGGAACAACACAAGAAGAGGGATCATCTTCACTACTTCATGCCTTCAAAATCTTCCCGGAGTTAAAAGCATAGAGGATGGGTATGAATTCTCTCCTTACTTTATGACAACCATTTATCAACTTTTTTCTTGATAGGTACAATGGATGTGAAGAATATCGAGAATGGAAGAGAGGTGAAAGGGAGCAAGTGAGGAAAAAACGGAGGAGGGCAACCTCGGCCAATTTTTTTTTAATGTTTTTAGCATCTTGGAATATTAGAGGGCTTAATCAAGCCTCAAAACAAAATACTATAGCTAATTTTGAAAGAATAAATAAGGTACGCATCTTCTCTTTATTAGAAACTAAAATGTCCTCTTCTACTTTTGATAATTTCATGAATTTTAGATTCAATGATTGGATGTCTATTACGAATTTTGATAAAATGAGTGGTGGACGTATGGCTGTCATATGGGATCCAAAATTTGTAGATGGGGCTGTTTTACAAGTGGACAAGCAACACATTCATGTGAGGTTCACTTGTAAAGTAACCCAACTACAATTTTATGTCTCGTTTATATATGCATTGTACACGGTTATACAAAGGAGGGAGTTATGGGAACACATCTCCGGCCTTAGCTCAAATATTCTTGATCCTTGGGTAGTTCTGGGTGATTTTAATTGTGTTGGGACTCCAAATGAAAGGAGGGGGTCTGCCCCACCCTTGGCTTATGCTATGAAACATTTGAATGATATGAAAATGGATTCTAGTCTCATAGATTCTCCCTCAACCGGGGAATTCTTTACTTGGAATAGGGGGGCAACTTGGGCTAAATTGGATAGAGTGCTTATCAATTCTTGTTGGAGTATGCATAATGTAACATGTAAGGCTCACTTCTTTGAAATGGAATGTGAGTTTGATCATGTTGCATCTCTTGTGAACATTGGGGCCGTGAGCAAAGGAGGGTCTAAACCTTTCAAGTTCTTTAATATGTGGCTAAAGCATGATCATTTCCTTGATATCTTGGAGAGTGTTTGGAATAGGAATGTTGTTGGAACAACCCAGTTTAGGCTTGCCCGAAAACTGAAGCTACTAAAACAGCCCCTAAAACAACTCAATAAGGAGGAATTTAGTTGCATATCGGCTAGGGAAAAGGAATCTAAGAAGGAGTATAAGAGAATCTATCAATTAGCCCTCTTGTATCCTTTGGATGATGCCCTGAAAGAAGAGATGGCTATAGCAAAAAAGAGAATACTTTTCCAAAAAGAAGCCGAGGAAGCCTACTTGAAACAAAAGGCCAAGACTGTCCATATTTTAGAGTCGGATAAATGTACTAAATATTTCCATTCTATTGTGAAAAAGAAGAATGCCCAAAACTCTATTGCCTCCATTAGATTGGAAGATGGAAGTCTTACTAAATCAATGGATCATGTGGCAAATGAGTTCATAACTTTCTTTAAAGATTTATTTGGTACTTGGGTGCCTATGGAGGGTTATGATTCTGGGGTCATACAATCAGGGAAAGTATTAGACCAAGATCTTGTTGGTGACCTTATTAGTCCCGTGACTGATTTGGAAATTAAACAAGCTTTGTTTGATATTGGTGATGACAAAGCCCCAGGTCCGGATGGTTTCTCATCAGCTTTCTTTAAAGAAAATTGGGGTAGGGTTGGTGATGATGTTTGTAATGCTGTGAGGGAGTTCTTTGAAACTGGGACTATGCTCAAATAGGTTAACCATACTGTGGTGGCACTTATTCCCAAGACAATTCACTCCCCCACTGTTTCGGATTTTAGACAAATTTCTTTCACAAATGTGACTTATAAAATCATTACTATGATCCTTTCTGGTAGGCTTGGGCCTCTTCTTTCTAGTGTTATAAACCCTTCACAAGGAGCTTTTGTTGATGGAAGATTGATGTCTGACAACATATTCTTGGCACAAGAGTTAGTGATGGGTTACCCTAGAAAAAGGCCATCTCCTCGATGTATGATTAAGGTTGATATTAGAAAGGCATATGATACTATATCTTGGGAATTCCTTAATAAGGTTTTGTTGGATATAGGTGTTCCTGTCTTGTTTGTGAGGTGGATTATGGAGTGTGTTTCCACATCATCATTCTCCATATCCATCAATGGCTCTCTTCATGGATGGTTTGAGGGGAAAAGAGGCTTAAGACAGGGAGACCCAATGTCTCCATTGTTATTTGTTATATGTTTAGAGTACTTTTCAAGGATGATAGAAACCAGGACTTTAGACCCTAACTTCTATTATCACCCTTTGTGCTCTAAACTCAAAATCACACATTTAGCTTTTGCGGACGATTTGATGCTTTTCTCAAAAGGTAACTACTCATCAATTAAGATATTAGTGGATGCTTTGACCGAATATGGGAAGGCCTCGGGTCTTATGGTTAACCAGGACAAATCTAATATCTTTTTAGGTGGTAATATTGAGAGTAGAGTTCCTTATATATTGCACAGAGTTGGTTTTCAACAAGGATCCTTTCTAGTTAGATGTTTGGGAATTCCACTTGTTCCTTTGAGTATATCTGTTCCTCAGTTTGCACCTTTGATTGATAAGGTTACTTATTATCTATTTGCTTGGAATTCCAAAACAATTTCTTATGCAGGAAAAGTTGAGTTGATCAAATCTGTAATCCAAGGTGTCCATTCTTTTTGGCTAGGAATCCTTCCTATGCCAAGAACCATTTTGGATAGGATCACTACTCTTTGTAGACATTTTCTATGGGGGGGGGGGGAAAACAGACAAAGGTGGCTTGGAGTGATGTATGTCTTCCTAAAGATGAGGGGGGTTTGGGTATTAGGGATACTAAAGTGTGGAACTATGCCCTACTTTCTCGAAACCTTTGGAACATCCACTCCAAGCAAGACTCCTTATGGGTCAAATGGGTTCATGGAGTTTATCTTTCAAACGAGATATTAAACGCTTTCAACGGCACAAAATAGAGCAAGATATGATCGCATCAAATTCTACACGAGTTCGGAGTGAAATCAGAAACATTTGCGAATATATGGTGAATATGTAACTTTTATATAATGCATTGTAAATGAAGTTGGAACAATAGTTTTAGATCTCCGATCTATCTTTCCAACGAGATATAATACGCTCCAAACGGATAAACACACAGCAAGATATGAGTGTCACAAATACTTAGCCTTATCTCTATCATTTAACGTTTTCAGCGAAAATAGAGCACTTTTAGCGTAAATACAGTGTATTTTAGTAATTAGGCAATCATCTCTTGATATTTTGAAACCAGCGCCTGAAGACAAGTTTTAGAACTCGGTAAGATCTTTCAAACGAGATATTAAACGCTTTCAACGGCACAAAATAGAGCAAGATATGATCGCATCAAATTCTACACGAGTTCGGAGTGAAATCAGACACATTTGTGAATATATGGTTAATCTGTAACTTTTAAATAATGCATTGTAAATGAAGTGTGAACAATAGCTTTAGAGCTCCGATAAATCTTTCCAGCAAGATATAATACGATCCAAACGGATAAACACACAGCAAGATATGAGTGTCACAAATACTTAGCCTTATCTCTATGATTTTGCGTTTTCAGCAGAAATAGAGCAGTTTTAGCGTAAATACAGTGTATTTTAGTAATTAGGCAATCATCCCTTGATATTTTGAAACCAGCGACTGAAGACAAGTTTTAGAACTCGGTATGATCTTTCCAATGAGATATTAAACGCTTTCAACGGCACAAAATAGAGCATGATATGATCGCAACAAATTCTACACGAGTTCGGAGTGAAATCAGAAACATTTGTGAATATATGGTTAATCTGTAACTTTTAATTAATGAATTGTAAATGAAGTTGGAACAATAGCTTTAGAGCTCCGATCTATCTTTCCAACGAGATATAATACGGCCCAAATGGATAAACACACAGCAAGATATGAGTGTAACAAATACTTAGCCTCATCTCTATGATTTAGCGTTTTCAGCGAAAATAGAGCACTTTTAGCGTAAATACAGTTTGTTTTAGTAATTAGGCAATCATCCCTTGATATTTTGAAACCCGCGCCTGAAGACAAGTTTTAGAATTCGGTAAGATCTTTCCAACGAGATATTAAACGCTTTCAACGGCACAAAAAAGAGCAAGATGTGATCGCATCAAATTCTACACGAGTTCGGAGTGAAATCAGAAACATTTGTGAATATAAGGTTAATCTGTAACTTTTAATTAATGCATTGTAAATGAAGTTGGAACAATAGCTTTAGAGCTCCGATCAATCTTTCCAATGAGATATAATACGATCCAAACGGATAAACACACAGCAAGTGTTGGTCCCGTTTGTAATGGGAACAGTCTAGAGGGGGGGGGGGGGGGGGGTGAATAGACTGTTCAGGAATTTAAACTTTTCTCCAAGTCAAGTCTGACTTATCAGAGATGGTCGAAATCTGGTGACAGAGATGGTCAAGTTCTGATGGCAGAACTAGACCAGGCAGCGGATAAGTTTCTGTCCGGGTAGCCTCTAGAAGAAAACTAAGGCAAGCTGCCTTTCTGATAACTCTGAAGGAAGATCTGCTGGACACAGAGTCCAACCTTAAGAGTTAGTCAGTAGAATCTTAAGTGCAGTAATTAAAAGCTTAAAGTAAATGACACCGGGGTTTTTATAGTGGTTCAAGGAACAACTCGTTCCTCTAGTCCACTGTTCCACTAAGCTTGCAAAAACAACAGTTTACAACGCCTTAGTCCCTAGAGCTTAAGAAGCACTCCTCGTCTTCTTCAAGTCTAGTTGCCACCCGGGATGCAGTCCTGCTTCCTGATGGCTGGTCTCGTTTCACTGAGTCTCTTGAAGTATCTCCACTTCACTTACTCCAGCTAATTTGAGACGTCCCTTCTTTTTCTAGAAGTGTTTGATATAGAATCAGTTTTCTCCAACGTTGCTTCTTCACAAAAGATGAGTATATGAAGCTCTCGAAGTGTTGAAGAACTGAGTAACTTTGCCTTTGCTAGTTGGATGAAGGATAGGAATGTTTATCTTCCAACTGTGGCCTTTTCTTGTTAGGAATGGAGTTTGAATCTCAAGAAGGTTGTTTACGCAAATTTATCTTGGCAAAGTTATGGCAAAGTTATCTTCTTAGTTCTTCAGAGTGTATCTTATATACTGGGAGCAGTCTTCCCGTTGGAGTGTAGAAGACAGCTTCATTAAATGCATGTACTGTTGATTTGACCGTTTGGTCCTCCGACTTGCTATTTTGGGGGCGTAAAGATATTCGCATGGTCAATCATCAGCTTTAAATATCTCTTCGTACGTACAGCATTAAATGTGCATTTAATGCGTGTACAGTGCCATGCTTCCGTTGAAAGGTTCGTAACCGTTAGGGGATTTCCCGTTAGTTTAACGACCGTTGGAAGGGCTTCCGGAATCTGATGGTACTTAGCAGAGTCTTAAGAGGTTCTCTGGTCCAATCTCTGAAGTCCGTCTCTGTTGCCAACTCTGGTATCTTTCTGATGACCAGTTTCTGATGGCTTCTTTGGTGAGCAACTCTGGGAGCAACTCTGGTAGAGGCAAGATGGAACTCTGGCAGAGCGACTAAGCTATAACTTACAAAAGAAATTCTAATACACAATTTCTAATGGGGTACTTTCAAATTCTAGTAAACCTAGCATCATCAAAATCTAAATACATTTATTCCTTACAATTTCCCCCTTTTTGATGATGCCAAAACCCTTTAACTATTTCCAGAGAAGTGCCTTTCACCATAAAAAAAATAAAGTTAAAAACTTTCCATTAGAATCTTGGTGGGCAACTTAGCATAGGAAGATAGTAAGAGTACGATACAATCAGATAGCAATAATCAAGTATGATAACAGAATATACACAAGAAAGTAAATAAGAACAGATATTTGAAAAGAGCCAAGCAAAAAGAGAGGCAGAGTTGGTATCTTATTAAACTGTTAGAGAAAGTAAAGCATTACAGAGTCAGAGATAGAGAATTTAGAGATCTTCTTCATCTACCTGTGGTCCTGCTCTGTCAATCCTTTCTAGTTCAGCATTTACCTTTGCTCTGATTGAGGCTAAATCCCTCGGATTCTGATAGTCAGCCCAATGGGGTGCAAGTTTGCAATCCAAATAGTTTCTGACAGCTTCTGCAGAATTCTTGCCATTCAGAATCTTCATACCGTACCACATCTCAGCTTCTTGGATCGAACCACCATGGTTGATCTGGACAAGTCCATCACTGTCCATGAACAGATTCTCTCTTTGCAGAGGAGTCATCAATTTCCTCATCTGTTCAAATTGAACTCTATCTGGTCTTGACAGACCACTCTTCATCCAATCAGTGAATGAAAAGGATGAAGGCTTTTTCTTTGAGCTTCTAGGAGGAGGAGGAGGGGGTCTGGTGCCTGTAGTAGCTAGCCTTTTCTTTCTAGATGCATCAAAGTAAGGAGTAGGATCAACAGAGGAGGGTTCTCTGATAGAAAGAGCTCTGGTGCTGGGTCCTTCTTCTTCTCTGGTATCTTCCCCCTTTTTGGCATCACAAAGATCACCAAGGAGAAGTTCAATCTTGGAGAACTCAGAGGCTTGAGCATCTCTGATTTCATCAAGGGTTTCTGGCAGAGTTTGAGTGACAGAGGCAAGTCCTTCAATCAGGCTTTGTTGCTTGTCTACTGCAGATTGAAGATCCCTGGTGCTGACCTCTAGGAGCACCATCTTCTGGTACCTTTCTCTGTCAGATTTGAGAAGAGCTAGGCCTTGCTCTTGATGTTCCTTGCAGAGGGAGTGTAAGATGTTGAGTTTCTGGGAGGAACTATCAGCAGATTTCTGAAGATTGTGAACAGATTCTGAGATCCTGTTGATTGTCTGGTTCTGGGCAAGCAGAGCTTGAGAGTGAGAGTGGAGAACAGAGTTGAGTCCACTAACATCTCTGGAGACAAAATCAATCCTTGAGGTAGACGAATGCATGAAGTTGTGCAGATTCTCTGTTAGAGCAGCAACTTTATCTGACAGATGTTGAAATCCTATACTGATTTGCAGATTGGTATGGGTGAGTTCTTCATGCTGTTTGTCATTTAATTCAATAATCTTGCTCAGATCTTGAACCAGTATTCCACCAAAAGCTTCAGCAGATTTCACAAACTGGGTGAAGGGGATTTGGGGTTCTTCAGGTGTAAATCCAGGCGTTTCCAATCCTCTGCCTTTTGGTAATGGAGGAGCTCTGTTGGATGGTGGAGGGGAAGGAACTCTGGGGGGTGTCCTTTTCCTTTTGGAGGTTTCATCAGCAGCAATGGAGGAGGTGAGGAATCCATCATTGTCACTAGATGAGGAGGGAACCCTAAAGATAGGTTTCTTCTTTGGTGTAGATGCTGCAGAGTGATGTGATGATCTCTGCGGTGAGGCAGATTTGGATGTAGGTAAGGGGTTCTGGTGCTGTGGTGAAGAATGAACAGGTGAGGCATTCTGTTGAGGGGGGGATGGTGGAGGTGAGGGTGAACGGTTTCTGAAAGGAACAATTGCTCTGCAGGGAGATGCAATTTTTTGTTTGGGCGAAGAGGGTCTGGAGTTGGGTTTCTGGTGAGATGGTGTTCTGGTGGAAGGTGAGGTTTTCTGTTCTGGTGAAGGGGTTTTCTGGTGAGGTGGGGATAAAGGTTTAGATGGAGAGTTGGAGGGTGATGGTAGAGTAATAGGAGAAAGGGGAGGGGAAGGAGGAGGTGTAGGAATTACCTCAAGAACAATCTCAGAGAATACGGATTCTCTCCACTCCTTGATCAGGCTTTCCATAGTCAGAGCAATGTCATTCGCAGTGGATGGTTCTCCTTCCTCAAGAGCACTATGGCGAAATTTGATCATTGATTCTTTTCTCTTCTTCTCCATCAGCCAAGCATCAAATGTTTCCATTTCTTCTTCTTTCAAGGCTTTGACATGCCTTTCTGGAGATAGGTCAGATGTTGGAGCTTTACCTTGATATCTGTCTTTCTTCTTTTGTAGCACAGAAATCAGAAAGGTAAGATTGAAGCATTTTGACACATCATCTGTGCCTACCCAGTGAAGAACAGCAACTTCTTCTTCTTCATATGCATCAAAGAATTGGATGATTTGTTGAAGAGGACCCATTCTCCATCTTCTCCAAGCTAGGACTCTGTCAAACTGCTTTTGCAGAATGATGTTGAAGTCTGTTTCTTGGTCCATCTCTGGTGAGGTTTCACGCTCTGGTGAGAGAGCAGAGTTTGGCAACTCTGGTGCAGAATCTGGGTAAGTCTCTGGTAGAGTGCCAGATTCTGGTGCAAGTTCCCCCTGAACTGCTGAATCCTTGGCAGGTGAGATTACTTTAGTTTTCCTCTTCTTCTGCCTTGGTTGAGTGGTTGAGTTGTCAGAGTCCCCACTTTGTACAACCAACTTTCTTCTCCTCTTCTGCTTCTGTTTTCTGGCAGCAGATTTCCTGGTTGCCTTTGGGGAGGGCAACACTGGTGCAACCTCTTCTGCAGTTTCCTCCTCTGGTAGTGACAGATTGTCACTTTTCTTCTTCTTTCTGACTTCCCTTACAACCTGTGACTGCTCAGGTTGTTTGGGCTTTTTGGTAACTTTCTTGGCAGGTTTGGCCTTAGCAGCCTGTTCTTCCCTTTTCTTCTCCAGCCTTTCCTCTCTCCTATGTTCAGAAGAGATGGCAATATTGAATTTTGGAGAGGCTGTGAGGAAGATGGTCTTGGAGTGATCAACTGAGATGGGATCCCTGAGTTGAACTCCTTTTGCAGCAAGGATGGCAGAGATGAGAAGACCATGTCCCATCTTGGTTGAGAAAAGACCTGTTACAGAGTCTTTCTTCTTGATGAATTCAGTTAGAGAGCCAAAAGTTACCTCGCCCCAATTGATATTCATGCCATGGTGCACTGCAAAGATTGCCTTGGCATTGCGTGTGTTCATCTCATCAGTTGAGGCTGTTTTGCACCACAAGCATCGGTGCAGAATGGTGACAAGCTTCTCATAGTCCTTCTTCAGTAGAAATTTCTTCATGTAGAGTTTGTCCAGTCCGGCAGCCTCCGGACGGCAGTAAGTCTGAACAAAGCTTTCAGTGGAGACTTCCACTGAGTCAAGAGCAATAAGATTGTTGGCTTCCGGGTCTTGGGAGTCAAGTTGAACTCCAAAGAATTCATTAAGTGCATCTGCATTCAAGAAGATGCGTTGACCCTGTACGGAGGAGTGAACTCCGGTCCTGGAGATGGTGGCGTTGAGGTAGAACTCAGCCACATCCTTGATGCTGAAGTGCTCATAGGGATGAGCAACAACCTTAGAAAGTTGTGAATCAGTCATCCCTTGGATGATCTTGGTCATCCTCTTCTGATTTTCTGCCAGGAGGGGTAGGGAGGACATGTCAACTTTCATGCCTGTGACAACGTTGGCGATGAGAGTTTTTGCTTCTTCCTTAGAAAGGTCGTTGATGCTCAGGAAGTTCATTTTGAGTGACGGTTTAGAACAAATTCTGGGGATTGGAGAGTTTTGGGATCTGAAGGCTTTGAATGCTAGAGCAGTTTAAGAGAGATGAAGGTGCAGTAGGGATTTGGGTCGAAGACGGTGGATATAAAGGAGTTAGGAATAGTGGACGTTTGGTATATTGGCAGTTTCGAGGCAGCATTTAAAGAAATGCGGGCGGAAAACGTTTCCGTTAGAAGAGTAACGATCAGGGGTATTTTGGTAAAAGACCGTCTCAATTAATTAGGTCTTGCCCGTACCTCGAAATATTGCTAAGTCCACATCCGTATCTGTTGTCTTTCGGTTGAGGAACTCTGGTCAGAGAAGGGGAGGTTCTCTGATGTGAGATTCTGATGATCAGAGATAGAGGTTCTCTGATCCGAGTTTCTGGTGCAGAAGAAAGTAGTTCTGGTTCAGTGAATCTCTGGTTCATGCATCTCTGGGAAGATCATCCATCATTCCCAATTCTTCCCTTAGCTTGTTAAACCTTGCCTCAGGTAAAGGCTTGGTTAGAATGTCTGCAAGTTGATCTTCTGTAGGTACATGCTCCATACAGATATGCTTCTTCTCAACATGATCTCTGATGAAGTGATGTCTGATCTCAATGTGCTTTGTCCTGGAGTGAAGAACTGGATTCTGAGTGATAGCAATGGCACTAATGTTGTCACACAACAGCTTGATCTCCTTGGCTTGAATTCCATAGTCCTTCAGTTGCTGCTTCATCCAGAGTAGCTGAGCACAGCAACTCCCAGCTGCAATGTACTCAGCCTCAGCTGTACTTGTTGAGATGGAGTTCTGCTTCTTGCTAAACCAGGAAACAAGCCTTCCTCCTAGCAATTGGCAGTGACCAGAGGTGCTCTTTCTGTCTAGTCTGCAACCTGCAAAATCTGAGTCAGAATAACCAATTAGTTCAAAGTTACCTCCCTTTGGATACCATAGTCCTGCATTTGGATTTCCTTTGATGTATCTGATGATTCTCTTTGCAGCACTTAGATGGCTTTCCTTGGGCTTTGATTGGTATCTGGCACAGATTCCAACAGAGAACGAGATGTCTGGTCTGCTTGCAGTTAGATACAACAGAGATCCTATGATCCCTCTGTAAGTTGTTGCATCTACATCCTTTCCTTCATCATCTGGACCAATCCCTTGTGAAGTGTTCATGGGAATCTTCACTGATGATTTGCCTTCCACTCCAAACTTCTTGATCAGATCTCTGGTGTACTTCCCTTGGTTGATAAAGATCCCTTCTGGAATTTGTTTGACTTGAAGTCCTAGGAAGTAACTGAGTTCTCCCATCATACTCATTTCAAATTGACTCTGCATCACTTGAGAAAATTTCTTGCACAGTTCTGGATTAGTACTACCAAATATAATGTCATCAACATATATTTGTACTAGCAGAATATGATTAGCAACAGAGATTTGAAATAGAGTTTTGTCAACCTTTCCTTTAGTAAACCCATGGTTTACCAGGAAAAGGGACAATGTGTCATACCAGGCTCTGGGAGCTTGCTTAAGACCATAGAGGGCCTTTTTAAGCTTGTAGACACAAGAAGATTGAGTAGGAATGACAAAACCTGGTGGTTGTTCCATATAAACTTCTTCTTCAAGATCTCCATTCAGAAATGCACTCTTGACATCCATCTGGTAGACCTTGATGTTGTTGTAAGCAGCATAGGCTAGGAAGATTCTGATGGCTTCAAGTCTGGCAACTGGTGCAAAAGTTTCATCAAAATCTATTCCTTCTTCTTGGCAGTATCCCTTGGCTACCAGCCTAGCTTTATTCCTTACAATGTTGCCGTCTTCATCTGCTTTGTTCTTGAATACCCATTTGGTTCCAATGACATTCTGGTGCTTTGGCCTAGGAACAAGTTCCCACACTTTGTTCCTTTCAAACTGAGTGAGCTCTTCTTGCATAGCATTGATCCAGTCTGAGTCTGCAAGAGCTTCCTCCACAGTCATAGGTTCCATTTGAGATATGTAGCAGGTAAGCATTGCTTCTCTCCTTGATGTGGCAGATCTGGTCTGGACTCCACTTCTGATTTGTCCAATTACTTGATTAGGAGGATGATCTCTTAACCAAGTTAGATCAGGTTCAGATAGGGGTTGTCTTGGATTCTCTTGATCTTCTTCTGATTCTTCATCACTCTCTTTGCCTTGTAGAATGGGATTCTGATGGTGAATTGGTATGGCAGAGTTAGTTAGCAACTCTGGTGTATCCGTCTCTGGTGGATCCAGTTCTGGAGATTCTTTGAGATTCGCTTTCTCCAAGTTTTCAGTTATGCTCTCAACAGAGTTGAGATCATCAAACTTGACATGAATCGATTCTTCAACAATTAGAGTTCTTTTGTTGAGTATTCTGTAGGCTTTGCTGGTGCCAGAGTAGCCTAAGAATGTTCCTTCATCAGCTTTTTCTTGAAACACCTTGAGGTGATCCTTCCCATTGTTGAGTATATAGCATTTGCATCCAAATGCATGAAAGTAGCTGATGTTGGGTTTCCGTCCTTTCCACAATTCATAAGGAGTTTTCTGATGAGTCTTGTGAATCATGCTCCTGTTCTGGGTGTAGCATGCAGTATTGATTGCTTCAGCCCAGTATCTGTAGGGTAGACCTGATTCAGCAATCATGGTCCTTGCAGCTTCCTTTAATGTTCTATTTCTTCTTTCTGCAACTCCATTCTGCTCAGGAGTGCTGGCTGCAGAGAGTTGATGCATTGTACCATTCTGGTCACAGAATTCCTGTATGACCTTGTTGACGAACTCTGTTCCTCTGTCTGATCTGATGGCTTTGACTTTCTGATTCTGCTCATTCTGTAGTAGCTTTAGCAGAGATGGCAGTTTCTGCAGAGTTTCATTTTTCTTGGTCAGAAAAATAGTCCATGTGAATCTGGAATAGTCATCCACCATGACTAAGGTGTATCTCTTGCCACCAACACTTGGAGTTTTCACTGGTCCAAATAAATCCATGTGTATTAGATTCAGAGGACCAGTAGATAGGTTTCCAGCAATGGGTCTGAATGAGTTCTTCACTTGTTTTCCTTTCTGGCATGCACTGCACAAGTTCTCCTTTTTGTATACAAGGTTGGGTAGACCTTCAACAATGTGATCCCTTGCCAGTTTGTTGATTGTTTTGAAATTCAAGTGACTCAGTTTCTTGTGCCATTCCCAACTGAGTTTTGAATCTCCTTTGGCTATCAGGCAAATTCCATCTTTTGCAGTTGACCAATCTACTACATAGATGTTTTTCTTCCTTGTTGCTGTTAGAACCACTTCTTTAGTTGTCTCATGCTTGACAGAACATCCTTCCTTGGAGAATTCAACTGTGTAGCCTTTGTCACAGAATTGGCTAGCACTCAGCAAGTTGAATTTCAATCCCTTGACATAAGAGACATCATCAATGATTATCTGGTTCTTTATCAGCTTCCCTCTTCCTTTTGTCTGGCCATCTTTATCATTACCTCCAAAAGTAACTCTAGGCCCTTTGACTTTCTGGAACTCTGTTAGGCAACTCTTGTCACCTGTCATGTGCCTGGAGCATCCACTATCAATGTACCAATCTTGCTCAGAGATGGCTCCAGCACACAGTTCCTACAAAACTAAAGGAAGATTTAGGTACCCAAGCAATGTTGGGTCCTAGGGGGTTATGCAGTCTTGGCAGCCGGTACCACTTTGGTCTCATCAAGTGAAACCTTGGTGGGTGGTACCCATTGTCCACCTGGTAGTCATAGTAAACGGAAGTGTGATTCACTTTGGGCAGATGCTTGTGAGGATCATGCTTCCGGTTTACATACTTCTACATAGCCTTTTTAGTTGGGTAGAAGTCCCATATACTATCAAGATCAGAGGGGCGATTAACTTTGGGCTTCTTAAGTTGACCAGCCAACCTTTTCTGCCTAAAGTTAACTTTCTCTTGATATCTGCCTTTCTGGTGATCATTTCTGACATGATTATCATGAGTTTGTCTGTTATGGTTCTGTCTTTGATTTTTGGTATTCTGAAAATCTTTCCTGTGGTTAGGTCTTCTGCCAGGTTCATTAACTTTTAAAATGGGTTTCTGTTGAACCTTTATCTTTTCCTTTTCTGGTCTGACATTCTCATGAATAACCTTGGTGCCAGATACACCAGCCTGACAAATGGGACTAGAAATCAGTGGCACTATGACCTTGTCTGCCTTAGCAACTCTGGTGCTAGACATTACAGAAGGCTCACCTGATTCTGTTGAGCCATAACCAAGACCAAAACCAGTGCCAATTTGTTGGTCAAGTACAATCTTTTCCATTGAAGACTGGGCCTTCTGGTAAGCTTTGTACTTAATCTCAAGAGGCTCTATCTCTCTTATTCTCTTTAGAAGAGAAACATTTTCAGCTTCCAGCTGATCTCTTTCCTTAATTAGAAGATTGATTTTGATCTCAACCTCCTTTCTTAAGTCAAGGATTTCAACCTTAAGCTTACTGTTTTCTTCTTTAACAGAAGAATAAGTGGTTTGAATGGCTTGAAACTCTTCCCAAAATTCTGACATTGAATCAGAATCAAAGGCTCTGCCTACCGAAGAAAAACTAGAGTTGGAAGTAGAAGATACCTCATCATCAGATTGACCCATAAGGCATAGGTCTTCAGTCTCTGTGTCCAAGCAACAGAATGCTTCATCAGATTCTGATTCCGAGCTGGACTCTGTCTCAGAGAGGGGGTTCTTCTCTGGTTGTTCAGTGATGAGTGCTTTCCTTCTTCGATGCTCGTATTTCTTTTCTCCTTCCTGGCCTTGCCTTTTGGAGACTATGGGGTGTGGACAATTGACTTTGAAGTGCCCTGGTTGTCTGCAGTTGTAGCAGAGAAGCTCTCCACTACTTTCTGATGGTTTGGACTTCTGGTGTGGCTTTCTGCTAGAGTGTGGACTTCTGCTATCCTTCGGCTTTAAGAATTTCCTGAACTTCCTAGCAAAAGCCGCCATATATTCGTCAGTTAAAAGAATAGAAGGGTCAAAATTATTTACCTGAGAGGTGCTGGCAGTGAGGGCAGTAGTTGTTCTGTCCTCAACTTCTTCTTTCTCTTCTTCATTCATCTCAAACTCATACGACTTGAGATCAGAGATGAGTTTCTCAGTGATGTAGGTTCTGAGGTCCTTGCTATCTTTCATGGCAGTGACCTTCATCTTCCATGGTGAAGGTAAACCTCTGAGAACCTTTAAATTGATCTCCTTGGGAGTAAGTTCCTTCCCAAGTTCTGATATCTCAGCAGTGAGGGTGAGCAAGCGTGCATACATCTCAGCTATGCATTCTTTGGGTAGAAGTTTGAAATCTTCAAACTTCTTCATGGCAATAGTAAGTTTGTTGTCCTTTTCTTGCTCATCTCCAGCTCCTATCAGTGTAAGAGTATCCCAGATTTCCTTGGCAGATTTGCACTTCTTGATCCTTGTGAAGTACTTGTCATCAATGGCCTTGTAGAGGATATCCTTGGCAATGTTGTCAAGGTTATACTTTCTCCTTTCTTCATTAGACCATTCATGGCGCAGTTTGGTGATAATCTGGGGTTGACCACTACCAGTGATGTATTCAGGGTTGACCTTGGTGAACTCTGTGAAGGGTCCTGCATCAAGAACTTCCCACATCTCGTCATGGAGTGCGCAAAGGTGAGCTTTCATGCGGATCCTCCAGTCATCAAACTTTGTTACTGAGAACATAAGATTCTTTGAAAGAGTGTTATCCATAATATGAGATTAAAGAGGCTAAAACAAGTGGATCTCTTGTCTAGTAAGTAACCTAAAAGATTACAAGAACAAGGAGGCTCTGATACCACTTGTTGGTCCCGTTTTGTAATGGGAACAGTCTAGAGGGGGGGGGGAGTGAATAGACTGTTCAGGAATTTAAACTTTTCTCCAAGTCAAGTCTGACTTTTCAGAGATGGTCGAAATCTGGTGACAGAGATGGTCAAGTTCTGATGGCAGAACTAGACCAGGCAGCGGATAAGTTTCTGTCCGGGTAGCCTCTAGAAGAAAACTAAGGCAAACTGCCTTTCTGATAACTCTGAAGGAAGATCTGCTGGACACAGAGTCCAACCTTAAGAGTTAGTCAGTAGAATCTTAAGTGCAGTAATTAAAAGCTTAAAGTAAATGACACCGGGTTTTTTATAGTGGTTCAAGAAACAACTCGTTCCTCTAGTCCACTGTTCCACTAAGCTTGCAAAAACAACAGTTTACAACGCCTTAGTCCCTAGAGCTTAAGAAGCACTCCTCGTCTTCTTCAAGTCTAGTTGCCACCCGGGATGCAGTCCTGCTTCCTGATGGCTGGTCTCGTTTCACTGAGTCTCTTGAAGTATCTCCACTTCACTTACTCCAGCTAATTTTAGACGTCCCTTCTTTTTCAAGAAGTGTTTGATATAGAATCAGTTTTCTCCAACGTTGCTTCTTCACAAAAGATGAGTATATGAAGCTCTCGAAGTGTTGAAGAACTGAGTAACTTTGCCTTTGCTAGTTGGATGAAGGATAGGAATGTTTATCTTCCAACTGTGGCCTTTTCTTGTTAGGAATGGAGTTTGAATCTCAAGAAGGTTGTTTACGCAAATTTATCTTGGCAAAGTTATGGCAAAGTTATCTTCTTAGTTCTTCAGAGTGTATCTTATATACTGGGAGCAGTCTTCCCGTTGGAGTGTAGAAGACAGCTTCATTAAATGCATGTACTTTGATTTGACCGTTTGGTCCTCCGACTTGCTATTTTGGGGGCGTAAAGATATTCGCATGGTCAATCATCAGCTTTAAATATCTCTTCGTACGTACAACATTAAATGTGCATTTAATGCGTGTACAGTGCCATGCTTCCGTTGAAAGGTTCGTAACCGTTAGGGGATTTCCCGTTAGTTTAACGACCGTTGGAAGGGCTTCCGGAATCTGATGGTACTTAGCAGAGTCTTAAGAGGTTCTCTGGTCCAATCTCTGAAGTCCGTCTCTTTTGCCAACTCTGGTATCTTTCTGATGACCAGTTTCTGATGGCTTCTCTGGTGAGCAACTCTGGGAGCAACTCTGGTAGAGGCAAGATGGAACTCTGGCAGAGCGACTAAGCTATAACTTACAAAAGAAATTCTAATACACAATTTCTAATGGGGTACTTTCAAATTCTAGTAAACCTAGCATCATCTAAATCTAAATACATTTATTCCTTACAGCAAGATATGAGTGTCACAAATACTTAGCCTTATTTCTATGATTTAGCGTTTTCAGCGAAAATAGAGCACTTTTAGCGTAAATACAGTGTATTTTAGTAATTAGGCAATCATCCCTTGATATTTTGAAACCAGCGTCTGAAGACAAGTTTTAGAACTCGATAATATCTTTCCAACGAGATATTAAACGCTTTCAACGGCACAAAATAGAGCAAGATATGATCGCATCAAATTCTACACGAGTTCGGAGTGAAATCAGAAACATTTGTGAATATATGGTTAATCTGTAACTCTTAGTTAATGCATTGTAAATGAAGTTGGAACAATAGCTTTAGAGCTCTGATCTATCTTTCCAACGAGATATAATACGCTCCAAATGGATAAACACACAGCATGATATGAGTCTCACAAATACTTAGCCTTATCTCTATGATTTAGCGTTTTCAGCGAAAATATAGCACTTTTAGCGTAAATACTATGTATTTTTGTAATTAGGCAATCATCCATTGATATTTTGAAACCAGCTCCTGAAGACAAGTTTTAGAACTCGGCAAGAGCTTTCCAACGAGATATTAAACGATTTCAACGGCACAAAATAGAGCAAGATATGATCGCATCAAATTCTACACGAGTTCGGAGTGAAATCAGAAACATTTGTGAATATATCGTTAATCTGTAACTTTTAAGTAACGCATTGTAAATGAAGTTAGAACAATAGATTTAGAGCTCCGATCTATCTTTCCAACGAGATATAATACGGTCCAAATGGATAAACACACAGCAAGATATGAGTGTCACAAAAGCTTAGCCTTATCTCTATGATTTAGCGTTTTCAGCGAAAATAAAGCACTTTTAGCGTAAATACAGTGTATTTTAGTAATTAGGAAATCATCCCTTGATATTTCGAAACCCGCACCTGAAGAAAAGTTTTAGAACTCGGTATGATCTTTCCAACGAGATATTAAACGCTTTCAACGGCTCAAAATAGAGCAAGATGTGATCGCATCAAATTCTACACGAGTTCGGAGTGAAATCAGAAACATTTGTGAATATAAGGTTAATCTGTAACTTTTATTTAATGCAGTGTAAATGAAGTTGTAACAATAGCTTTAGACCTCCGATCAATCTTTCCAACGAGATATAATACGATCCAAACGGATAAACACACAGCAAGATATAAGTGTCACAAATACTTAGCCTTATTTCTATGATTTAGCGTTTTCAGCGAAAATAGAGCACTTTTAGCGTAAATACAGTGTATTTTAGTAATTAGGCAATCATCCCTTGATACTTTGAAACCAGCGCCTGAAGAAAAGTTTTAGAACTCGGAAAGATCTTTCCAACGAGATTTTAAACGCTTTCAACGGCACAAAATAGAGCAAGATATGATCGCATCAAATTCTACATGAGTTCGGAGTGAAATCAGAAACATTTGTGGATATATGGTTAATCTGTAACTTTTAATTAATGCATTGTAAATGAAGTTGGAACAATAGCTTTAGAGCTCCGATCTATCTTTACAACGAGATATAATAAGCTCCAAATGGATAAAAACACAGCAAGATTTGAGTGTCACAAATACTTAGCCTTATCTCTATGGTTTAGCGTTTTCAGCGAAAATAGAGCACTTTTAGCGTAAATAGAGTGTATTTTAGTAATTAGGCAATCATCCCTTGATATTTTGAAACCAGCGCCTAAAGAAAAGCTTTAGAACTCGGTATGATATTTCCAAAGAGATATTAAACCCTTTCAACGGCACAAAATAGATCAAGATATGATCGCATCAAATTCTACACGAGTTCGGAGTGAAATCAGACACATTTGTGAATATATCATTAATCTGTAACTTTTAATTAATGCATTGTAAATGAAGTTGGAACAATAGCTTTAGAGCTCCGATATATCTTTCCAACGAGATATAATACACTTCAAACGGATAAACACACAGCAAGATATGAGTGTCACAAATACTTGGACTTATCTCTATGATTTAGCGTTTTCAGCGAAAATAGAGCACTTTTAGCGTAAATACACTTATCTCTAGTAATTACGCAATCATCCCTTGATATTTTAAAACAAGCTCCCGAAGACAAGTTTTAGAACTCGGTAAGATCTTTCCAACGAGATATTAAACGCTTTCAACGGCATAAAATAGAGGAAGATATGATCGCATCCAGTTCTACACGAGTTCGGAGTGAAATCAGAAACATTTGTGAATATATGGTTAATCTGTAACTTTTAATTAATGCATTGTAAATGAAGTTGGAACAATAGCTTTAGATCTCCGATCTAACTTTCCAACGAGATATAATACGCTCCAAACGGATAAACACACAGCAAGATATGAGTGTCACAAATACTTAGCTTTATCTCTATGATTTAGCGTTTTCAGCGAAAATAGAGCACTTTTAGCGTAAATACAGTGTATTTTAGTAATTAGGCAATCATCCCTTGATATTTTGAAACCATCGCCTAAAGACAAGTTTTAGAAATCGGTATGATATTTCCAACGAGATATTAAACCCTTTCAACGGCACAAAATAGAGCAAGATATGATCGCATCAAATTCTACACAAGTTCGGAGTGAAATCAGAAACATTTGTGAATATATCGTTAATCTGTAACTTTTAATTAATGCATTGTAAATGAAGTTGGAACAATAGCTTTAGAGCTCCGATCTATCTTTCCAACGAGATATAATACACTTCAAACGGATAAACACACAGCAAGATATGAGTGTCACAAATACTTAGACTTATCTCTATGATTTAGCGTTTTCAGCGAAAATAGAGCACTTTTAGCGTAAATACACTTATCTCTAGTAATTAAGCAATCATCCCTTGATATTTTGAAACAAGTGCCTGAAGACAAGTTTAAGAAATCTGTAATATCTTTCCAACGAGATATTAAACGCTTTCAACGGCATAAAATAGAGGAAGATATGATCGCATCAAGTTCTACACGAGTTCGGAGTGAAATCAGAAACATTTGTGAATATATGGTGAATCTGTAACTTTTAATTAAGGCATTGTTAATGAAGTTGGAACAATAGCTTTAGATCTGCGATCTATCATTCCAACGAGATATAATACGGTCTAAATGGATAAACACACAGCAAGATATGAGTGTCACAAATACATAGACTCATCTCTATGATTTAGCGTTTTCAGCGAAAATAGAGCACTTTTAGCGTAAAAATAGTGTATTTTAGTAATTAGGCAATCATCCCTTGATATTTTGAAACCCGCTCCTGAAGACAAGTTTTAGAATTCGGTAAGATCTTTCCAACGAGATATTAAACGCTTTCAATGGCCCAAAATAGAGCAAAATGTGATCGCATCAAATTCTACACGAGTTCGGAGTGAAATCAGAAACATTTGTGAATATAAGGTTAATCTGTAACTTTTAATTAATGCATTGTAAATGAAATTGGAACAATAGCTTTAGAGCTCCGATCAATCTTTCCAACGAGATATAATACGATCCAAACGGATAAACACACAGCAAGATATGAGTGTCACAAATACTTATCCTTATTTCTATGATTTAGCGTTTTCAGCGAAAATAGAGCACTTTTAGCGTATATACAGTGTATTTTAGTAATTAGGCAATCATCCCTTGATATTTTGAAACCAGCGCCTGAAGACATGTTTTAGAACTCGGTAAGATCTTTCCAACGAGATATTAAACGCTTTCAACGGCACAAAAAAGATCAAGATATGATCGCATCAAATTCTACACGAGTTCGGAGTGAAATCAGAAACATTTGTGAATATATGGTTAATCTGTAACTTTTAGGTAATGCATTGTAAATGAAGTTGGAACAATAGCTTTAGAGCTCCGATCTATCTTTCCAACTAGATATAATACGCTCCAAATGGATAAACAAACAGCATGATATGAGTGTCACAAATACTTAGCCTTATCTCTATGATTTAGCGTTTTCAGCGAAAATATAGCACTTTTAGCGTAAATACTATGTATTTTAGTAATTAGGCAATCATACCTTGATATTTTGAAACCAGCGCGTGAAGACAAGTTTCAGAAATCGGTAAGAGCTTTCCAACGAGATATTAAACGCTTTCAACGGCACAAAATAGAGCAAGATATGATCGCATCAAATTCTACACGAGTTCGGAGTGAAATCGGAAACATTTGTTAATATACGGTTAATCTGTAACTTTTAAGTAATGCATTGTAAATGAAGTTGGAACAATAGATTTAGAGCTCCCATCTATCTTTCCAACGAGATATTATACGGTCCAAATGGATAAACACACAGCAAGATATGAGTGTCACAAAAACTTAGCCTTATCTCTATGATTTAGCGTTTTCAGCGAAAATAGAGCACTTTTAGCGTAAATACAGTGTATTTTAGTAATTAGGAAATCGTCCCTTGATATTTTGAAACCCGCGCCTGAAGAAAAGTTTTAGAACTCGGTATGATCTTTGATAGTCCCTGTTTCTGTAACAGCAATGAATAACAATCTAACAAAGAAGATTAAACGTAAAGATGAACACAGATTGAATCAATGTAAAACCCTCTTTGATAGACCGTGAACTCGTACACAGAAAGATATGCGCGTAAGGATATAATGAATAAGTACGACGTTAACCTAATCCTAAACCCTCGGCTCCCTTTTTATAGGCGAGGTTTAGGTTAGGCGTGAAAGGGTTTTAGCCTGTTTATATGGGCCTAACACTTGGCCCACATTCTATCTAATTCATGCACTAATTTAATACAAGGAATAATAATAAAGCTAATCTATGACAAACTTGATTCACAATTAAAATATCTCCAACAATCTCCCCCTTTGTGATCAAGTGCCACTTTGTTATTGCTTCTGTGACTTGAAGTAGTGCTTCCTCATATTCAGTGCATGCTCGTATTGCCTTAGCATATTTCTCTTTTCTAGGCGATCGTCGATGGCCTTTAAAATTGTCTCCACTGTAGAGTGTTCCTTTTGAACATATGACGATGCCTCCTGAAGATTTTCCTCTAGCTGTGCCTTCATCTTTAGAAGCTGTTCTTTGATTATCTTCAGCGTTCCGTCACAGTATTTCTCAATTTCATTGACCACCATCAGACGTTTTTCGTTCTTGTGGTTGAGATAAGTGACTGCTGGCGGTGTGAAGAAGATGTGGTAAGCTGGGAAGTCTTCGAGTTCTGGACCATACAGTCTTGGCTTTGTAAGGTTTGTCTTTGTCAAGTTTCACTCAATAGCCATCTGTAGGTCATGTGAAGAGTGTACTCTGATCTGTCTAAGCATGAATCTCTTGATTGCTGCAAGACCTTCGCTGTATGTTTTGCTTTGCCTGACTGGAAGGTATCGATAGGCCATGAACATTTGATAGATGTCGTCTGGTTTAAGCATGATGAAATCATTCTCTTGGCAAGTAAATTCACTCCCGTCAGTGCGTTGAAGCCTGTAAGAATAGAATGTCACTCCGTGATAATCCTCGGCCTTCACTTGTAGAATTTGATGAATAGGGAGAATATTTGACTTCAAGTCTTGTTCCATCAGCTCTCTCTGAGTACCGGTTGACCTTTGTAATAGCATATGTAGATGACCTCCAGCCTGCTTTCCTTTTAGATGAGTAATGCCTCATAGCTTCAGTTCATTCAACGGTTTGACTTTGTCTGGTCTACGCCAAATATGCTCTCTGATTTCCTATTGGAAGGGGGCTTTGATTCGAACGTTGTCCCAAGGTTTCTCTGTCTTGGGAAGTCTTCCCGCTGATTGTCTGACGACGGATTCAAGAGTTTTCTGAGATTCCTTGTAGTTCTCCCCTTCCTTTCGTTCATCGTCCTCGAGCCTGATGATATCTTCAGCACATTTGTTGATTAGCTCTCGTAGCCACCAATTTCTCTGCATGTCATCTATCTCAGCCTCATTGCGGAGATCATCCCATTCTGTCCATTGTTTTGTCCATTTATCATGTATCACCGCCTCCTCAAGTGCATCGTGGATGTCCTTGCCTGGGGGAATGTATGGAACTCTTTGCTGCTGTTGGAGCGGTGATTGTTCTTGGGTAGCACAACCGGGTTCACTTGGATTGCCCGTTGACATCAGTTTAGAACTAGGTTCTAACTGATGGCCTGATGTAAAAGATGTACCAGTGGTAGCATCATCAGGACTTCCATCCCCTCCTCGGTTGGTATCTCTAGGGGATACGCCTCGGGATGTTGAGTCTAGCTCGACCAGGCTAGATATTTTGGCTACGGGTGGTGGCTGTTGGGTTGTAGAGGTTTCGGGTTGGATGGGCTGTGGAGTTTGGCGAGGTAAAGCAGTTTGCTCAAGTGATCGTGGGCGCTTGTTCTCCCCCTCATGAGGATCCGAATCATCGGGGTCCTCATGGAAACGTTTGCGACCACGAGGACTCTCCTTGCACTTGCTTTTGGTTTCGGGGGAAGAAAGGAGGGCTTCGAGAATGGCTTGCTGGTGAAGGGTAAGTTTGGCTTCAGGAATGTTTAGAAGGTTTTCCAGCAAAGCCGATGCAAGGGTTTTGAAGGGTAGTGAGGAGAGATCGATGGAGGGTGTGGTCGGGCGTGGGGAGAATACTAGTTCTGTATCCTGGGTTCCCCGAGAATGTGAAGGGACAGGTATTTGGTTGATGGATTGGTGGGATAGAGGGGTGGAGGATACGGGTTGTGTATGGGAGATGAAGGGTTCGGGTGAGGGTTGTGGTGGGTGTTGTTCAGACCGAACCGCTTGGGTGGTCCTAAATTCCTGTGCTAGAGCGGTCATTGCATCTTGCACCCATGGTTTAATGGTGGAATCTAGGAAGCGATTTAGTAGAACGTTGACGTCTTCAAAGGTTGGGTGACCAGTTACGGGGGTTGTAACTGTTGTCACAACATCAGTGAAGATAGCTGATGTGTGGCCTGCGTGCAATGATGGGATCATTGAGGGCGTAGCAGGGCTTCCAACCGTCATAGCTTGCGCTCTGGTTGTTGCTTTCAGGGTGTGTGCACCTGTATGTGCAGTGAATAGTGTAGGTGTCCTAGAAAAAGAAGAGAATGTAGGGAATGTGACACCTAGACTCAATGTGCTTGAAGAAGGGGTTTTGACCTCGGGCGATAGGTCAATTGTACGCTCAACTGATTCGGAAGGAACCAGTGAGGGGGTTGAGTCCCGTTCTTTTGAAACGATAACCTGTTGAGAGGCTATCGAGTGGTTGGGTGAGGGCTGTGCTTGCACAGTTGAGCCAGATGCTGCGACTTCTACCCGGGAACCGAAAAGATCGGCTCCTGTACTTAAGGATTCGGCTCGGCTTATCTGGATAAAGGTAACGCAGCCGGCGAAGATGTGCTCGTCTGCCTTATCAATTAGGCTCTTTCTGACTCGGGGCTGGGGCTTTGACTTAGCAGCCTTGTCATTCTTAACCTTGGCCCTTTTCTCCCGGATGACGATGTCTTTGGAATTCTTTATAGAATGAGCTGCTTCATCGTAGTCATCCTTGGAGCAGTTTGTTTCGCTGGGATCGGCTCTTGGTTTAGCCAGCTCTTTGATAGTGAAGACTTGGGGTCTGCCTGCTATTATCGGTGCTGCGTCTTCAGCAGTGATCCTCTTCTTCTGTGGAGATTCGACAGGCAGCTTTCCTTTTCTGATCAGAGCATATGTGTGCTCAACGTCTTCACTGTCATTGTCGTCATCATCATCATCCGAGCCAGATTCCTCACTATCCGTGCCCACGCTCTCGGATGCCTCATCGTCAGTGTTTGTTTGGGCATCACTTGACGACTCATTGGCAGTTTCCTCATCGTCTGTTTCGGTGCCCTCAGCCGCCTGACTCATCTCTAGAGAGTCGTCAGACTTTCCTTCATTGGGCGAACCGGCCACTGGTTTCTGTGGCTTTTGGGTTTTCTTTGGACCCTTACCTACACTCGGCTTTGTCCCCGGGGTAGGTCCAGCTGGGTTTTGCTGAACCATAGGGACAGTTCTCTCAGTGGCTTCCTTGTACTGCTGAACTGCTGGATTTGATGATTTGACAAGGTTGAGCAGAAACCCAGAGATCCACAGACCGAAGACAGGGTTCTTGTCTGCTTTGAAGTATTGCAGCTTCGGTGCAGTGTAGTGTGGATCTGAGCTGCGTTTTGGGATTGAAGAATGCTCTGCCATGCAGTCGTTGATGATCAGCCCGAGCCACCGTGCATATGGGATGGTACCTGGCCTGTTCTTCTCTTTGGCTTTGACCAGGTCCATTAGCTCTGAGAAGAAGACCTGTGCCATGTCGTAATTCTTGTTGAATGCGATGCCATGAAAGATGAGTAGGATCTGCTTGTTGCACTTGTCGAATCCGGCATGCTTAGGCGACATGCACTTGTTCACCAGCCCAAAGAGGCTCTTCCACGGATGATGAAGATATGCTCCGTTGAAGTTTGAGAGCTGTGGCAGTAAGGAGGTGTAGCCGAGGGATGCCACATCTTTCAGTAGATCGGGGATGGATGGCAGCGCATCATACGTATCTCGGACTGGCAGCGCTAATGTAGTACGCAGTGTAGATGGTGTCAGAACCACGCGCATGCCGTTCAGTTTGGTCTTTATCTTGGAACGATCCTTCGGTGATTCCGTATGCATGTGACCCCAAAACTGTTGTAGGTATATCTCTGGCACTGGTTTTGCGTTGTGAAGTGCAGGCCAGAGATAGTGACCTTTCATGATTGCTGGAATTACTGGATTCTGGCACTTGAACACTGTAAGGTCTAGCTGGAAATTGTTGTCCAGCACCTTGATCCATTTCCCCTTGGGGTAGATGGCATCGTCGATCTGCATTTGAGTTGTTCCTGCCATTAAAAACTGTAGAAGCAGGGGGTCAGCATATGAAATTCAACGGTTTGATTTCTCTGTGATTAGATTGAAAGAGTGTGGTTTGCAGGTATCAGACAAGTTTAGGCAGGTGGAATTTTTGAAAAAATTGCAAAGTTCAAATCTCGAGATCTGAATCTCGAGATCATGATTTCGAGATTCAAATCTCGAGATCTTGATTTCGAGATTCAAATCTCGAGATCAAGATGTCGAGATGCAAATCTCGAGATCTTGATTTCGAGATTCAAATCTCAAGATCAAGATGTCGAGATTCAAATCTCGAGATCTTGATTTCGAGATTCAAATCTCGAGATCAAGATGTCGAGATGCAAATCTCGAGATCTTGATTTCGAGATTCAAATCTCGAGATCAAGATGTCGAGATGCAAATCTCGAGATCTTGCTCGAAGATGAATCGACGATCTCGAGATCTTGAAAAACAAAATCTCGAAATCATGATTTCGAAGAGATGAATCCACCTGCAAAGACATAAACACGATATACCAAAACGATAAATAACAAGATGTCGACCTATTATCAAGCGAAAACCCCTAATTTTTGATTTTGATTTTGAGAAAAGGCGATCGTTCTGCGAGAAACGTTTTTCCGTTGAAGCGTTTTTATGGAATTCGAACACGACGGAGGAACTACCTTAGAAGGTTGTCGTGAAAGAGAAACGGAGAAGGAGAAGGTCTTGTGAAAACAGAAGGTTTGGGAAGAAGAAGAAGGGACGGTCTGAGAGCTCTGACCTGCGAAAAATCCTTGCCTTCGTGAAAAGATTAGAATGGGAAGAGAAGGGTTTTTCGCGAGGCTTATATACGCGAGAAAATTTTTGGACCTCCTTCGTAACAGTTGAGCCCGAATGATTGGGCTAGCTCACAATGCCTTTTTAAAAGATTTTCGAGGCCCAATACCAGTAAAAAATAGAGCTCCCCCTCAATCAGTGAAAATTTTCTCCCCCCCAAAAAATGCAACAAACAATATGTACAAATGCAACGCACACACACTATTTTTTGTTCTTTTTTATTTTTCACCCTCTCAACACATGCAACACACACACACACACACTATTTTTTGTTCTTTTTCTGGTTTTTCTCCCCCTCAACACATGCAACGCACACACACTATTTACAGATCACACTCACACACACTTTTTACAAGTCCCACACACACAAACTTTTCAGACCAGTGGAGACAAAAATTAAACAGGCTCGAGGTTCAACATGCCCAACTTGGAGACCAGGAACTGGAATCTTTTTTCATCCAATGCCTTAGTAAACAAGTCAGCCAGTTGAAGCTCTGAGCTTACAAAGTACATATCTATGTCTCCTTTCTCCACGTGATCCTTGATGAAATGATAACGCAGATCAATGTGTTTGGTGCGGGAGTGGTGAACAGGATTGCTTGTGATGGCGATGGCGCTTTGAGAGTCACTGTAGATCGGGATGTGGCGGAATGTGTAACCGTAGTCCTGGAGCTGAGTCTTCATCCATAATATTTGTGAACAACAACTAGCAGTCGCGACGTATTCGGCCTCAGCTGTAGATGTTGACACACAGTTCTGCTTTTTGGAAGACCAGCAGACTAGCTTCTCGCCCAAGAATTGGACGGCTCCCGATGTACTTTTGCGGTCCATCCGGCAACCAGCAAAATCAGCGTCCGAGTATCCGACTAGTTCAAATCCTGAATGCTTGGGATACCAAAGGCCTAGATTCACCGTGCCTTTGAGGTATCTTAAGATTCGTCGTACAGCGGTCAGATGAGATTCCTTCGGATTGGCTTGAAAGCGAGCACATAAGCATGTGGAGAAGACAATGTCAGGCCTGCTTGACGTGAGATATAGCAAAGATCCTATGATGGCCCTGTAATTCGTAGCATCAACTGGCTTCCCGGAGGGCTCTGAATCCAGTTTATTGTTTGGGGACATGGGGGTCGTCATGGAGGATTTGCCTTCAATGTTGAATCTCTTTAGCATATCCAGAATGTATTTGGACTGGTTGATAAAAATGCCGTCAGAGAGTTGTCTTACTTGCAGGCCTAAGAAGAAGTTAAGTTCACCCATCATGCTCATCTCGAACTTGGTTTTCATTAGTTTCTCAAAATGTTGGCATAGGCACAGATTTGAAGAGGCAAAGATGATGTCATCAACATAGATCTGAATCAGAATGATGTCAGATTTCTGTCGCTTGATAAACAGAGTAGTATCAATCTTTCCTTTTGAGAAACCTGAATCGATCAAAAATTCGGTCAAGGCATCGTACCAAGCTCTGGGTGCCTGTTTCAACCCATAGAGAGCTTTCTTGAGCTTGTATACATGGTCTGGGAATTTTGGATCTACAAATCCTTCTGGTTGAGCAACATAGACTTCTTCTTCTAAAGTCCCATTTAGAAAAGCTGTTTTCACGTCCATCTGAAAGACGATGAAGTTTTTGTGCGCCGCGTATGCAAGAAAGAGGCGGATTGCTTCAATTCTAGCTACGGGCGCAAATGTTTCATCGAAGTCTATGCCTTCCTGTTGATTATATCCCTTTGCGACCAGCCTTGCCTTGTTCCTTACAACTGTTCCTTCTTCATCTCTTTTATTTTTGAATACCCACTTCGTGCCAATGATAGTCTTTCTCTGAGGCTTGGGTACCAGTGACCATACATCCAGTCTGTCAAACTGATTGAATTCATCTTGCATCGCAATGACCCAATCTGGATCAAGTAGTGCATCAGAGACCTTTGATGGTTCTGACTGGCTTAAAAAGCACGCGAAGTGGCATTCATTCATCGTTGCGGATCTTGTGCGCACACCTTGACTCGGATCACCGTTTATCTGATCAACGAGATGTGCTCTCGTCCATTTCCTCTCATGAGCTAGAGGAGTTGGAGTTATGATTGGTTGATCCGAGTCCTGATAGGAGTTTGAGGGCTCTGGATCAGCTGTGGTGTGCAATGGAGATGAATATAGACTTGTAGCAAATCCGTGATCATCCACACCTCTGAGATTGGTTTGAGGGGTTGAGGGTGGGGATGGTACATCGTCTGGACCTGTGAGGAGCGGAATCTCTGCTGTTGGAGTTGATGTTGAAGCTGGAGTGCATGGAGGAGGTGGAGGTTGTGAGTTCTCGTAGAAGTTTCTGAAAAGAGAGTCGAGAATCACATCTTCGTGTTCGGTGTTTGGTTCAGCTTTATCAGAAGCTACTGGTACAGCATGTGATGGATCGGTCTGTAGATGTTCGATCGCGAAGTCTGCCATTTCATAGAATGTAACATTTACACTCTCGATGACAGTGCGCTTGTCTCTGAGATAGACTCTGTAAGCTTTGGACTGCAGTGAGTAGCCAATAAACACGCCTTCTCTGGCTTTGGGGTCCAGCTTACTTCTCTCTGTCCGATCATTTAGTATGAAGCACTTGCAGCCAAAAACCTTGAAGAAAGAGATGTCAGGAGTTCTGTTGAAGAGGATTTCATTTTTTTTGGTGAACTGTAAATATATAAATAGTAACCAAAAGTTATGTACATCGTGGCAAAATTAGAGGCATATCCAAGTATGGATATCCTATACATCAAATGCTATACTAGCAAACCTAGATCAGAGATCTAGCCAAAAGGAAAGTAGCAAAACAGCCAGCCATCAAGCCGTGACAAAAATTTTCAAAAATTAATCATATGGTATGGATAGAGAGAATAGAGAACTTTGTACACCATATACTTGATATGTGTAAACATCTCATCCAACTTCAAGGCCGCACCATCAAAACGAATTGCATTTCGAGTTCGCCATATCCAATATATAGTGTAGCTAAAAGATATTCTTGTTGCTTTGGCTCTAATATGCGCTCCTTTGCACTCCCTTTGGGTCCACTTCACCACGCTCTTCAAGGATGCCATTTGTCTTGAAATACCAAGCCAATCTTTGACATTGTTCCAAAGCTGCCCTGTACATGTACAATCAAAATATAGGTGTGGTACCGTCTCCGGTTCACCCTTACAGAATGGACAAACATTAGCAACATCAAGATATATCATGTTATCATACGTTGGCAGCCTATTCCGAAATGCTAACCACATTATGAATGAGAATTTTGGAGGGATGTAAGCCTTCCAAATAAAAGACATCCACGCATGTGGAGTGGCTTTAAGTCTAAGTAGGTCATATACCTTGGAAGAGGATAATTTACCATTAAAAGTCATCTTTTCAAGGTATGTAGTGGTCTCGGCTATAGAAGAGAATTTTGAGACAATCATGTCCCGTATCAATGCCAATCTCTTCATTAATTGCGAATCCCTATTGTGTGGAACAAAGGTCCACACACAACCCCCATTTAGGTATACCCCATGAACCCACCTTACCCAAAGAGAGTCTTGTTTTGAGTGGATATTCCATAAGGTACGAGATAGTAATGCATTGTTCCAAATCTTTGTGTCTCTAATACCTAGACCTCCTTCTTTTTTAGGTAGACATACATCTTCCCAAGCCACTTTTGCGTGCTTTCCCCCCCAAAGGAATATACGACAAAGGCTTGTAATTCTATCCAAGATGGTTTTAGGAACCGGAAAGATTCCTAGCCAAAAAGATTGTACCCCTTGTATGACAGACTTTATCAACTCAACTTTTCCCGCATAAGATAAGGACTTGGTATTCCATGCATTTAAATAATCTGTAACCGTATCCATCAAAGGAGAGAATTGGGCTACAGAGATCTTAAGAGGGGCCAATGGTATACCTAGGTATCTAACAGGAAAGGATCCTTGTTGAAAGTCCACCAACTGTAGAATGGCAGGTAGCCTATTTGCTATATTTCCTCCTACAAAGATATTGGATTTATCTTGGTTGACCATAAGGCCAGAAACCCTACCATAATCATGTAAAGAATCCACCAATATCTTAATAGATTTGAGGTCCCCTTTTGAGAAAAGCATTAGGTCATCAGCATATGCCAAATGTGAAATCTTTAGTTTGGAGCATAAAGGATGATACCTAAAATCAGGATCTGAGGTCCTAACAGTTAACATCCTAGAGAGATACTCCAAACATAAAACAAAAAGCATGGGAGACATAGGATCCCCTTGTCTTAAACCCCTCTTTCCTTCAAACCACCCATGTAGAGAACCATTTATGGATATGGAAAATGAAGAGGTAGTAACACATTCCATAATCCAGTTAACAAATATATTTGGCAGCCCAATACTTCTTAAAACATTTTCAAGGAATTCCCAAGAGACCGTGTCATATGCTTTCCTAAGATCAATCTTAATCATGCATCTAGGAGTGACCCTCTTTCTAGTGTATCCCCTCACCAGCTCTTGTGCAAGGAAAATATTATCAGTCATGAGTCTACCATTGACAAAAGCACCCTGTGATGGATCAATTACACTTGGAAGACAAGGTTCAAGCCTAGATGCAAGGATTTTGGTAATGATCTTATAGGTCACATTGGTACAAGAAATGGGTCTAAAATCAGAAACCGAGGGAGAGTGAGTAGTTTTGGGGATAAGAGCTACCACAGTATGGTTAACTTGTTTAAGCATTGTCCCCGACTCAAAGAATTCCCTAACGGCAGCACATACATCCTCACCAACTATTCCCCAATTTGATTTGAAAAAAGCTGATGAGTAACCATCTGGTCCAGGTGCCTTGTCATTTCCTATATCAAACAGAGCTTCTTTGATTTCCAAATCAGAAATTGGTCTAATAAGGTCATCAAAAAAGCTTTGATCTATTACATTTCCTGAGGTGATAATGTTAGGATCAAAGTCATGTGATGGTTGTGATGCACCAAACAGATCCTTAAAAAACCTTACAAACTCATTTGCAACTTGGTTCATGGAATGGGTAAGGGACCCATCTTGTAACCGAATAGAGGCAATTGAGTTTTTTTGCTTGTTTCTTTTTTACAATAGAGTGAAAATACTTAGTACATCTATCGGATTGAAAAAGATGGACATCCTTAGCTTTTTGTTTCAATCATCATCGTTGAAGAGGATTTCATATGGAGTCTTATCGAAGCGTTTATGGATGGATGTTCTGTTCTGAGTGAAACACGCAGTATTGATTGCCTCTGCCCACATGAAGTGAGGCAGTCTGGATTGTATTAACATGGTGCGTGCTGCTTCAACAAGGGTTCTATTCTTTCTCTCAACAACTCTGTTCTGTTGGAGAGTTTTAGCTGCTGCAAATTGCTGAGTGATACCGAGTGATTCATAGAACTCAGTGAGAGTTTGATTTTTGAACTCGGCACCATTGTCAGTTCTCACAATTCGAACACTGTGCTGTAGCAGTTTCTGGATGGTCCTGATAAAGGTCATAATGTTTTCTGCAGCCTCGTCCTTTGAATGGAGAAATTTTGTCCATGTGTACCTAGAGAAGTCATCAACGATCACCAGAGTGTATTTGCGACCGTTGATGCTTTGGACTCTCATAGGTCCACACAGATCCATGTGAATTAGCTGCAACTGATGTGTAGATGATGGTTCGGTTTTCGACTTGTGGGAGCTTCGCGTCATTTTGCCCATTTTGCAGGCACTACAATGATTTTCAGCGGAAGACTTTAGCAGAGGAAGCCCCTTGACAATTTTCTTGGAGGACAAGGTTGATAGATGTTTGAAGTTCAGATGGGAGAGACGTCTGTGCCATAGGTTGTTCTGTTCAGTTGAAGCTTTGGACAACAGACAAATGGAAGTGGTGGATTGGACGTTTTTCAGATCAATAGTGTACAGATTTGATGTTCTGTAACACGTTAATAATGTATTCCCTGTGCTGTCAAGAACACAGCATTGTTTTGCAAAGAACCTCACTTCCATCCCGCTGTCACAGAATTGCCCTATGCTCAGTATGTTGTGTTTAAGTCCTTTGACAAATGAGACATCTTTTATAGTGACTCTGGCACAGATGACGTCCCCATATCCAAGAATAGGAGATGAGGCGTCATTCCCGAATCTGACATTGCCTCCGTAGCAGCTGGTGTAGTTGCTCAATAGGTGTTTTATTCCGGTCATGTGGGTTGAGCATCCTGAGTCTAAGTGCCACACATGACCGTCCTGCAAAACAATCAAACAGGTTTAGGTACCCATCTTGGACTGGGTCCTTCCTTATTATCAAAAAACACCTTTCTAACTCTTGCTTTTAGCTGTGATCCAAGGTCAGCAACTCTTTCAACAAAAGATTTTCTCTTGTGGGCTCTCCAATAGCCAGATCTGCTTTTGCAGTGGGTCTGGTTTTTGGAGCCCACTTAGCAGTTTCCATTTTGGTGGGTCTGTTGTTGTGAGCCCACCTTTCCGTTTTAGTTCTGGTGGGTCTTAATTTGGGGACCCACCTTTCTGTTTCAGTTTTGGTGGGTATGTGATTGTGGACCCACCTATCCATTTCAAGTTTGGTAGGTCTCATCTTGGGGACCCACCTTTTCGTTTCAGTTTTGGTGGGTCTTATCTTGGGGACCCACCTTTCAGTTTTAGCTTTGGGAGGAGAGTAGACATGCGCTTTGTGATTGAATGGTTGTTTTTTAAGTTTGGTTTTGAAAATTTCCTCTTTAGAAAGCCGATTAAGATGTTTCCTTGAATGAACTCGAAGAGCAGATTTCATATCAGGAATACAAAATGTTCCCTTAGAAGTTCTTTTCTTGGTTTCTCTTTCTGGTTTGAGCTTTCCGTGAGGCTTCGCTTTAACAACATTCACACCACATTCATAATTATAGGGGTCTGGAACAGAATAACCATAAGCAATACTTGTATTATGAATAGAACGATGTCTAGAAGAAGTCTCAGAAATATTCAGCTTGGGACTCAAGACTGAACTACTAGAAGTTTGTTTTGTAGAGACAGAATTACAATTAACTTTAGAGTAAAACATATAACTAGATCTAGGACTGACACTATTCTCAAAAACTTTCTTTTTGCCTTCTGCGATTTCCTTCCTCTTTTTCCTCCACTCATTCTACTCTTCTCCTTCCTTCTTCACTTCATTTCCTATAAACAAAGGAGAAGAGAGATGAGTGGACGAACCTTTTAAAACCTTGTTTTTCTCAGGTGAGGTGTGTGAACTGTCAGTCTTAGAAGTAGAAGGGGATGTATTAGCATGATACTGCTCACTTAATTCATTGAACTTTTGAATAAGTTCCTGCCAGTTGCTCAAAACCTTTCTTTTCAGTTTCAAATCTCTCTCTCTCGTTATCAAGAGTTTTCTGAAGGTTTTTGAGTTTTTGAGCCATGGGAAAAATACAAGGTTCCTCTCCAGTTTTAGCGATACCTACTCTTGAGTTTTTGATACCAAATGTTAATCCCAGAATACTAACAATCATACAACCATAGCAGTGATAAAGAAGCAGATAGAAAGATATGTCGAAGATTAAACGCGAATCTGGTATACCGTATGAAAACCGCCCGCTGCTCTCCCTAGAGAAGGAGAGCAGCGGCAACCCTAATCTCTCTATGGGGGTGAAATCAAGGAGATGATGACTAGGCTTGATAACTACCTCTCAATTGATGGTTATGCTTCACGAAGTGGACTCACCTTTACAAAATCATGCTTGGAATCTCTCCCGGGAGTCACACGTTCGGAGGAAGGGTAAGATTTCTCCTCTCATTTTATTACCTTGGTTTATCCTTTGTTCATTAATAGGTACAAAGGTTGTGAGAGATATCGAGAGTGGGTTCAAACACAAAGAGAAGTGAATCGGCTTGCAAGGAGAAAGGGGGTCAAGGCCAAACATCCTTAATGATATTAGCATCTTGGAATGTAAGGGGGCTTAATCAAGCCTCAAAACAAAATACTATTGCTAGATTTGTAAGAGACAATAAGGTACGTATTTTTTGTTTACTAGAAACTAAAATGACTCCTACTACTTTTGATAGTTTTTTGAAGTTTCGGTTTAATACTTGGCACTCTATAACCAATTTTGACAAAATGAATGGGGGTCGTATAGCAATCATTTGGGACCCTAATTTTGTAGATGGTGTTATATTAGAGGTGGATAAACAGCATGTTCATGCTAGGTTTACATGCAAAATTACACAAATGCCTTTCTATGTGACTTTTATTTATGCTCTTTACACAATTGTGCAAAGGAGGGAGCTTTGGGAACACCTAACCGGTTTAAGCACAAACACCCTAGCTCCTTGGGTGGTCTTGGGTGACTTTAATTGTGTTGGATCTCCTAGTGAGAGGAGGGGGTCTGCCCCTCCCTCGGCTTATGCAATGAAGCACCTAAATGACATGAAGTTACAATCTACTCTTTTTGATGCTCCTTCGACCGGTGAGTTTTTTACATGGCATAGGGGAGCAATTTGGGCTAAACTGGATAGAGTACTTATCAATTCTTTTTGGAACACACAAAATGTGGCATGTAGGGCTCATTTTTTTGAAATGGAATGTGAGTTTGATCATGTTGCATCTATGGTTACTATTGGGGCCGAGACCACAAAAAATTCTAAACCGTTCAAATTTTTTAACATGTGGTTAAAACATGAAAGGTTCCATTTGATTCTTGAGAGTGTTTGGAGTAGGGAGGTTGTTGGTTCGGCTTAGTTTAGGCTCGCACGCAAACTGAAACTACTTAAACAACCCCTAAAACAACTCAATAAAGAGGAATTTAGCCACATTTCATCTAGGGCGAAGGTGTCTAAAAAGGAGTATAAGAGGATCTATCAATAAGCCCCCTTGTCTCCTTTAGATGAAGCCCTAAAAGAGGATCTTTTGAAAGCAAAAAAGAGGGAAATGTTTTTAAAAGAGGCCGAGGAAGCCTATGCCAAACAGAAGGCTAAGGCTGTCCAGCTTTTACAATCAGATAAGTGTACCAAGTACTTCCATTCTATTGTTAAGAAAAAGAATGCTCAAAACTCTATTGCCTCCTTGAGATTGGAAGATGGGAGTCTTACCAAGTCCTTGGATCAGGTAGCAAATGAGTTCATTGATTTCTTCAAAGGTTTATTTGGTACTCATTTTCCTATGCATGATTATGATCCGGGGGTTATCTCCACTGGTTGCACCATTGACCAGACTCTTACTTATGACCTTATTAGCCCTGTGACTGATAAGGAAATAAAGGAGGCTGTTTTTGACATTGGAAATGACAAGGCCCCCGACCCTGATGGCTTTTCCTCAGCTTTTTTCAAGAATAATTGGAATTTAGTGGGCAAAGATGTTTGTGGGGCTGTGAGGGAATTTTTTGTCTCTGGGAAGATGTTTAAGCAGGTCAATCATACTTTTGTGTCCCTCATCCCCAAGACAAACCATTCCCCCATGGTTTCTGATTTTAGGCCAATTTCTTGCACAAATGTCACTTATAAGGTTATTACTAAGATCTTATCTGCGCGTTTAGGGCCGTGTCTTGCTAGTATTATTAACCCAGCACAGGGAGCTTTTGTTGATGGAAGGTTGATGTCTGACAACATCTTCCTGGCACAAGAGTTAGTGAGGGGTTACACTAGGAAAAGGCCTTCTCCTAAATGTATGATTAAAATAGATCTTAGGAAAGCCTATGATACAGTTTCATGGGAGTTTCTTGGAAAAGTCCTTTTGGATATTGGTCTTCCTGGTTTGTTTGTTAAATGGATCATGGAGTGTGTCACAACCTCCTCTTTCTCTATCTCCATTAATGGTGCCCTTCATGGCTGGTTTGAGGGGAAGAGAGGGCTTAGACAGGGTGATCCTATGTCCCCTTTGCTTTTTGTGATTTGCTTAGAGTACTTTTCGAGGCTAATGGAGATTAGGACCTCGGTTCTTTAACACCCCCAAATTTCCCACCCAAAACGTTGACATAATTGAAATAAAACTTTTATTTATTCATCAAAGAGTTAAAGAAATACAGCGGAAGTCTAAAATAGGGAAATGGGTGTTACCGCCACATCCGGTCATCTCTCAACCGGATGCACAGGCAACTAGAACATAACAACTAATTTAATAAAAGTAAAGTGTTTGAAAAGTAAATGTTTATTTCATGACTAGTATAACTAAGGCGACTTCTAACTCGCTCTCGGCCATGCAAGCAATCCTCACTCGACAACATCATCCTCACCTGCACAAATAAAGTGCAGAAACAAAACAAGGAAAAGAAAACAAAAATTAGCTTTAGAGCTAAGTAAGTACTACCCAACCCCGTAAAATAATCATGTTTGACTAAAATAGATTTTTATATAATAATATATAAAAATACTCACACCATCGAAATTCTTTTCACTTTGATTTTTATCAAGACTACTTCTTTACAACAATCCTCAACTTCTCTATAAAACTTCATAATAACTCTTCTCTTTGATTTCCTCAAAAATCACTTCTTCTCTAACTTCCTAGTAATTTAGAAGGGCGGTGCTCAACCTTTCGGTAGAGCCCGGTGGACCGTGGTTACGGACGGCCACCCCGAACAAGTGCCGGTACCACAACTGCTCTGTTGGAAACGAAACGACTACCTTAAGTGTGCACACCCCCTAAAAGGGATTCCAAGCCCTCCGAGTAGTAAGTCATCCCGAGTGGTCAGAACCCAACCACCCCAATTCTAAAATTCTTGAATGATTAGGGACTACTACTATAACTTCTTCTTAAAAGGGATCATATATCCAAATCTCACTTTAAAAGGGATCATAGATCCAAATCTTACTTAAAAGGGATCATAGATCCAAACTGTACTTCTTAGTAGTAGTAGCTCTAATCACCCTCCACATTTATCCGGATGTGGAAAAACCGACACCTCGGATTACTCCCGAGATGCTATCTTATAAAAATGTAAATTTTATCTTTGCTTAACAATACTTCAAAAATACTTCTTAATTTCTCTAAAAAGTCTCAAAGGTATTTAAAAATATTTAATACCCCAAAAGTTCTTGATTTATACTTCTTAACTACCATATATATAATATCTTCTCAAAATCACATACACAAAATTCACAAATCACACTTAATCACATAATGCATAATAAGCATATAATACGAGGAAACAATTTTGGATTGGCAGAGAAACTTACAATTTAGGGTTTATCCAAAACTAGTTCCAAAATAGTATTTAATAACATATTCAAAATAATCCAATAAGGATATTTATAACTCCAGAATATATATGTAAATTTTCATACCAAATTATAAATTTAAAAATATATAATTTATCCCAAAAGATTTGATCTCACTACACTTTCCAAAAAGAGGATTTAACCCAAACAACCACTTCCCAAAAGTAGCATTTACTACTACCACCAAAATAATCAAATTGGAGTATTCGGAATCCATAATATATTTTCAATATGACCAGTTATAATAGTCTCAAATCATACTTCAACTCATACCAAAACAATCATCAAAAGTATCCAATCCCAAAAGAAAAATCATCAAAAATCACAATTTTAGCCATGATAAACTGATTTGATAAATTCACCAAAAATCACACGTTCATAAACTCCCAGAAAAGCATACATCATCATAATCATACTATGATAGCCGAATTATCCATAAAATTTCAGAAAGAAACTCAAATCACAGCACAAACCCTAGTTTATACAATATAGAGGCAAAATAGTAATTTTGGTTGCAATAGTCCTTACCTCGAGGCTAGCACCGAATCCTAAATGTTAAACCTAGTTTGATGGATCATTCGCACGTACCTAGGAAGTGATAGGGTCGAAGGATCTCAATTTAGGAGAAAGAAATTTAGGAAACGGATGAACGACGCGAATTAGGCAACAAACGCACTTACCGGAATATTGGATTGTTTGATCTCATCATTGGCATAAAATTTCGTGCTGGATACGTTAATATTGAAGAGCTGGAAGGGATAGAGCTTGAAGAGGCGGTCCTAGTGTTTTTGGAATGAGGAAAATCGGATTAGGGATGTATTTATAGTGAATTTCCGAAGTTTGAGTTGCATTAGGATACAACAGGAACGCACGCGTGCGTACGTTCCGTGCGTGACCCCTAGCCGCCCCAAACCTTAGATTTTGCCCCGTTTCTTCCCCATTTGGACCTCCCCTTTGTCCCAAACACTAATCCAAACATAATAAACGACCTAAAGACCATGTAAACAATATGAAACACAATTGTAATTATTTCCCAAAATCCTCTCAAATTTTTGGGGTATTACATTCTCCCCCCTTAAAGGACGCTTCGTCCCCGAAGCTCAAGTCAAAACACAGTCGAGATGAAACACTGAAGGAAATACCTTATCAAAAGGGCTCTAGATATAGAATATTAAGATTTTACTTACCTCAACCACGTTCCTATGGGTTGTTGCCATAGTTCTTACAAAAGAGAGACGCAAAGTTCAGAATACTAGAAACTCTTACAGATCCCTACCAAGTTCTACCTAAGATCACAAGATATAGGATACTAGGAATATACTCATAACTATTCTCAAGTTTACTAACTCACAATATACTCTAGGATAAGGAACACCTACAAGCAACCATTGGAAAAATTCCATTCAATTCACAAATCTCAAATCAATCCAAGACATCACAAAATACAACAACAAAAATCAATCACACAATCTCACACGCGCCTAAGCCATAAAATTCCTCCCTAATAAGATTCATTAATCCTAATTAATGAAAATAATATTTCAATTCAAAATGTTTTTTGAAAATCTTTAAAAGATTTTGAAAAACAAAGGCTCTGATACCAATTTGTAACACCCCCAAATTTCCCACCCAAAACGTTGACATAATTGAAATAAAACTTTTATTTATTCATCAAAGAGTTAAAGAAATACAGCGGAAGTCTAAAATAGGGAAATGGGTGTTACCGCCACATCCGGTCATCTCTCAACCGGATGCACAGGCAACTAGAACATAACAACTAATTTAATAAAAGTAAAGTGTTTGAAAAGTAAATGTTTATTTCATGACTAGTATAACTAAGGCGACTTCTAACTCGCTCTAGGCCATGCAAGCAATCCTCACTCGACAACATCATCCTCACCTGCACAAATAAAGTGCAGAAACAAAACAAGGAAAAGAAAACAAAAATTAGCTTTAGAGCTAAGTAAGTACTACCCAACCCCGTAAAATAATCATGTTTGACTAAAATAGATTTTTATATAATAATATATAAAAATACTCACACCATCGAAATTCTTTTCACTTTGATTTTTATCAAGACTACTTCTTTACAACAATCCTCAACTTCTCTATAAAACTTCATAATAACTCTTCTCTTTGATTTCCTCAAAAATCACTTCTTCTCTAACTTCCTAGTAATTTAGAAGGGCGGTGCTCAACCTTTCGGTAGAGCCCGGTGGACCGTGGTTACGGATGGCCACCCCGAACAAGTGCCGGTACCACAACTGCTCTGTTGGAAACGAAACGACTACCTTAAGTGTGCACACCCCCTAAAAGGGATTCCAAGCCCTCCGAATAGTAAGTCATCCCGAGTGGTCGGAACCCAACCACCCCAATTCTAAAATTCTTGAATGATTAGGGACTACTACTATAACTTCTTCTTAAAAGGGATCATAGATCCAAATCTCACTTTAAAAGGGATCATAGATCCAAATCTTACTTAAAAGGGATCATAGATCCAAACTGTACTTCTTAGTAGTAGTAGCTCTAATCACCCTCCACATTTATCCGGATGTGGAAAAACCGACACCTCGGATTACTCCCGAGATGCTATCTTCTTATGAAAATGTAAATTTTATCTTTGCTTAACAATACTTCAAAAATACTTCTTAATTTCTCTAAAAAGTCTCAAAGGTATTTAAAAATATTTAATACCCCAAAAGTTCTTGATTTATACTTCTTAACTACCATATATATAATATCTTCTCAAAATCACATACACAAAATTAACAAATCACACTTAATCACATAATGCATAATAAGCATATAATACGAGGAAACAATTTTGGATTGGCAGAGAAACTTACAATTTAGGGTTTATCCAAAACTAGTTCCAAAATAGTATTTAATAACATATTCAAAATAATCCAATAAGGATATTTATAACTCCAGAATATATATGTAAATTTTCATACCAAATTATAAATTTAAAAATATATAATTTATCCCAAAAGATTTGATCTCACAACACTTTCCAAAAAGAGGATTTAACCCAAACAACCACTTCCCAAAAGTAGCATTTACTACTACCAACAAAATAATCAAATTGGAGTATTCGGAACCCATAATATATTTTCAATATGACCAGTTATAATAGTCTCAAATCATACTTCAACTCATACCAAAACAATCACCAAAAGTATCCAATCCCAAAAGAAAAATCATCAAAAATCACAATTTTAGCCATGATAAACTGATTTGATAAATTCACCAAAAATCACACGTTCATAAACTCCCAGAAAAGCATACATCATCATAATCATACTATGATAGCCGAATTATCCATAAAATTTCAGAAAGAAACTCAAATCACAGCACAAACCCTAGTTTATACAATATAGAGGCAAAATAGTAATTTTGGTTGCAATAGTCCTTACCTCGAGGCTAGCACCGAATCCTAAATGTTAAACCTAGTTTGATGGATCATTCGCACGTACCTAGGAAGTGATAGGGTCGAAGGATCTCAATTTAGGAGAAAGAAATTTAGGAAACGGATGAACGACGCGAATTAGGCAACAAACGCACTTACCGGAATATTGGATTGTTTGATCTCATCATTGGCATAAAATTTCGTGCTGGATACGTTAATATTGAAGAGCTGGAAGGGATAGAGCTTGAAGAGGCGGTCCTAGTGTTTTTGGAATGAGGAAAATCGGATTAGGGATGTATTTATAGTGAATTTCCGAAGTTTGAGTTGCATTAGGATACAACAGGAACGCACGCGTGCGTACGTTCCGTGCGTGACCCCTAGCCGCCCCAAACCTTAGATTTTGCCCCGTTTCTTCCCCATTTGGACCTTCCCTTTGTCCCAAACACTAATCCAAACATAATAAACGACCTAAAGACCATGTAAACAATATGAAACACAATTTTAATTATTTCCCAAAATCCTCTCAAATTTTTGGGGTATTACATTCTCCCCCCTTAAAGGACGCTTCGTCCCCGAAGCTCAAGTCAAAACACAGTCGAGATGAAACACTGAAGGAAATACCTTATCAAAAGGGCTCTAGATATAGAATATTAAGATTTTACTTACCTCAACCACGTTCCTATGGGTTGTTGCCATAGTTCTTACAAAAGAGAGACGCAAAGTTCAGAATACTAGAAACTCTTACAGATCCCTACCAAGTTCTACCTAAGATCACAAGATATAGGATACTAGGAATATACTCATAACTATTCTCAAGTTTACTAACTCACAATATACTCTAGGATAAGGAACACCTACAAGCAACCATTGGAAAAATTCCATTCAATTCACAAATCTCAAATCAATCCAAGACATCACAAAATACAACAACAAAAATCAATCACACAATCTCACACGCGCCTAAGCCATAAAATTCCTCCCTAATAAGATTCATTAATCCTAATTAATGAAAATAATATTTCAATTCAAAATGTTTTTTGAAAATCTTTAAAAGATTTTGAAAAACAAAGGCTCTGATACCAATTTGTAACACCCCCAAATTTCCCACCCAAAACGTTGACATAATTGAAATAAAACTTTTATTTATTCATCAAAGAGTTAAAGAAATACAGCGGAAGTCTAAAATAGGGAAATGGGTGTTACCGCCACATCCGGTCATCTCTCAACCGGATGCACAGGCAACTAGAACATAACAACTAATTTAATAAAAGTAAAGTGTTTGAAAAGTAAATGTTTCTTTCATGACTAGTATAACTAAGGCGACTTCTAACTCTCTCTCGGCCATGCAAGCAATCCTCACTCGACAACATCATCCTCACCTGCACAAATAAAGTGCAGAAACAAAACAAGGAAAAGAAAACAAAAATTAGCTTTAGAGCTAAGTAAGTACTACCCAACCCCGTAAAATAATCATGTTTGACTAAAATAGATTTTTATATAATAATATATAAAAATACTCACACCATCGAAATTCTTTTCACTTTGATTTTTATCAAGACTACTTCTTTACAACAATCCTCAACTTCTCTATAAAACTTCATAATAACTCTTCTCTTTGATTTCCTCAAAAATCACTTCTTCTCTAACTTCCTAGTAATTTAGAAGGGCGGTGCTCAACCTTTCGGTAGAGCCCGGTGGACCGTGGTTACGGACGGCCACCCCGAACAAGTGCCGGTACCACAACTGCTCTGTTGGAAACGAAACGACTACCTTAAGTGTGCACACCCCCTAAAAGGGATTCCAAGCCCTCCGAGTAGTAAGTCATCCCGAGTGGTCGGAACCCAACCACCCCAATTCTAAAATTCTTGAATGATTAGGGACTACTACTATAACTTCTTCTTAAAAGGGATCATAGATCCAAATCTCACTTTAAAAGGGATCATAGATCCAAATCTTACTTAAAAGGGATCATAGATCCAAACTGTACTTCTTAGTAGTAGTAGCTCTAATCACCCTCCACATTTATCCGGATGTGGAAAAACCGACACCTCGGATTACTCCCGAGATGCTATCTTCTTATGAAAATGTAAATTTTATCTTTGCTTAACAATACTTCAAAAATACTTCTTAATTTCTCTAAAAAGTCTCAAAGGTATTTAAAAATATTTAATACCCCAAAAGTTCTTGATTTATACTTCTTAACTACCATATATATAATATCTTCTCAAAATCACATACACAAAATTAACAAATCACACTTAATCACATAATGCATAATAAGCATATAATACGAGGAAACAATTTTGGATTGGCAGAGAAACTTACAATTTAGGGTTTATCCAAAACTAGTTCCAAAATAGTATTTAATAACATATTCAAAATAATCCAATAAGGATATTTATAACTCCAGAATATATATGTAAATTTTCATACCAAATTATAAATTTAAAAATATATAATTTATCCCAAAAGATTTGATCTCACAACACTTTCCAAAAAGAGGATTTAACCCAAACAACCACTTCCCAAAAGTAGCATTTACTACTACCAACAAAATAATCAAATTGGAGTATTCGGAACCCATAATATATTTTCAATATGACCAGTTATAATAGTCTCAAATCATACTTCAACTCATACCAAAACAATCACCAAAAGTATCCAATCCCAAAAGAAAAATCATCAAAAATCACAATTTTAGCCATGATAAACTGATTTGATAAATTCACCAAAAATCACACGTTCATAAACTCCCAGAAAAGCATACATCATCATAATCATACTATGATAGCCGAATTATCCATAAAATTTCAGAAAGAAACTCAAATCACAGCACAAACCCTAGTTTATACAATATAGAGGCAAAATAGTAATTTTGGTTGCAATAGTCCTTACCTCGAGGCTAGCACCGAATCCTAAATGTTAAACCTAGTTTGATGGATCATTCGCACGTACCTAGGAAGTGATAGGGTCGAAGGATCTCAATTTAGGAGAAAGAAATTTAGGAAACGGATGAACGACGCGAATTAGGCAACAAACGCACTTACCGGAATATTGGATTGTTTGATCTCATCATTGGCATAAAATTTCGTGCTGGATACGTTAATATTGAAGAGCTGGAAGGGATAGAGCTTGAAGAGGCGGTCCTAGTGTTTTTGGAATGAGGAAAATCGGATTAGGGATGTATTTATAGTGAATTTCCGAAGTTTGAGTTGCATTAGGATACAACAGGAACGCACGCGTGCGTACGTTCCGTGCGTGACCCCTAGCCGCCCCAAACCTTAGATTTTGCCCCGTTTCTTCCCCATTTGGACCTTCCCTTTGTCCCAAACACTAATCCAAACATAATAAACGACCTAAAGACCATGTAAACAATATGAAACACAATTTTAATTATTTCCCAAAATCCTCTCAAATTTTTGGGGTATTACATTCTCCCCCCTTAAAGGACGCTTCGTCCCCGAAGCTCAAGTCAAAACACAGTCGAGATGAAACACTGAAGGAAATACCTTATCAAAAGGGCTCTAGATATAGAATATTAAGATTTTACTTACCTCAACCACGTTCCTATGGGTTGTTGCCATAGTTCTTACAAAAGAGAGACGCAAAGTTCAGAATACTAGAAACTCTTACAGATCCCTACCAAGTTCTACCTAAGATCACAAGATATAGGATACTAGGAATATACTCATAACTATTCTCAAGTTTACTAACTCACAATATACTCTAGGATAAGGAACACCTACAAGCAACCATTGGAAAAATTCCATTCAATTCACAAATCTCAAATCAATCCAAGACATCACAAAATACAACAACAAAAATCAATCACACAATCTCACACGCGCCTAAGCCATAAAATTCCTCCCTAATAAGATTCATTAATCCTAATTAATGAAAATAATATTTCAATTCAAAATGTTTTTTGAAAATCTTTAAAAGATTTTGAAAAACAAAGGCTCTGATACCAATTTGTAACACCCCCAAATTTCCCACCCAAAACGTTGACATAATTGAAATAAAACTTTTATTTATTCATCAAAGAGTTAAAGAAATACAGCGGAAGTCTAAAATAGGGAAATGGGTGTTACCGCCACATCCGGTCATCTCTCAACCGGATGCACAGGCAACTAGAACATAACAACTAATTTAATAAAAGTAAAGTGTTTGAAAAGTAAATGTTTCTTTCATGACTAGTATAACTAAGGCGACTTCTAACTCTCTCTCGGCCATGCAAGCAATCCTCACTCGACAACATCATCCTCACCTGCACAAATAAAGTGCAGAAACAAAACAAGGAAAAGAAAACAAAAATTAGCTTTAGAGCTAAGTAAGTACTACCCAACCCCGTAAAATAATCATGTTTGACTAAAATAGATTTTTATATAATAATATATAAAAATACTCACACCATCGAAATTCTTTTCACTTTGATTTTTATCAAGACTACTTCTTTACAACAATCCTCAACTTCTCTATAAAACTTCATAATAACTCTTCTCTTTGATTTCCTCAAAAATCACTTCTTCTCTAACTTCCTAGTAATTTAGAAGGGTGGTGCTCAACCTTTCGGTAGAGCCCGGTGGACCGTGGTTACGGACGGCCACCCCGAACAAGTGCCGGTACCACAACTGCTCTGTTGGAAACGAAACGACTACCTTAAGTGTGCACACCCCCTAAAAGGGATTCCAAGCCCTCCGAGTAGTAAGTCATCCCGAGTGGTCGGAACCCAACCACCCCAATTCTAAAATTCTTGAATGATTAGGGACTACTACTATAACTTCTTCTTAAAAGGGATCATAGATCCAAATCTCACTTTAAAAGGGATCATAGATCCAAATCTTACTTAAAAGGGATCATAGATCCAAACTGTACTTCTTAGTAGTAGTAGCTCTAATCACCCTCCACATTTATCCGGATGTGGAAAAACCGACACCTCGGATTACTCCCGAGATGCTATCTTCTTATGAAAATGTAAATTTTATCTTTGCTTAACAATACTTCAAAAATACTTCTTAATTTCTCTAAAAAGTCTCAAAGGTATTTAAAAATATTTAATACCCCAAAAGTTCTTGATTTCTACTTCTTAACTACCATATATATAATATCTTCTCAAAATAACATACACAAAATTCACAAATCACACTTAATCACATAGAGCATAATAAGCATATAATACGAGGAAACAATTTTGGATTGGCAGAGAAACTTACAATTTAGGGTTTATCCAAAACTAGTTCCAAAATAGTATTTAATAACATATTCAAAATAATCCAATAAGGATATTTATAACTCCAGAATATATATGTAAATTTTCATACCAAATTATAAATTTAAAAATATATAATTTATCCCAAAAGATTTGATCTCACTACACTTTCCAAAAAGAGGATTTAACCCAAACAACCACTTCCCAAAAGTAGCATTTACTACTACCAACAAAATAATCAAATTGGAGTATTCGGAACCCATAATATATTTTCAATATGACCAGTTATAATAGTCTCAAATCATACTTCAACTCATACCAAAACAATCACCAAAAGTATCCAATCCCAAAAGAAAAATCATCAAAAATCACAATTTTAGCCATGATAAACTGATTTGATAAATTCACCAAAAATCACACGTTCATAAACTCCCAGAAAAGCATACATCATCATAATCATACTATGATAGCCGAATTATCCATAAAATTTCAGAAAGAAACTCAAATCACAGCACAAACCCTAGTTTATACAATATAGAGGCAAAATAGTAATTTTGGTTGCAATAGTCCTTACCTCGAGGCTAGCACCGAATCCTAAACGTTAAACCTAGTTTGATGGATCATTCGCACGTACCTAGGAAGTGATAGGGTCGAAGGATCTCAATTTAGGAGAAAGAAATTTAGGAAACGGATGAACGACGCGAATTAGGCAACAAACGCACTTACCGGAATATTGGATTGTTTGATCTCATCATTGGCATAACATTTCGTGCTGGATACGTTAATATTGAATAGCTGGAAGGGATAGAGCTTGAAGAGGCGGTCCTAGGGTTTTTGGAATGAGGAAAATCGGATTAGGGATGTATTTATAGTGAATTTCCGAAGTTTGAGTTGCATTAGGATACAACAGGAACGCACGCGTGCGTACCTTCCACGCACGCCGTGCGTGACCCCTAGACGCCCCAAACCTTAGATTTTGCCCCGTTTATTCCCCATTTGGACCTCCCCTTTGTCCCAAACACTAATCCAAACATAATAAACGACCTAAAGACCGTGTAAACAATATGAAACACAATTTTAATTATTTCCCAAAATCCTCTCAAATTTTTGGGGTATTACAGGTTCCTAGTTTCCGTTATCATCCTTTGTGCTCCAAGCTTAAGATTACACACCTTGCATATGCAGATGATTTGATGATTTTCTCTAAGGCTTGTTATCCATCTATTAAAATTTTAGTAGATACTTTATCTGAATTTGGACGTGTTTCAGGCCTCATGGTGAACTTAGATAAATCAAACATTTTTTTAGGGGGTAACATGGAGAGTAGAGTACCCTATATTTTAGAAAGAGTAGGTGTTCAACTTGGCTCTTTTCCTGTCAGATATTTGGGTATCCCCCTTGCACCTTTAAACATATCTGTAGCTCAATTCGCTCCTTTGATTGATAAAGTTACAGATTATCTAAATGCTTGGAACCTGAAGACTCTTTCTTATGCAGGGAAAATTGAATTAATCACTTCGGTTATGCAAGGAGTACAAGCTTTTTGGCTTGGGATCTTTCCTATGCCGAGGGCAATCATTGACAAAATCACTTCTCTTTGTAGGTTATTTCTTTGGGGAAGTAAGCACTCTAAAGTTGCTTGGTGTGATGTGTGTCTACCTAAGAGTGAGGGAGGTTTGGGGTGGAGAGATACTAAGGTATGGAATAATGCCTTACTATCTCGTACACTTTGGAACATCCATGCTAAACAAGACTCCTTATGGGTGAAGTGGGTCCACGGAGTCTACCTCCAAGGGAGGTGTGTGTGGACCTTTGTTCCACACACCAAGGACTCGAGGCTTATGAAGGCGTTAGCTAATGTCCGCGATTTGATTTTATCTAAATTCCCTTCTTTAGGGATGGCCGTGAATTTCTTAGAGAAGAGTTCCCATCTTGGGAAGCTCTCTTCCTCTAAGGTCTATGAGTTACTTCGAACCAAAGGGACCGCCCATCCATGGATGTCATTCATTTGGAAAAGCTACATTCCCCCCAAGTTCTCGTTCATTACTTGGCTAGCCTTCCGGGGTCGGTTAGCCACATATGACAGCTTGGGGTTTTTAGATATCAATGATGCTTGTCTTTTTTGTAAGGGTGGCCCGGAAACGGTGCCACACCTATATTTTGAATGTACTTTTACAGGACAGGTTTGGACCTTGGTGAAGAACTGGCTTGGACTTTCAAGGAGGATGAGCACATTGCTGAGTACAGCTAAATGGATAAAGAAAGAGCATAATGGAGCCCACGCGAAGGCCAAAGGAGTTAAACTTGCTTTTTGCTACACGGTATATTTGATATGGCGTACAAGGAACATGATATGCTTTGAGAAGATCCAACCTAAGGTGGAGGATTTGGTTAAGAACATTAAGTTCATGGTGTATAAAATTCTCTATGCTATGTATTCGTTTGATAGGATAACATTCTAAGTTTTCCCTTTTTTGCTGATTCGTCACCGGTTTTTTGTGATGGCTAGCATGTATATGTAGCTAGATGAGGTTTTGCGAGGTGATAGGGTATCCTGTCTTGGGATGACCTTGTTTTTGATGTTTTGGGACTGTACAGTTGTACATAAACACTTTGGATATATATATATATATTTACATTTTATCCAAAAAAAACGGCACAAAACAGAGCAAGATATGATCGCATCAAATTCTACACGAGTTCGGAGTGAAATCAGAAACATTTGTGAATATATCATTAATCTGTAACTTTTAAGTAACGCATTGTAAATGAAGTTGGAACAATAGATTTAGATCTCCGATCTATCTTTCCAACGAGATATAATACGGTCCAAATGGATAAACACACAGCAAGATATGAGTGTCACAAAAGCTTAGCCTTATCTCTATGATTTAGCGTTTTCAGCGAAAATAGAGCACTTTTAGCGTAAATACAGTGTATTTTAGTAATTAGGAAATCATCCCTTGATATTTCGAAATCCGCACCTGAAAAAAAGTTTTAGAACTCGGTATGATCTTTCCAACGAGATATTAAACGCTTTCAACGGCTCAAAATAGAGCAAGATGTGATCGCATCAAATTCTACACGAGTACGGAGTGAAATCAGAAACATTTGTGAATATAAGGTTAATCTGTAACTTTTATTTAATGCATTGTAAATGAAGTTGGAACAATAGCTTTAGAGCTGCGATCAATCTTTCCAACGAGATATAATACGATCCAAACGGATAAACACACAGCAAGATATAAGTGTCACAAATACTTAGCCTTATTTCTATGATTTAGCGTTTTCAGCGAAAATAGAGCACTTTAAGCGTAAATACAGTGTAGTTTAGTAATTTGGCAATCATCCCTTGATATTTTGAAACCAGCGCCTGAAGAAAAGTTTTAGAACTCGGCAAGATCTTTCCAACGAGATTTTAAACGCTTTCAACGGCACAAAATAGAGCAAGATATGATCGCATCAAATTCTACATGAGTTCGGAGTGAAATCAGAAACATTTGTGGATATATGGTTAATCTGTAACTTTTAATTAATGCATTGTAAATGAAGTTGGAACAATAGCTTTAGAGCTCCGATCTATCTTTCCAACGAGATATAATAAGCTCCAAATGGATAAACACACAACAAGATTTGAGTGTCACAAATACTTAGCCTTATCTCTATGGTTTAGCGTTTTCAGAGAAAATAGAGCACTTTTAGCGTAAATAGAGTGTATTTTAGTAATTAGGCAATCATCCCTTGATATTTTGAAACCCGCGCCTAAAGAAACGCTTTAGAACTTGGTATGATATTTCCAACGAGATATTAAACCCTTTCAACGGCACAAAATAGATCAAGATATGATCGCATCAAATTCTACACGAGTTCGGAGTGAAATCAGAAACATTTGTGAATATATCGTTAATCTGTAACTTTTAATTAATTCATTGTAAATGAAGTTGGAACAATAGATTTAGAGCTCCGATATATCTTTCCAACGAGATATAATACACTTCAAACGGATAAACACACAGCAAGATATGAGTGTCACAAATACTTAGACTTATCTCTATGATTTAGCGTTTTCAGCGAAAATAGAGCACTTTTAGCGTAAATACACTTATCTCTAGTAATTACGCAATCATCCCTTGATATTTTAAAACAAGCTCCCGAAGACAAGTTTTAGAACTCGGTAAGATCTTTCCAACGAGATATTAAACGCTTTCAACGGCATAAAATAGAGGAAGATATGATCGCATCCAGTTCTACACGAGTTCGGAGTGAAATCAGAAACATTTGTGAATATATGGTTAATCTGTAAATTTTAATTAATGCATTGTAAATGAAGTTGGAACAATAGCTTTAGATCTCCGATCTAACTCTCCAACGAGATATAATATGCTCCAAACGGATAAACACACAGCAAGATATGAGTGTCACAAATACTTAGCCTTATCTCTATGATTTAGCGTTTTCAGCGAAAATAGAGCACTTTTTGCGTAAATACAGTGTATTTTAGTAATTAGGCAATCATCCCTTGATATTTTGAAACCAGCGTCTAAAGACAAGTTTTAGAACTCGGTATGATATTTCCAACGAGATATTAAACCCTTTCAACAGCACAAAATAGAGCAAGATATGATCGCATCAAATTCTACAAAAGTTCAGAGTGAAATCAGAAACATTTGTGAATATATGGTTAATCTGTAACTTTTAATTAATGCATTGTAAATGAAGTTGGAACAATAGCTTTAGAGCTCCGATCTATCTTTCCAACGAGATATAATACACTTCAAACGGATAAACACACAGCAAGATATGAGTGTCACAAATACTTAGACTTATCTCTATGATTTAGCGTTTTCAGCGAAAATAGAGCACTTTTAGCGTAAATACACTTATCTCTAGTAATTAAGCAATCATCCTTTGATATTTTGAAACAAGCGCCTGAATACAAGTTTAGGAAATCGGTAATATCTTTCCAACGAGATATTAAACGCTTTCAACGGCATAAAATAGAGGAAGATATGATCGCATCAAGTTCTACACGAGTTCGGAGTGAAATCAGAAACATTTGTGAATATATGGTTAATCTGTAACTTTTAATTAAGGCATTGTAAATGAAGTTGGAACAATAGCTTTAGATCTGCGATCTATCTTTCCAACGAGATATAATACGCTCCAAACGGATAAACACACAGCAAGATATGAGTGTCACAAATACTTAGCCTTATCTCTATGATTAGCGTTTTCAGCGAAAATAGAGCTCTTTTAGCGTAAATACAGTGTATTTTAGTAATTAGGCAATCATATCTTGATATTTTGAAACCAGCGCCTGAAGACAAGTTTTAGAACTCGGTAAGATCTTTCAAATGAGATATTAAACGCTTTCAACGGCACAAAATAGAGCAAGATATGATCGCATCAAATTCTACACGAGTTCGGAGTGAAATCAGAAACATTTGTGAATATATGGTTAATCTGTAACTTTTAATTAATGCATTGTAAATGAAGTTGGAACAATAGCTTTAGAGCTCCGATCTATCTTTTCAACGAGATATAATAATCTCCAAATGGATAAACACACAGCAAGATTTGAGTGTCACAAATACTTAGTCTTATCTCTATGGTTTAGCGTTTTCAGCGAAAATAGAGCACTTTTAGCGTAAATAGAGTGTATTTTAGTAATTAGGCAATCATCCCTTGATATTTTGAAACCAGCGCCTGAAAACAAGTTTTAGAATTCGGTAAGATCTTTCCAACGAGATATTAAACGCTTTCAACGGCACAATATAGAGCAAGATATGATCGCATCAAATTCTACACGAGTTCGGAGTGAAATCAGAAACATTTGTGAATATATGGTTAATCTGTAACTTTAAATTAATGCATTGTAAATGAAGTTGAAACAATAGCTTTAGAGCTCCGATCTATCTTTCCAACTAGATATAATACGGTCCAAATGGATAAACACACAGCAAGATATGAGTGTCACAAATACATAGACTTATCTCTATGATTTAGCGTTTTCAGCGAAAATAGAGCACTTTTAGCGTAAATATAGTGTATTTTAGTAATTAGGCAATCATCCTTTGATATTTTGAAACCCTCTCCTGAAGACAAGTTTTAGAATTCGGTAAGATCTTTCCAACGAGATATTAAACGCTTTCAATGGCACAAAATAGAGCAAGATGTGATCGCATCAAATTCTACACGAGTTCGGAGTGAAATCAGAAACATTTGTGAATACAAGGTTAATCTGTAACTTTTAATTAATGCATTGTAAATGAAGTTGGAACAATAGCTTTAGATCTCCGATCTAACTTTCCAACGAGATAGAATACGCTCCAAACGGATAAACACACAGCAAGATATGAGTGTCACAAATACTTAGCCTTATCTCTATGATTTAGCGTTTTCAGCGAAAATAGAGCACTTTTTGCGTAAATACAGTGTATTTTAGTAATTAGGCAATCATCCCTTGATATTTTGAAACCAGCGTCTAAAGACAAGTTTTAGAACTCGGTATGATATTTCCAACGAGATTTTAAACCCTTTCAACGGCACAAAATAGAGCAAGATATGATCGCATCAAATTCTACACAAGTTCGGAGTGAAATCAGAAACATTTGTGAATATATCGTTAATCTGTAACTTTTAATTAATGCATTGTAAATGAAGTTGGAACAATAGCTTTAGAGATCCGATCTATCTTTCCAACGAGATATAATACACTTCAAACGGATAAACACACAGCAAGATATGAGTGTCAAAAATACTTAGACTTATCTCTATGATTTAGCGTTTTCAGCGAAAATAGAGCACTTTTAGCGTAAATACACTTATCTCTAGTAATTAAGCAATCATCCCTTGATATTTTGAAACAAGCGCCTGAAGACAAGTTTAAGAAATCGGTAATATCTTTCCAACGAGATATTAAACGCTTTCAACGGCATAAAATAGAGGAAGATATGATCGCATCAAGTTCTACACGAGTTCGGAGTGAAATCAGAAACATTTGTGAATATATGGTTAATCTGTAACTTTTAATTAAGGCATTGTAAATGAAGTTGGAACAATAGCTTTAGATTTGCGATCTATCTTTCCAACGAGATATAATACGCTCCAAACGGATAAACACACAGCAAGATATGAGTGTCACAAATACTTAGCCTTATCTCTATGATTTAGCGTTTTCAGCGAAAATAGAGCTCTTTTAGCGTAAATACAGTGTATTTTAGTAATTAGGCAATCATCTCTTGATATTTTGAAACCAGCGCCTGAAGACAAGTTTTAGAAATCGGTAAGATCTTTCAAATGAGATATTAAACGCTTTCAACGGCACAAAATAGAGCAAGATATGATCGCATCATATTCTACACGAGTTCGGAGTGAAATCAGAAACATTTGTGAATATATGTTTAATCTGTAACTTTTAATTAATGCATTGTAAATGAAGTTGGAACAATAGCTTTAGAGCTCCGATCTATCTTTTCAACGAGATATAATAAGCTCCAAATGGATAAACACACAGCAAGATTTTAGTGTCACAAATACTTAGCCTTATCTCTATGGTTTAGCGTTTTCAGCGAAAATAGAGCACTTTTAGCGTAAATAGAGTGTATTTTAGTAATTAGGCAATCATCCCTTGATATTTTGAAACCAGCGCCTGAAAACAAGTTTTAGAATTCGGTAAGATCTTTCCAACGAGATATTAAACGCTTTCAACGGCACAATATAGAGCAAGATATGATCGCATCAAATTCTACACGAGTTCGGAGTGAAATCAGAAACATTTGTGAATATATGGTTAATCTGTAACTTTAAATTAATGCATTGTAAATGAAGTTGAAACAATAGCTTTAGAGCTCCGATCTATCTTTCCAACTAGATATAATACGGTCCAAATGGATAAACACACAGCAAGATATGAGTGTCACAAATACATAGACTTATCTCTATGATTTAGCGTTTTCATCGAAAATTTGCACTTTTAGCGTAAATACAGTGTATTTTAGTAATTAGGCAATCCTCCTTTGATATTTTGAAACCCGCTCCTGAAGACAAGTTTTAGAATTCGGTAAGATCTTTCCAACGAGATATTAAACGCTTTCAATGGCACAAAATAGAGCAAGATGTGATCGCATCAAATTCTACACGAGTTCGGAGTGAAATCAGAAACATTTGTGAATACAAGGTTAATCTGTAACTTTTAATTAATGCATTGTAAATGAAGTTGGAACAATAGCTTTAGAACTCCGATCAATCTTTCCAAGGAGATATAATACGATCCAAACGGATAAACACACAGCAAGATATGAGTGTCACAAATACTTATCCTTATGTCTATGATTTAGCGTTTTCAGCGAAAATAGAGTAGTTTTAGCGTAAATACAGTGTATTTTAGTAATTAGGCAATCATCCATTGATATTTTGAAACTAGCGCCTGAAGACATGTTTTAGAACTCGGTAAGATCTTTCCAACGAGATATTAAACGCTTTCAACGGCACAAAAAAGAGCAAGATATGATCGCATCAAATTCTACACGAGTTCGGAGTGAAATCAGAAACATTTGTGAATATATGGTTAATCTGTAACTTTTAGGTACTGCATTGTAAATTAAGTTGGAACAATAGCTTTAGAGCTCCGATCTATCTTTCCAACTAGATATAATACGCTCCAAATGGATAAACAAACAGCACGATATGAGTGTCACAAGTACTTAGCCTTATCTCTATGATTTAGCGTTTTCAGCGAAAATATAGCAGTTTTAGCGTAAATACTATGTATTTTCGTAATTAGACAATCATCCCTTGATATTTTGAAACCAGCGGCTGAAAACAAGTTTCAGAAATCGGTAATATCTTTCCAACGAGATATTAAACGCTTTCAACGGCATAAAATAGAGGAAGATATGATCGCATCAAGTTCTACACGAGTTCGGAGTGAAATCAGAAACATTTGTGAATATATGGTTAATCTGTAACTTTTAATTAAGGCATTGTAAATGAAGTTGGAACAATAGCTTTAGATTTGCGATCTATCTTTCCAACGAGATATAATACGCTCCAAACGGATAAACACACAGCAAGATATGAGTGTCACAAATACTTAGCCTTATCTCTATGATTTAGCGTTTTCAGCGAAAATAGAGCTCTTTTAGCGTAAATACAGTGTATTTTAGTAATTAGGCAATCATCTCTTGATATTTTGAAACCAGCGCCTGAAGACAAGTTTTAGAAATCGGTAAGATCTTTCAAATGAGATATTAAACGCTTTCAACGGCACAAAATAGAGCAAGATATGATCGCATCATATTCTACACGAGTTCGGAGTGAAATCAGAAACATTTGTGAATATATGGTTAATCTGTAACTTTTAATTAATGCATTGTAAATGAAGTTGGAACAATAGCTTTAGAGCTCCGATCTATCTTTTCAACGAGATATAATAAGCTCCAAATGGATAAACACACAGCAAGATTTTAGTGTCACAAATACTTAGCCTTATCTCTATGGTTTAGCGTTTTCAGCGAAAATAGAGCACTTTTAGCGTAAATAGAGTGTATTTTAGTAATTAGGCAATCATCCCTTGATATTTTGAAACCAGCGCCTGAAAACAAGTTTTAGAATTCGGTAAGATCTTTCCAACGAGATATTAAACGCTTTCAACGGCACAATATAGAGCAAGATATGATCGCATCAAATTCTACACGAGTTCGGAGTGAAATCAGAAACATTTGTGAATATATGGTTAATCTGTAACTTTAAATTAATGCATTGTAAATGAAGTTGAAACAATAGCTTTAGAGCTCCGATCTATCTTTCCAACTAGATATAATACGGTCCAAATGGATAAACACACAGCAAGATATGAGTGTCACAAATACATAGACTTATCTCTATGATTTAGCGTTTTCATCGAAAATTTGCACTTTTAGCGTAAATACAGTGTATTTTAGTAATTAGGCAATCCTCCTTTGATATTTTGAAACCCGCTCCTGAAGACAAGTTTTAGAATTCGGTAAGATCTTTCCAACGAGATATTAAACGCTTTCAATGGCACAAAATAGAGCAAGATGTGATCGCATCAAATTCTACACGAGTTCGGAGTGAAATCAGAAACATTTGTGAATACAAGGTTAATCTGTAACTTTTAATTAATGCATTGTAAATGAAGTTGGAACAATAGCTTTAGAACTCCGATCAATCTTTCCAAGGAGATATAATACGATCCAAACGGATAAACACACAGCAAGATATGAGTGTCACAAATACTTATCCTTATTTCTATGATTTAGCGTTTTCAGCGAAAATAGAGTAGTTTTAGCGTAAATACAGTGTATTTTAGTAATTAGGCAATCATCCATTGATATTTTGAAACTAGCGCCTGAAGACATGTTTTAGAACTCGGTAAGATCTTTCCAACGAGATATTAAACGCTTTCAACGGCACAAAAAAGAGCAAGATATGATCGCATCAAATTCTACACGAGTTCGGAGTGAAATCAGAAACATTTGTGAATATATGGTTAATCTGTAACTTTTAGGTACTGCATTGTAAATTAAGTTGGAACAATAGCTTTAGAGCTCCGATCTATCTTTCCAACTAGATATAATACGCTCCAAATGGATAAACAAACAGCACGATATGAGTGTCACAAGTACTTAGCCTTATCTCTATGATTTAGCGTTTTCAGCGAAAATATAGCAGTTTTAGCGTAAATACTATGTATTTTCGTAATTAGACAATCATCCCTTGATATTTTGAAACCAGCGGCTGAAAACAAGTTTCAGAACTCGGTAAGAGCTTTCCAACGAGATATTAAACGCTTTCAACGGCACAAAATAGAGCAAGATATGATCGCATCAAATTCTACACGAGTTCGGAGTGAAATCAGAAACATTTGTTAATATACGGTTAATCTGTAACTTTTAAGTAATGCATTGTAAATGAAGTTGGAACAATAGATTTAGAGCTCCGATCTATATTTCTAACGAGATATTATACGGTCCAAATGGATAAACACACAGCAAGATATGAGTGTCACAAAAACTTAGCCTTATCTCTATGATTTAGCTTTTTCAGCGAAAATAGAGCACTTTTAGCGTAAATACAGTGTATTCTAGTAATTAGGAAATCATCCCTTGATATTTTGAAACCCGCGCCTGAAGAAAAGTTTAAGAAATCGGTATGATCTTTCCAACGAGATATTAAACGCTTTCAACAGCACAAAATAGAGCAAGATGTGATCGCATCAAATTCTACACGAGTTCGGAGTGAAATCAGAAACATTTGTGAATATAAGGTTAATCTGTATATTTTAATTAATGCATTGTAAATGAAGTTTGAACAATAGCTTTAGAGCTCAGATCAATATTTCCAGCGAGATATAATACGATCCAAACGGATAAACACAAAGCAAGATATGAGTGTCACAAACACTTAGCCTTATTTCTATGATTTAGCGTTTTCAGCGAAAATAGAGCACTTTTAGCGTAAATACGGTGTATTTTAGTAATTAGGCAATCATCCCTTGATATTTTCAAATCAGCGCCTGAAGAAAAGGTTTAGAACTCGGCAAGATCTTTCCAACTAGATATTAAACGCTTTCAACAGCACAAAATAGAGCAAGATATGATCGCATCAAATTCTACATGAGTTCGGAGTGAAATCAGAAAGATTTGTGGATATATGGTTAATCTGTAACTTTTAATGAATGCATTGTAATGTAGTTGGAACAATAGCTTTAGAGCTCCGATCTATCTTTCCAACGAGATATAATAAGCTCCAAATGGATAAACACACAGCAAGATTTGAGTGTCACAAATACTTAGCCTTATCTCTATGGTTTAGCGTTTTCAGCGAAAATAGAGCACTTTTAGCGTAAATAGAGTGTATTTTAGTAATCAGGCAATCATCCCTTGATATTTTGAAACCAGCGCCTAAAGAAAAGCTTTAGAACTTGGTATGATATTTCCAACGAGATATTAAACCCTTTCAACGGCACAAAATAGATCAAGATATGATCGCATCAAATTCTACACGAGTTCGGAGTGAAATCAGAAACATTTGTGAATATATCGTTAATCTGTAACTTTTAATTAATGCATTGTAAATGAAGTTGGAACAATAGATTTAGAGCTCCGATATATTTTTCCAACGAGATATAATACACTTCAAACGGAGAAACAAACAGCAAGATATGAGTGTCACAAATACTTAGACTTATCTCTATGATTTAGCGTTTTCAGCGAAAATAGAGCACTTTTAGCGTAAATACACTTATCTCTAGTAATTACGCAATCATCCCTTGATATTTTAAAACAAGCTCACGAAGACAAGTTTTAGAACTCGGTAAGATCTTTCCAACGAGATATTAAACGCTTTCAACGGCATAAAATAGAGGAAGATATGATCGCATCCAGTTCTACACGAGTTCGGAGTGAAATCAGAAACATTTGTGAATATATGGTTAATCTGTAACTTTTAATTAATGCATTGTAAATGAAGTTGGAACAATAGCTTTAGATCTTCGATCTAACTTTCCAACGAGATATAATACGCTCCAAACGGATAAACACACAGCAAGATATGAGTGTCACAAATACTTAGCCTTATCTCTATGATTTAGCGTTTTCACCGAAAATAGAGCACTTTTTGCGTAAATACAGTGTATTTTAGTAATTAGGCAATCATCCCTTGATATTTTGAAACCAGCGTCTAAAGACAAGTTTTAGAACTCGGTATGATATTTCCAACGAGATATTAAACCCTTTCAACGGCACAAAATAGAGCAAGATATGATCGCATCAAATTCTACACAAGTTCGGAGTGAAATCAGAAACATTTGTGAATATATGGTTAATCTGTAACTTTTAATTAATGCATTGTAAATGAAGTTGGAACAATAGCTTTAGATCTTCGATCTAACTTTCCAACGAGATATAATACGCTCCAAACGGATAAACACACAGAAAGATATGAGTGTCACAAATACTTAGACTTATCTCTATGATTTAGCGTTTTCAGCGAAAATAGAGCACTTTTAGCGTAAATACACTTATCTCTAGTAATTACGCAATCATCCCTTGATATTTTAAAACAAGCTCCCGAAGACAAGTTTTAGAACTCGGTAAGATCTTTCCAACGAGATATTAAACGCTTTCAACGGCATAAAATAGAGGAAGATATGATCGCATCCAGTTCTACACGAGTTCGGAGTGAAATCAGAAACATTTGTGAATATATGGTTAATCTGTAACTTTTAATTAATGCATTGTAAATGAAGTTGGAACCATAGCTTTAGATCTTCGATCTAACTTTCCAACGAGATATAATACGCTCCAAACGGATAAACACACAGCAAGATATGAGTGTCACAAATACTTAGCCGTATCTCTATGATTTAGCGTTTTCACCGAAAATAGAGCACTTTTTGCGTAAATACAGTGTACTTTAATATGCGTAAATGATCGCATCAAATTCTACACGAGTTCGGAGTGAAATCAGAAACATTTGTGAATATATGGTTAATCTGTAACTTTTAGGTACTGCATTGTAAATGAAGTTGGAACAATAGCTTTAGAGCTCCGATCTATCTTTCCAACTAGATATAATACGCTCCAAATGGATACACAAACAGCACGATATGAGTGTCACAAGTACTTAGCCTTATCTCTATGATTTAGCGTTTTCAGCGAAAATATAGCAGTTTTAGCGTAAATACTATGTATTTTAGTAATTAGGCAATCATCCCTTGATATTTTGAAACCAGCGTCTAAAGACAAGTTTTAGAACTCGGTATGATATTTCCAACGAGATATTAAACCCTTTCAACGGCACAAAATAGAGCAAGATATGATCGCATCAAATTCTACACAAGTTCGGAGTGAAATCAGAAACATTTGTGAATATATCGTTAATCTGTAACTTTTAATTAATGCATTGTAAATGAAGTTGGAACAATAGCTTTAGAGCTCCGATCTATCTTTCCAACGAGATATAATACACTTCAAACGGATAAACACACAGCAAGATATGAGTGTCACAAATACTTAGACTTATCTCTATGATTTAGCGTTTTCAGCGAAAATAGAGCACTTTTAGCGTAAATACACTTATCTCTAGTAGTTAAGCAATCATCCCTTGATATTTTGAAACAAGTGCCTGAAGACAAGTTTAAGAAATCGGTAATATCTTTCCAACGAGATATTAAACGCTTTCAACGGCATAAAATAGAGGAAGATATGATCGCATCAAGTTCTACACGAGTTCGGAGTGAAATCAGAAACATTTGTGAATATATGGTTAATCTGTAACTTTTAATTAAGGCATTGTAAATGAAGTTGGAACAATAGCTTTAGATCTGAGATCTATCTTTCCAACGAGATATAATACGCTCCAAACGGATAAACACACAGCAAGATATGAGTGTCACAAATACTTAGCCTTATATCTATGATTTAGCGTTTTCAGCGAAAATAGAGCTCTTTTAGCGTAAATACAGTGTATTTTAGTAATTAGGCAATCATCTCTTGATATTTTGAAACCAGCGCCTGAAGACAAGTTTTAGAACTCGGTAAGATCTTTCAAATGAGATATTAAACGCTTTCAACGGCACAAAATAGAGCAAGATATGATCGCATCAAATTCTACACGAGTTCGGAGTGAAATCAGAAACATTTGTGAATATATGGTTAATCTGTAACTTTTAATTAATGCATTGTAAATGAAGTTGGAACAATAGCTTTAGAGCTCCGATCTATCTTTTCAACGAGATATAATAAGCTCCAAATGGATAAACACACAGCAAGATTTGAGCGTCACAAATACTTAGCCTTATCTCTATGGTTTAGCGTTTTCAGCGAAAATAGAGCACCTTTAGCGTAAATAGAGTGTATTTTAGTAATTAGGCAATCATCCCTTGATATTTTGAAACCAGCGCCTGAAAACAAGTTTTAGAATTCGGTAATATCTTTCCAACGAGATATTAAACGCTTTCAACGGCACAATATAGAGCAAGATATGATCGCATCAAATTCTACACGAGTTCGGAGTGAAATCAGAAACATTTGTGAATATATGGTTAATCTGTAACTTTAAATTAATGCATTGTAAATGAAGTTGAAACAATAGCTTTAGAGCTCCGATCTATCTTTCCAACTAGATATAATACGGTCCAAATGGATAAACACACAGCAAGATATGAGTGTCACAAATACATAGACTTATCTCTATGATTTAGCGTTTTCAGCGAAAATAGAGCACTTTTAGCGTAAATACAGTGTATTTTAGTAATTAGGCAATCATCCTTTGATATTTTGAAACCCGCTCCTGAAGACAAGTTTTAGAATTCGGTAAGATCTTTCCAATGAGATATTAAACGCTTTCAATGGCACAAAATAGAGCAAGATGTGATCGCATCAAATTCTACACGAGTTCGGAGTGAAATCAGAAACATTTGTGAATACAAGGTTAATCTGTAACTTTTAATTAATGCATTGTAAATGAAGTTGGAACAATAGCTTTAGAGCTCCGATCAATCTTTCCAACGAGATATAATACGATCCAAACGGATAAACACCCAGCAAGATATAAGTGTCACAAACACTTATCCTTATTTCTATGATTTAGCGTTTTCAGCGAAAATAGAGCACTTTTAGCGTAAATACAGTGTATTTTAGTAATTAGACAATCATCCATTGATATTTTGAAACCAGCGCCTGAAGACATGTTTTAGAACTCGGTAAGATCTTTCCAACGAGATATTAAACGCTTTCAACGGCACAAAAAAGAGCAAGATATAATCGCATCAAATTCTACACGAGTTCGGAGTGAAATCAGAAACATTTGTGAATATATGGTTAATCTGTAACTTTTAGGTACTGCATTGTAAATGAAGTTGGAACAATAGCTTTAGAGCTCCGATCTATCTTTCCAACTAGATATAATACGCTCCAAATGGATACACAAACAGCACGATATGAGTGTCACAAGTACTTAGCCTTATCTCTATGATTTAGCGTTTTCAGCGAAAATATAGCAGTTTTAGCGTAAATACTATGTATTTTAGTAATTAGGCAATCATCCCTTGATATTTTGAAACCAGCGCCTGAAGACAAGTTTCAGAACTCGGTAAGAGCTTTCCAACGAGATATTAAACGCTTTCAACGGCACAAAATAGAGCAAGATATGATCGCATCAAATTCTACACGAGTTCGGAGTGAAATCAGAAACATTTGTTAATATACGGTTAATCTGTAACTTTTAAGTAATGCATTGTAAATGAAGTTGGAACAATAGATTTAGAGCTCCGATCTATATTTCTAACGAGATATTATACGGTCCAAATGGATAAACACACAGCAAGATATGAGTGTCACAAAAACTTAGCCTTATCTCTATGATTTAGCGTTTTCAGCGAAAATAGAGCACTTTTAGCGTAAATACAGTGTATTTTAGTAATTAGGAAATCATCCCTTGATATTTTGAAACCCGCGCCTGAAGAAAAGTTTTAGAACTCGGTATGATCTTTCCAACGAGATATTAAACGCTTTCAACAGCACAAAATAGAGCAAGATGTGATCGCATCAAATTCTACACGAGTTCGGAGTGAAATCAGAAACATTTGTGAATATAAGGTTAATCTGTATATTTTAATTAATGCATTGTAAATGAAGTTTCAACAATAGCTTTAGAGCTCCGATCAATATTTCCAACGAGATATAATACGATCCAAACGGATAAACACAAAGCAAAATATGAGTGTCACAAACACTTAGCCTTATTTCTATGATTTAGCGTTTTCAGCGAAAATAGAGCACTTTTAGCGTAAATACGGTGTATTTTAGTAATTAGGCAATCATCCCTTGATATTTTGAAATCCGCGCCTGAAGAAAAGGTTTAGAACTCGGCAAGATCTTTCCAACTAGATATTAAACGCTTTCAACAGCACAAAATAGAGCAAGATATGATCGCATCAAATTCTACATGAGTTCGGAGTGAAATCAGAAAGATTTTAGGATATATGGTTAATCTGTAACTTTTAATGAATGCATTGTAAATGAAGTTGGAACAATAGCTTTAGAGCTCCGATCTATCTTTCCAACGACATATAATATGCTCCAAATGGATAAACACACAGCAAGATATGAGTGTCACAAATACTTAGCCTTATCTCTATGATTTAGCGTTTTCAGCGAAAATAGAGCACTTTTTGCGTAAATACAGTGTATTTTAGTAATTAGGCAATCATCCCTTGATATTTTGAAACCAGCGCCTAAAGAAAAGTTTTAGAACTCGGTATGATATTTCCAACGAGATATTAAACCCTTTCAACGGCACAAAATAGATCAAGATATTATCACATCAAATTCTACACGAGTTCGGAGTGAAATCAGAAACATTTGTGAATATATGGTTAATATGTAACTTTTAATTAATGCATTGTAAATGAAGTTGGAACAATAGCTTTAGAGCTCCGATCTATCTTTCCAACGAGATATAATACACTTCAAACGGATAAACACACAGAAAGATATTAGTGTCACAAATACTTAGATTTATCTCTATGATTTAGCGTTTTCAGCGAAAATAGAGCACTGTTAGCGTAAATACACTTATCTCTAGTAATTACGCAAGCATCCCGTGATATTTTGAAACAAGCTCCTGAAGACAAGTTTTAGAACTCGGTAAGATCTTTCCAACGAGATATTAAACGCTTTCAACGGCATAAAATAGAGGAAGATATGATCGCATCAAGTTCTACACGAGTTTGGAGTGAAATCAGAAACATTTGTGAATATATGGTTAATATGTAACTTTTAATTAATGCATTGTAAATGAAGTTGGAACAATAGCTTTAGATCTCCGATCTATCTTTCCAACGAGATATAATACGCTCCAAACGGATAAACACATAGCAAGATATGAGTGTCACATTTCATTAGCCTTATCTCTATGATTTAGCATTTTCAGAGAAAATAGAGCACTTTTAGCGTAAATACAGTGTATTTTGGTAATTAGGCAATCATCTCTTGATATTTTGAAACCAGCGCCTGAAGACAAGTTTTAGAACTCGGTATGATCTTTTAAACGAGATATTAACCGCTTTCAACGGCACAAAATAGAGCAAGATATGATCGCATCAAATTCTACACGAGTTCGGAGTGAAATCAGAAACATTTGTGAATATATGGTTAATCTGTAACTTTTATTTACTGCATTGTAAATGAAGTTGGAACAATAGCTTTAGAGCTCCGATCTATCTTTCCAACTAGATATATTACGCTCCAAATGGATAAACAAACAGCATGATATGAGTGTCACAAGTAGTTAGCCTTATCTCTATGATTTAGCGTTTTCAGCGAAAATATAGCACTTTTAGCGTAAATACTATGTATTTTAGTAATTAGGCAATCGTCCCTTGATATTTTGAAACCAGCGCCTGAAGACAAGTTTCAGAACTCGGTAAGAGCTTTCCAACGAGATATTAAACGCTTTCAACGGCACAAAATAGAGCAAGATATGATCGCATCAAATTCTACACGAGTTCGGAGTGAAATCAGAAACATTTGTTAATATACGGTTAATCTGTAACTTTTAAGTAATGCATTGTAAATGAAGTTGAAACAATAGATTTAGAGATCCGATCTATCTTTCCAACGAGATATTATACGGTCCAAATGGATAAACACACAGCAAGATATGAGTGTCACAAAAACTTAGCCTTATCTCTATGATTTAGCGTTTTCAGCGAAAATAGAGCACTTTTAGCGTAAATACAGTGTATTTTAGTAATTAGGAAATCATCCCTTGATATTTTCAAACCCGTGCCTGAAGAAATGTTTTAGAACTCGGTATGATCTTTCCAACGAGATATTAAACGCTTTCAACAGCACAAAATAGAGCAAGATGTGATCGCATCAAATTCTACACGAGTTCGGAGTGAAATCAGAAACATTTGTGAATATAAGGTTAATCTGTATTTTTTAATTAATGCATTGTAAATGAAGTTTGAACAATAGCTTTAGAGGTCCGATCAATCTTTCCAACGAGATATAATACGATCCAAACGGATAAACACACAGCAAGATATGAGTGTCACAAACACTTAGCCTTATATCTATGATTTAGCGTTTTCAGCGAAAATAGAGCACTTTTAGCGTAAATGCAGTGTATTTTAGTATTTAGGCAATCATCCCTTGATATTTTGAAACCAGCACCTGAAGACAAGTTTTAGAACTCGGTAAGATCTTTCCAACGAGATATTAAACGCTTTCAACGGCACAAAATAGAGCAAGATATGATCGCATCAAATTCTACACGAGTCCGGAGTGAAATCAGAAACATTTGTGAATATATGGTTAATCTGTAACTCTTAGTTAATGCATTGTAAATGAAGTTGGAACAATAGCTTTAGAGATCCGATCTATCTTTCCAACGAGATATAATACGCTCCAAATGGATAAACACACAGCATGATATGAGTCTCACAAATACTTAGCCTTATCTCTATGATTTAGCGTTTTCAGCGAAAATATAGCACTTTTAGCGTAAATACTATGTATTTTAGTAATTAGGCAATCATCCCTTGATATTTTGAAACCAGCTCCTGAAGACAAGTTTTAGAAATCGGTAAGAGATTTCCAACGAGATATTAAACGATTTCAACGGCACAAAATAGAGCAAGATATGATCGCATCAAATTCTACACGAGTTCGGAGTGAAATCAGAAACAATTGTGAATATATCGTTAATCTGTAACTTTTAAGTAACGCATTGTAAATGAAGTTGGAACAATAGATTTAGAGCTCCAATCTATCTTTCCAACGAGATATAATACGGTCCAAATGGATAAACACACAGCATGATATGAGTGTCACAAAAGCTTAGCCTTATCTCTATGATTTAGCGTTTTCAGCGAAAATAGAGCACTTTTAGCGTAAATACAGTGTATTTTAGTAATTAGGAAATCATCCCTTGATATTTCGAAACCCGCACATGAAGAAACGTTTTAGAAATCGGTATGATCTTTCCAACGAGATATTAAACGCTTTCAACGGCACAAAATAGAGCAAGATGTGATCGCATCAAATTCTACACGAGTTCGGAGTGAAATCAGAAACATTTGTGAATATAATGTTAATCTGTATTTTTTAATTAATGCATTGTAAATGAAGTTTGAATAATAGCTTTAGAGGTCGGATCAATCTTTCCAACGAGATATAATACGATTCAAACGGATAAACACACAGCAAGATATGAGTGTCACAAACACTTAGCCTTATTTCTATGATTTAGCGTTTTCAGCGAAAATAGAGCACTTTTAGCGTAAATACGGTGTATTTTAGTAATTAGGCAATCATCCCTTGATATTTTGAAATCAGCGCCTAAAGAAAAGTTTTAGAACTCGGCATGAGATTTCCAACTAGATATTAAACGCTTTCAACGGCACAAAATAGAGCAAGATGTGATCGCATCAAATTCTACACGAGTTCAGAGTGAAATCAGAAACATTTGTGAATATAAGGTTAATCTGTAACTTTTAATTAATGCATTGTAAATGAAGTTGGAACAATAGCTTTAGAGCTCCGATCAATCTTTCCAATGAGATATAATACGATCCAAACGGATAAACACACAGCAAGATATGAGTGTCACAAATACTTAGCCTTATTTCTATGATTTAGCGTTTTCAGCGAAAATAGAGAACTTTTAGCGTAAATGCAGTGTATTTTAGTATTTAGGCAATCATCCATTGATATTTTGAAACCAGCGCCTGAAGACAAGTTTAAGAACTCGGTAAGATCTTTCCAACGAGATATTAAACGCTTTCAACGGCACAAAATAGAGCAAGATATGATCGCATCAAATTCTACACGAGTTCGGAGTGAAATCAGATACATTTGTGAATATATGGTTAATCTGTAACTCTTAGTTAATGCATTGTAAATGAAGTTGGAACAATAGCTTTAGAGATCCGATCTATCTTTCCAACGAGATATAATACGCTCCAAATGGATAAACACACAGCATGATATGAGTCTCACAAATACTTAGCCTTATCTCTATGATTTAGCGTTTTCAGCGAAAATATAGCACTTTTAGCGTAAATACTCTGTATTTTAGTAATTAGGCAATCATCCCTTGATATTTTGAAACCAGCTCCTGAAGACAAGTTTTAGAACTCGGTAAGAGCTTTCCAACGAGATATTAAACGATTTCAACGGCACAAAATAGAGCAAGATATGATCGCATCAAATTCTACACGAGTTCGGAGTGAAATCAGAAACAATTGTGAATATATCGTTAATCTGTAACTTTTAAGTAACGCATTGTAAATGAAGTTGGAACAATAGATTTAGAGCTCCGATCTATCTTTCCAACGAGATATAATACGGTCCAAATGGATAAACACACAGCATGATATGAGTGTCACAAAAGCATAGCCTTATCTCTATGATTTAGCGTTTTCAGCGAAAATAGAGCACTTTTAGCGTAAATACAGTGTATTTTAGTAATTAGGAAATCATCCCTTGATATTTCGAAACCCGAACATGAAGAAAAGTTTTAGAAATCGGTATGATCTTTCCAACGAGATATTAAACGCTTTCAACGGCACAAAATAGAGCAAGATGTGATCGCATCAAATTCTACACGAGTTCGGAGTGAAATCAGAAACATTTGTGAATATAAGGTTAATCTGTAACTTTTATTTAATGCATTGTAAATGAAGTTGGAACAATAGCTTTAAAGCTCCGATCAATCTTTCCAACGATATATAATACGATCCAAACGGATAAACACACAGCAAGATATAAGTGTCACAAATACTTAGCCTTATTTCTATGATTTAGCGTTTTCAGCGAAAATAGAGCACTTTTAGCGTAAATACAGTGTATTTTAGTAATAAGGCAATCATCCCTTGATATTTTGAAACCAGCGCCTGAAGAAATGTTTTAGAACTCGGCAAGATCTTTCCAACGAGATTTTAAACGCTTTCAACGGCACAAAATAGAGCATGATGTGATCGCATCAAATTCTACATGAGTTCGGAGTGAAATCAGAAACATTTGTGGATATATGGTTAATCTGTAACTTTTAATTAATGCATTGTAAATGAAGTTGGAACAATAGCTTTAGAGCTCCGATCTATCTTTCCAACGAGATATAATAAGCTCCAAATGGATAAACACACAGCAAGATTTGAGTGTCACAAATACTTAGCCTTATATCTATGGTTTAGCGTTTTCAGCGAAAATAGAGCACTTTTAGCGTAAATAGAGTGTATTTTAGTAATTAGGCAATCATCCCTTGATAGTTTGAAACCAGCGCCTCAAGACAAGTTTTAGAACTCGGTATGATATTTCCAACGAGATATTAAACCCTTTCAACGGCACAAAATAGATCAAGATATTATCGCATCAAATTCTACACGAGTTCGGAGTGAAATCAGAAACATTTGTGAATATATCATTAATATGTAACTTTTAATTAAAGCATTGTAAATGAAGTTGGAACAATAGCTTTAGAGCTACGATCTATCTTTCCAACGAGATACAATACACTTCAAACGGATAAACACACAGCAAGATATGAGTGTCACAAATACTTAGACTTATCTCTATTATTTAGCGTTTTCAGCGAAAATAGAGCACTGTTAGCGTAAATACACTTATCTCTAGTAATTACGCAATCATCCCTTGATATTTTGAAACAAGCTCCTGAAGACAAGTTTTAGAACTCGGTAAGATCTTTCCAACGAGATATTAAACGCTTTCAACGGCATAAAATAGAGGAAGATATGATCGCATCAAGTTCTACACGAGTTCGGAGTGAAATCAGAAACATTTGTGAATATATGGTTAATATGTAACTTTTAATTAATGCATTGTAAATGAAGTTGGAACAATATCTTTAGATCTCCGATCTATCTTTCCAACGAGATATAATACGCTCCAAACGGATAAACACACAGCAAGATATGAGTGTCACAAATACTTAGCCTTATCTCTATGATTTAGCATTTTCAGCGAAAATAGAGCAGTTTTAGCGTAAATACAGTGTATTTTGGTAATTACGAAATCATCCCTTGATATTTTGAAACCAGCGCCTGAAGACAAGTTTTAGAACTCGGTAATATATTTCCAACGAGATATTAAACACTTTCAACGGCATAAAATAGAGGAAGATATGATCGCATCAAGTTCTACACGAGTTCGGAGTGAAATCAGAAACATTTGTGAATATCAGGTTAATCTGTAACTTTTAATTAATGCATTTTAAATGAAGATGGAACAATAGATTTAGAGCTCCGATCAATCTTTCCAACGAGATATAATACGATCCAAACGGATAAACACACAGCAAGATATGAGTGTCACAAATACTTAGCCTTATCTCTATGATTTAGCGTTTTTAGCGAAAATAGAGCAGTTTTAGCGTAAATACAGTGTATTTTAGTAATTACGAAATCATCCCTTGATATTTTGAAACCAGCGCCTCAAAACAAGTTTTAGAACTCGGTAAGATCTTTCCAAAGAGATATTAAACGCTTTCAACGGCACAAAATAGAGCAAGATATGATCGCATCAAATTTTACACGAGTTCGGAGTGAAATCAGAAACATTTATGAATATATGGTTAATCTGTAACTTTTAATTAATGCATTGTAAATGAAGTTGGAACAATAGCTTTAGAGCTCCGATCTATCTTTCCAACGACATATAATACGCTCCAAACGGATAAACCCACAGCAAGATATGAGTGTCACAAATAATTAGCCTTATCTCTATGATTTAGCGTTTTCAACGAAAATAGAGCACTTTTAGCGTAAATACAGTGTACTTTAGTAATTAGGCAATCATCCCTTGATATTTTGAAACCAGCGCCTGAAGAAAAGTTTTAGAACGTGGTAAGATCTTTCCAACGACATATTAAACGCTTTTAACGGCACAAAATAGAGCAAGATATGATCGCATCAAATTCTACACGAGTTCGGAGTGAAATCTGAAACATTTGTGAATATCTGGTTAATATGTAACTTTTAATTAATTCATTGTAAATGAAGTTGGAACAATAGCTTTAGAACTCCGATCTATCTTTGCAACGACATATAATACGCTCCAAACGGATAAACCCACAGCAAGATATGAGTATCACAAATACTTAGCCTAAACTCTATGATTTAGCATTTTCAGCGAAAAGAGAGCACTTTTAGCGTAAATACAGTGTATTTGAGTAATCAGGCAATCATCCCTTGATAATTTGAAACCAGCGCCTTAAGACAAGTTTTAGAACTCGGTATGATCTTTCCAACGAGATATTAAAAGCTTTCAACGGCACAAAATAGAGCATGATATGATCGCATCAAATTCGACACGAGTTCGGAGTGAAATCAGAAACATTTGTGAATATATGGTTAATCTGTAACTTTTAATTAATGCATTGTAAATGAAATTGGAACAATAGCTTTAGGTTGTTTTTACTTGGACTGTAAGTTGTCCAATACTAGACCAGAACAGACCAGATCATATCTTATTATTATTATTATTATTATTATTATTATTATTATTATTATTATTATTATTATTATTATTAATATTATTGTTATTATTATTATTATTATTATTATTATTATTATTATTATTATTATTATTATTATTATTATTATTATTATTATTATTATTAAACGCATTCAACGGCACAAAATAGAGCATGATATGATCGCATCACATTCTACACGAGTTCGAAGTGAAATCAGAAACATTTGGGAATATATGGTTAATCTGTAACTTTTAATTAATGCATTGTAAATGAAGTTGGAACAATAGATTTAGAGCTCCGATCTATCTTTCCAACGAGATATAATACGCTCCAAACGGATAAACACACAGCAAGATATGAGTGTCACAAATACTTAGCCTTATCTCTATGATTTTGCGTTTACAGCAAAAATAGAGCACTTTTAGCGTAAATACAGTGTATTTTAGTAATTAGGCAATCATCCCTTGATATTTTTAAACCAGCTCAATAAGACAAGTTTTAGAACTCGGTAAGATCTTTCCAACGAGATATTAAACTCTTTCAACGGCACAAAATAGAGCAAGATGTGATCGCATCAAATTCTACACGAGTTTGGAGTGAAATCAGAAACATTTGTGAATATATGGTTAATCTGTAACTTTTAATTAATGCATTGTAAATGAAGTTGGAATAATAGATTTAGAGCTCCGATCTATCTTTCCTACGAGATATAATACGATCCAAACGGATAAACACACAGCAAGATATGAGTGTCACAAATACTTAGCCTTATCTCTATGATTTTGCGTTTACAGCAAAAATAGAGCACTTTTAGCGTAAATACAGTGTATTTTAGTAATTAGGCAATCATCCCTTGATATTTTTAAACCAGCGCCTGAAGACAGGTTTTAGAACTCGGTAAGATCTTTCCAACGAGATATTAAACTCGTTCAACGGCACAAAATAGAGCAAGATGTGATCACATCAAATTCTACACGAGTTCAGAGTGAAATCAGAAACATTTATGAATATATGGTCAATCTGTAACTTTTAATTAATGCATTGTAAATGAAGTTGGAATAATAGATTTAGAGCTCCGATCTATCCTTCCTACGAGATATAATACGATCCAAACGGATTAACACACAGCAAGATATGAGTGTCACAAATACTTAGCCTTATCTCTATGATTTTGCGTTTTCAGCGAAAATAGAGCACTTTTAGCGTAAATACAGTGTATTTTAGTAATTAGTCAATCATCCCTTGATATTTTTAAACCAGCGCATGAAGACAAATTTTAGAACTCGGTAAGATCTTTCCAACGAGATATTAAACTCTTTCAACGGCACAAAATAGAGCAAGATGTGATCGCATCAAATTCTACACGAGTTCGGAGTGAAATCAGAAACATTTGTGAATATATGGTTAATCTGTAACTTTTAATTAATGCATTGTAAATGAAGTATGAATAATAGATTTAGAGCTCCGATCTATCTTTCCTACGAGATATAATACGATCCAAACGGATAAACACACAGCAAGATATGAGTGTCACAAATACTTAGCCTTATCTCTATGATTTTGCGTTTACAGCAAAAATAGAGCACTTTTAGCGTAAATACAGTGTATTTTAGTAATTAGGCAATCATCCCTTGATATTTTTAAACCAGCGCCTGAAGACAAGTTTTAGAACTCGGTAAGATCTTTCCAACGAGATATTAAACGCTTTCAACGGCACAAAATAGAGCAAGATGTGATCACATCAAATTCTACACGAGTTCAGAGTGAAATCAGAAACATTTATGAATATATGGTTAATCTGTAACTTTTCATTAATGCATTGTAAATGAAGTTGGAATAATAGATTTAGAGCTCCGATCTATCTTTCCTACGAGATATAATACGATCCAAACGGATAAACACACAGCAAGATATGAGTGTCACAAATACTTAGCCTTATCTCTATGATTTTGCGTTTACAGCAAAAATAGAGCACTTTTAGCGTAAATACAGTGTATTTTAGTAATTAGGCAATCATCCCTTGATATTTTTAAACCAGCGCCTGAAGACAAGTTTTATAACTCGGTAAGATCTTTCCAACGAGATATTAAACTCTTTCAACGGCACAAAATAGAGCAAGATGTGATCACATCAAATTCTACACGAGTTCAGAGTGAAATCAGAAACATTTATGAATATATGGTTAATCTGTAACTTTTAATTAATGCATTGTAAATGAAGATGGAATAATAGAATTAGAGATCCGATCTATCTTTCCTACGAGATATAATACGATCCAAACGGATAAACACACAGCAAGATATGAGTGTCACAAATACTTAGCCTTATCTCTATGATTTTGCGTTTTCAGCGAAAATAGAGCACTTTTAGCGTAAATACAGTGTATTTTAGTAATTAGGCAATCATCCCTTGATATTTTTATACCAGCGCATGAAGACAAGTTTTAGAACTCGGTAAGATCTTTCCAACGAGATATTAAACTCTTTCAACGGCACAAAATAGAGCAAGATGTGATCGCATCAAATTCTACACGAGTTCGGAGTGAAATCAGAAACATTTGTGAATATATGGTTAATCTGTAACTTTTAATTAATGCATTGTAAATGAAGTTGGAATAATAGATTTAGAGCTCCGATCTATCTTTCCTACGAGATATAATACGATCCAAATGGATAAACACACAGCAAGATATGAGTGTCACAAATACTTAGCCTTATCTCTATGATTTTGCGTTTACAGCAAAAATAGAGCACTTTTAGCGTAAATACAGTGTATTTTAGTAATTAGGCAATCATCTCTTGATATTTTTAAACCAGCGCCTGAAGACAAGTATTAGAACTCGGTAAGATCTTTCCAACGAGATATTAAACTCTTTCAACGGCACAAAATGGAGCAAGATGTGATCACATCAAATTCTACACGAGTTCAGAGTGAAATCAGAAACATTTATGAATATATGGTTAATCTGTAACTTTTAATTAATGCATTGTAAATGAAGTTGGAATAATAGATTTAGAGCTCCGATCTATCTTTCCTACGAGATATAATACGATCCAAACGGATAAACACACAGCAAGATATGAGTGTCACAAATACTTAGCCTTATCTCTGTGATTTTGCGTTTTCAGCGAAAATAGAGCACTTTTAGCGTAAATACAGTGTATTTTAGTAATTAGGCAATGATCCCTTGATATTTTTATACCAGCGCTTGAAGACAAGTTTTAGACTCGGTAAGATCTTTCCAACGAGATATTAAACTCTTTCAACGGCACAAAATAGAGCAAGATGTGATCGCATCAAATTCTACACGAGTTCGGAGTGAAATCAGAAACATTTGTGAATATATGGTTAATCTGTAACTTTTAATTAATGCATTGTAAATGAAGTTGGAATAATAGATTTAGAGCTCCGATCTATCTTTCCTACGAGATATAATACGATCCAAACGGATAAACACACAGCAAGATATGAGTGTCACAAATACTTAGTCTTATCTAAATGATTTAGCGTTTTCAGCGAAAATAGAGCACTTTTAGCGTAAATACAGTGTATTTTAGTAATTAGGCAATCATCCCTTGATATTTTTAAACCAGCGCCTGAAGACATGTTTTAGAACTCGGTAAGATCTTTCCAACGAGATATTAAACTCTTTCAATGGCTCAAAATAGAGCAAGATGTGATCACATCAAATTCTACACGAGTTCAGAGTGAAATCAGAAACATTTATGAATATATGGTTAATCTGTAACTTTTAGTTAATGCATTGTAAATGAATTTGGAATAATAGATTTAGAGCTCCGATCTATCCTTCCTACGAGATATAATACGATCCAAACGGATAAACACACAGCAAGATATGAGTGTCACAAATACTTAGCCTTATCTCTATGATTTTGCGTTTTCAGCGAAAATAGAGCACTTTTAGCGTAAATACAGTGTATTTTAGTAATTAGGTAATCATCCCTTGATATTTTTAAACCAGCGCATGAAGACAAGTTTTAGAACTCGGTAAGATCTTTCCAACGAGATATTAAACTCTTT